>CM051240.1:201863862-202430082 GCA_027917425.1 Gastrophryne carolinensis | reverse complement strand
TGCTCTCTGGTTTTTGTGGGCACTGGCATCCACATTCCCGTGACTATAGCAGCCTCCTATTTATTCTCTGCATAATAAACATTTGCACTTATTCTCATAGAAATCAGGCGTGATTAAAAGACACTTTTGCTGTTGCATGCTCTCTGGATTTTTGTTGCACTGGCATCCCATTCCGTGACATAAAGCAGCCTCTAATTTAATAGCATAATAACCATTTGCAATTATTCTCATAGAAATCAGGCCTGATAAAGACACTTTTGCTGTGCATGCTCTCTGGTTTTTGTGGCACTGGCATCCCATTCTGTGACTAAAGCAGCCTCTATTTAATAGCATAATAAACATTTGCACTTATTCTCATAGAAATCAGGCCTGATAAAGACACTTTTGCTGTGCATGCTCTCTGGTTTTTGTGGCACTGGCATCCCATTCGTGACTAAAAGCAGCCTCTATTTAATAGCATAATAAACCACTTTGCACTTATTCTCATAGAAATCCAGGCCTGATAAAGACACTTTTGCTGTGCATGCTCTCTGGTTTTTGTGGCACTGGCATCCCATTCCGTGACTAAAGCAGCCTCTATTTAATAGCATAATAAACATTTGCACTTATTCTCATAGAAATCAGGCCTGATAAAGACACTTTTGCTGTGCATGCTCTCTGGTTTTTGTGGCACTGGCATCCCATTCCGTGACTAAAGCAGCCTCTATTTAATAGCATAATACCATTTGCACTTATTCTCATAGAAATCAGGCCTGATAAAGACACTTTTGCTGTGCATGCTCTCTGGTTTTGTGGCACTGGCATCCCATTCTGTGACTAAAGCAGCCTCTATTTAATAGCATAATAAACATTTGCACTTATTCTCATAGAAATCAGGCCTGATAAAGACACTTTTGCTGTGCATGCTCTCTGGTTTTTGTGGCACTGGCATCCCATTCTGTGACTAAAGCAGCCTCTATTTAATAGCATAATAAACATTTGCACTTATTCTCATAGAAATCAGGCCTGATAAAGACACTTTTGCTGTGCATGCTCTCTGGTTTTTGTGGCACTGGCATCCCATTCCGTGACTAAAGCAGCCTCTATTTAATAGCATAATAAACATTTGCACTTATTCTCATAGAAATCAGGCCTGATAAAGACACTTTTGCTGTGCATGCTCTCTGGTTTTTGTGGCACTGGCATCCCATTCCTGTGACTAAAGCAGCCTCTATTTAATAGCATAATAAACATTTGCACTTATTCTCATAGAAATCAGGCCTGATAAAGACACTTTTGCTGTGCATGCTCTCTGGTTTTTGTGGCACTGGCATCCCATTCCGTGACTAAAGCAGCCTCTATTTAATAGCATAATAAACATTTGCACTTATTCTCATAGAAATCAGGCCTGATAAAGACACTTTTGCTGTGCATGCTCTCTGGTTTTTGTGGCACTGGCATCCCATTCTGTGACTAAAGCAGCCTCTATTTAATAGCATAATAAACATTTGCACTTATTCTCATAGAAATCAGGCCTGATAAAGACACTTTTGCTGTGCATGCTCTCTGGTTTTTGTGGCACTGGCATCCCATTCTGTGACTAAAGCAGCCTCTATTTAATAGCATAATAAACATTTGCACTTATTCTCATAGAAATCAGGCCTGATAAAGACACTTTTGCTGTGCATGCTCTCTGGTTTTTGTGGCACTGGCATCCCATTCTGTGACTAAAGCAGCCTCTATTTAATAGCATAATAAACATTTGCACTTATTCTCATAGAAATCAGGCCTGATAAAGACACTTTTGCTGTGCATGCTCTCTGGTTTTTGTGGCACTGGCATCCCATTCCGTGACTAAAGCAGCCTCTATTTAATAGCATAATAAACATTTGCACTTATTCTCATAGAAATCAGGCCTGATAAAGACACTTTTGCTGTGCATGCTCTCTGGTTTTTGTGGCACTGGCATCCCATTCTGTGACTAAAGCAGCCTCTATTTAATAGCATAATAAACATTTGCACTTATTCTCATAGAAATCAGGCCTGATAAAGACACTTTTGCTGTGCATGCTCTCTGGTTTTTGTGGCACTGGCATCCCATTCCGTGACTAAAGCAGCCTCTATTTAATAGCATAATAAACATTTGCACTTATTCTCATAGAAATCAGGCCTGATAAAGACACTTTTGCTGTGCATGCTCTCTGGTTTTTGTGGCACTGGCATCCCATTCTGTGACTAAAGCAGCCTCTATTTAATAGCATAATAAACATTTGCACTTATTCTCATAGAAATCAGGCCTGATAAAGACACTTTTGCTGTGCATGCTCTCTGGTTTTTGTGGCACTGGCATCCCATTCTGTGACTAAAGCAGCCTCTATTTAATAGCATAATAAACATTTGCACTTATTCTCATAGAAATCAGGCCTGATAAAGACACTTTTGCTGTGCATGCTCTCTGGTTTTTGTGGCACTGGCATCCCATTCTGTGACTAAAGCAGCCTCTATTTAATAGCATAATAAACATTTGCACTTATTCTCATAGAAATCAGGCCTGATAAAGACACTTTTGCTGTGCATGCTCTCTGGTTTTTGTGGCACTGGCATCCCATTCTGTGACTAAAGCAGCCTCTATTTAATAGCATAATAACCATTTGCACTTATTCTCATAGAAATCAGGCCTGATAAAGACACTTTTGCTGTGCATGCTCTCTGGTTTTTGTGGCACTGGCATCCCATTCCGTGACTAAAGCAGCCTCTATTTAATAGCATAATAAACATTTGCACTTATTCTCATAGAAATCAGGCCTGATAAAGACACTTTTGCTGTGCATGCTCTCTGGTTTTTGTGGCACTGGCATCCCATTCCGTGACTAAAGCAGCCTCTATTTAATAGCATAATAAACATTTGCACTTATTCTCATAGAAATCAGGCCTGATAAAGACACTTTTGCTGTGCATGCTCTCTGGTTTTTGTGGCACTGGCATCCCATTCTGTGACTAAAGCAGCCTCTATTTAATAGCATAATAAACATTTGCACTTATTCTCATAGAAATCAGGCCTGATAAAGACACTTTTGCTGTGCATGCTCTCTGGTTTTTGTGGCACTGGCATCCCATTCCGTGACTAAAGCAGCCTCTATTTAATAGCATAATAAACATTTGCACTTATTCTCATAGAAATCAGGCCTGATAAAGACACTTTTGCTGTGCATGCTCTCTGGTTTTTGTGGCACTGGCATCCCATTCTGTGACTAAAGCAGCCTCTATTTAATAGCATAATAAACATTTGCACTTATTCTCATAGAAATCAGGCCTGATAAAGACACTTTTGCTGTGCATGCTCTCTGGTTTTTGTGGCACTGGCATCCCATTCTGTGACTAAAGCAGCCTCTATTTAATAGCATAATAAACATTTGCACTTATTCTCATAGAAATCAGGCCTGATAAAGACACTTTTGCTGTGCATGCTCTCTGGTTTTTGTGGCACTGGCATCCCATTCCGTGACTAAAGCAGCCTCTATTTAATAGCATAATAAACATTTGCACTTATTCTCATAGAAATCAGGCCTGATAAAGACACTTTTGCTGTGCATGCTCTCTGGTTTTTGTGGCACTGGCATCCCATTCTGTGACTAAAGCAGCCTCTATTTAATAGCATAATAAACATTTGCACTTATTCTCATAGAAATCAGGCCTGATAAAGACACTTTTGCTGTGCATGCTCTCTGGTTTTTGTGGCACTGGCATCCCATTCTGTGACTAAAGCAGCCTCTATTTAATAGCATAATAAACATTTGCACTTATTCTCATAGAAATCAGGCCTGATAAAGACACTTTTGCTGTGCATGCTCTCTGGTTTTTGTGGCACTGGCATCCCATTCTGTGACTAAAGCAGCCTCTATTTAATAGCATAATAAACATTTGCACTTATTCTCATAGAAATCAGGCCTGATAAAGACACTTTTGCTGTGCATGCTCTCTGGTTTTTGTGGCACTGGCATCCCATTCCGTGACTAAAGCAGCCTCTATTTAATAGCATAATAAACATTTGCACTTATTCTCATAGAAATCAGGCCTGATAAAGACACTTTTGCTGTGCATGCTCTCTGGTTTTTGTGGCACTGGCATCCCATTCCGTGACTAAAGCAGCCTCTATTTAATAGCATAATAAACATTTGCACTTATTCTCATAGAAATCAGGCCTGATAAAGACACTTTTGCTGTGCATGCTCTCTGGTTTTTGTGGCACTGGCATCCCATTCCGTGACTAAAGCAGCCTCTATTTAATAGCATAATAAACATTTGCACTTATTCTCATAGAAATCAGGCCTGATAAAGACACTTTTGCTGTGCATGCTCTCTGGTTTTTGTGGCACTGGCATCCCATTCTGTGACTAAAGCAGCCTCTATTTAATAGCATAATAAACATTTGCACTTATTCTCATAGAAATCAGGCCTGATAAAGACACTTTTGCTGTGCATGCTCTCTGGTTTTTGTGGCACTGGCATCCCATTCTGTGACTAAAGCAGCCTCTATTTAATAGCATAATAAACATTTGCACTTATTCTCATAGAAATCAGGCCTGATAAAGACACTTTTGCTGGCCAAAGCCCTACTGGACCCTGCCAGGTCGATTCCTGCCCGGGGCATCCCATTCTGTGACTACAGCAGCCTCTGTTTAAGACCATATAAGCATTTGCTCTTATCATATTTGAAATTAGCCTGATAAAGACACTTTTGCTGGCCAAAGCCCTACTGGACCCTGCCAGGTCCATTCCTGCCCAGGGCATCCCATTCTGTGACTAAAGCAGCCTCTGTTTAAGACCATATAAGCATTTGCTCTTATTATATTTATATTATAAGACACTTTTGCTGGGCATAGGCTTACTGCTGCCTGCCAGGTGCACTTCTGTTGAGGCATCCCATTCTGTAACATAGCATACCCCTCTTTATTTACACTAAGCAGCTCTCTTATTTACACTAAGCAGGCCTGTTGGAGGCTGAGTGTTACTGCTCACTTTTGGTGTGCATTATATTCTGTTTTATATAGACCCACTGCTGCCTGGGGGTTCTTAAAATATCACCTACTACCACGCCAGTTAGACTATGTCGGGCAGACAAGTGCCTGGAAGTGAAAAGAGGAGTGGCAGAGGCCAAGATTCCGCAGGCAGAGCTCGCATCAGACTGGGGGCCAGTAGCAGCAGGAGTCACGCTGAGAGACCTAATCTGCCAGTATCTGCTAGCGGTCGGGTCTCCACCAGTAACGCATCTGCCGTGGTAGATTGGCTGACGCGCTCATCAACAACATCATCACAACTTACATCTGAGACCCCCAGTCTAGGGTCGGTAGGTTCCTCTGACACAACCCTGAGTTGGCATGCCCCGAGAGCAGTCCCTGTCCTCCCATTGCCTCTGTCCTACGCCGTTCCCTCCCCCAGCGACGTATCCTATGCTTTGGGTTCAGCTCCACTCTTTAGTGAGGAGGACGATCAGATACAGGAGGACAGTCAGCAGCTACTGCCCAGCCAAGAAATGGAGGTGGCTTCTTTAGCTAGGCAGACAAATAGTGATGTGGACAGTGTCGTGGGTGCTGCGAGCGTTCCAGCTCCTGCGCCAGACACTGTTGACGAATCCACGAACATCAGTGACGTACAGCCACAACCCGGTGATGATGATGATGATGACGATGAAGCCGATCGCACTTGGGAGCCGGGTGATGAAGGGGCTTCATCGTCATCATCAGGAGAAGAGGGGCGCAGGTTGCCCCGGAGTCAGCAGCTGAGGCAGCAAGGTGGTAGCAGTCAGCATGGGGGCACAATTCCAAAGGCTGGAGCCGGCCGGGGCCGGGGCCGGGGTAGAGCACCTGCTGTGCGGCAGTCTACCTTATCGGGAGGTAGTGGAGCAGGGGTTCCTGGAGTTGGCAACAGCAGCAGTGAATCAGTGAGGCCAGGGGGTGGGAAAAGTAGCTACTCGGCAGTGTGGCAGTTTTTCCTGAGGCATCCGCAGGAGGGTAACATGGCCACATGCAAGATATGTAGGCAAAAGGTGAAGCGTGGCCAGGGTCCAAATGTTGGCACCACGGCCCTGCGTCAACATATGATGCGTCACCATAAAACGACCTGGGAGAACCGAGGCTCCCAAGGGGTGGTCCAGTCTGCTTCCTCACCAAGTGAGCTCCCAATTTCTGCCAGCCAAGGCTCCAGCACCTCAGCCGAAGGCAGCTGTGCGTCACACCCATCCTCTGTCGCTCCTGCTCCTCCTCCTCCTCCTCCAAGTCATGCATCCCGCCAGCAATCCATCAGCGAAGCCATGTCCAAGAGACAGCAGTATGCGCCCACTCATCCTACGGCGCAGAAGCTGAATGTGCTCCTGTCCAAGTTGCTGGTGCTGCAGTCGCTCCCTTTTCAGGTGGTGGAATCTGCACCTTTCAGAGAACTGATGGCTTGTGCCGAGCCGAGGTGGAGAGTCCCAAGCCGTCATTTCTTTGCCAAGAAGGCAGTACCAGCGCTGCACACTTTTGTTGAACAGAAGGTGGGCCAGTCCTTGAGCCTGTCGGTGTGTAGCAAAATACATGGCAGCGCCGACATCTGGAGCTGTAACTACGGTCAGGGGCAGTACATGTCGTTTACGGCCCACTGGGTGAATGTGGTCCCTTTGCAGCAGCAACTTGGACAGGTCACGCCGCTTCGGCCTCCGCGCTCTCTGCCCATTGGGCCTGTGACACCGTGCGACTCGGCCTCCTCATCCTCCGCCATCTCCTCACCCTCCACTGTAGGCTCAAGTCTCAGTGCCCCTCCAGTCTACCATGTGTGCAGGGCACGGAGGTGTCACGCAGTGCTTCACATGGTTTGTCTTGGCGAACGGAGTCACACAGGGGAGGAACTGCTTAAATGTATTCATCAGGAAATCCAAACATGGCTTACTCCGAGAAAACTTAAAATGGGAATCATGGTTACCGACAATGGGAAGAACATTTTGTCTGCGCTGCGCCAAGGAAGCCTGACCCATGCCCCCTGCATGGCTCACGTCTTCAATCTGGTTGTCAAGCGGTTTCTGAAGTGTTCCCCCCATCTGCAGGACATCCTAACAACTTCACGGAAACTTTGCATGCACTTCAGCCACTCCTACACCGCCAAACACACCCTTCTTGAGCTACAGCGTCAGAATGGTATCCCCCAACATAGTCTGATTTGCGATGTTTCCACCCGTTGGAATTCCACCCTTCACATGTTGGACCGATTATATGAACAGAGAAAAGCCATCACGGATTTCCTGATGATCCAAGCAGATAGGGGGACTCCCCTGTGTAACTTCAATGTCAACCAGTGGCAGCTCATACGTGACACCTGCCGTTTGCTCAGGCCCTTTGAGGAAGCCACTTTATTTGTCAGTCGGCAGGATTACGGGATGAACGACGTGATTCCACTGCTTCATGTACTACAGCACATGTTGGAAACCATGGCTGGTCAGGGCACTGGAGACATGGCGTTTACATCTTACGGCCACATGAACCCCGTTGGAGCTGAACTGGAGGAGGAGGAGGAGGAAGAGGAGGAGGAGGAGTTGCCCAGCGAAACACAGTTTAGGCTTGGCGAAATGGCTGGTTTATCTAGTCAGCGGACAGGAGAGGAGGAGCAGGAGCAGCCAGAGGAGCTAGAGGTTTTTGAGGAAGGAGAGACAGAGGACCCGGGCACACCGTGGCAGTATGCAGTGGAGATGGAGACAGGTAGTCCATCCGAGTCACTTGCGCAAATGGCACGAAGCATGCTCACATGCTTGCGTAGTGACCCCAGAATTGTTTCCATCTGTCGGCGGGATGACTTCTGGCTGTCCACCTTATTGGACCCTCGCTTCCGGCACAAAATGGGGGCATTTTTTAAACCCACCGAGAGGGAGGACAAACTCAACTACTACAAAGACATTCTACGTAGGCAGTTGGCCGATGCCTATCTGCGCCATGGTCCATACTCTCGCAGGTCTGACTCGAGGGGACCTCTGCGCTCACCTTCCACTGCCATGGCCGCTGGGGGGGTTGGCAGCAGCAGCAGCAGCAGAAGCTCCATCAGCAGCAGCAGCCTCAGTCTTCAGTCGCTAATGAGTAGCTTTCTACACCCGCATAGTGAGGCTACTCATGAGCAGCAGGAAGACCTGGAGCAGGACCTGAACCAGCAGGTCATGTCATACTTTGACATGACCATGCCAACACACCTTGAGGATCCGCTGGACTTCTGGGCAGCCAAACTTGATTTGTGGCCGCAACTAGCAGAGTTTGCCCTGGAAAAGCTGTCCTGCCCGGCAAGTAGCGTGCCATCTGAGCGGGTGTTTAGTGCGGCGGGGGCCATAGTTACGGCGAGGAGAACTCGTCTGTCAACTAAAAATGTGGAGAGACTCACCTTTGTCAAAATGAATCAGGGATGGATCAGCCAGGATTTCCACCCACCAATGCCTGATGCATGCGACTAGATTCAGCATGGTGCCACGTTTTACACTTTACAAATGGTGCAAAACATATTTATGTCTTTAGGCCATTTTTTGGGCTCCTGCTGCTGCTACTGCCAACTTCTGCCAACTCCAGGGTGTGATTCATCCAATTTTTGGGCTCCTGAAGCCAACTCCAGTGTATATTTGGGCTCCTGCTGCTACTACTGTCAACTCCTGCCAACTCCAGGGTGTGATTCATCCAATTTTTGGGCTCCTGAGGCCAACTCCAGTGTATATTTGGGCTCCTGCTGCTGCTACTGTCAACTCCTGCCAACTCCAGGGTGTGATTCATCCAATTTTTGGGCTCCTGAAGCCAACTCCAGTGTATATTTGGGCTCCTGCTGCTACTACTGCCAACTTCTGCCAACTCCAGGGTGTGATTCATCCAATTTTTGGGCTCCTGAAGCCAACTCCAGTGTATATTTGGGCTCCTGCTGCTGCTGCTGCCAACTTCTGCCAACTCCAGGGTGTGATTCATCCAATTTTTGGGCTCCTGAAGCCAACTCCAGTGTATATTTGGGCTCCTGCTGCTGCTGCTGCCAACTTCTGCCAACTCCAGGGTGTGATTCATCCAATTTTTGGGCTCCTGAAGCCAACTCCAGTGTATATTTGGGCTCCTGCTGCTACTACTGTCAACTCCTGCCAACTCCAGGGTGTGATTCATCCAATTTTTGGGCTCCTGAGGCCAACTCCAGTGTATATTTGGGCTCCTGCTGCTGCTGCTGCCAACTTCTGCCAACTCCAGGGTGTGATTCATCCAATTTTTGGGCTCCTGAGGCCAACTCCAGTGTATATTTGGGCTCCTGCTGCTGCTACTGTCAACTCCTGCCAACTCCAGGGTGTGATTCATCCAATTTTTGGGCTCCTGAAGCCAACTCCAGTGTATATTTGGGCTCCTGCTGCTGCTGCTGCTGCCAACTTCTGCCAACTCCAGGGTGTGATTCATCCAATTTTTGGGCTCCTGAAGCCAACTCCAGTGTATATTTGGGCTCCTGCTGCTGCTGCTGCCAACTTCTGCCAACTCCAGGGTGTGATTCATCCAATTTTTGGGCTCCTGAAGCCAACTCCAGTGTATATTTGGGCTCCTGCTGCTGCTGCTGCCAACTTCTGCCAACTCCAGGGTGTGATTCATCCAATTTTTGGGCTCCTGAAGCCAACTCCAGTGTATATTTGGGCTCCTGCTGCTACTACTGTCAACTCCTGCCAACTCCAGGGTGTGATTCATCCAATTTTTGGGCTCCTGAGGCCAACTCCAGTGTATATTTGGGCTCCTGCTGCTGCTGCTGCCAACTTCTGCCAACTCCAGGGTGTGATTCATCCAATTTTTGGGCTCCTGAGGCCAACTCCAGTGTATATTTGGGCTCCTGCTGCTGCTACTGTCAACTCCTGCCAACTCCAGGGTGTGATTCATCCAATTTTTGGGCTCCTGAAGCCAACTCCAGTGTATATTTGGGCTCCTGCTGCTGCTGCTGCTGCCAACTTCTGCCAACTCCAGGGTGTGATTCATCCAATTTTTGGGCTCCTGAAGCCAACTCCAGTGTATATTTGGGCTCCTGCTGCTGCTACTGTCAACTCCTGCCAACTCCAGGGTGTGATTCATCCAATTTTTGGGCTCCTGAGGCCAACTCCAGTGTATATTTGGGCTCCTGCTGCTGCTACTGTCAACTCCTGCCAACTCCAGGGTGTGATTCATCCAATTTTTGGGCTCCTGAAGCCAACTCCAGTGTATATTTGGGCTCCTGCTGCTGCTACTGCCAACTTCTGCCAACTCCAGGGTGTGATTCATCCAATTTTTGGGCTCCTGAAGCCAACTCCAGTGTATATTTGGGCTCCTGCTGCTACTACTGCCAACTTCTGCCAACTCCAGGGTGTGATTCATCCAATTTTTGGGCTCCTGAGGCCAACTCCAGTGTATATTTGGGCTCCTGCTGCTACTACTGCCAACTTCTGCCAACTCCAGGGTGTGATTCATCCAATTTTTGGGCTCCTGAGGCCAACTCCAGTGTATATTTGGGCTCCTGCTGCTGCTGCTGCCAACTTCTGCCAACTCCAGGGTGTGATTCATCCAATTTTTGGGCTCCTGAAGCCAACTCCAGTGTATATTTGGGCTCCTGCTGCTACTACTGTCAACTCCTGCCAACTCCAGGGTGTGATTCATCCAATTTTTGGGCTCCTGAAGCCAACTCCAGTGTATATTTGGGCTCCTGCTGCTGCTGCTGCCAACTTCTGCCAACTCCAGGGTGTGATTCATCCAATTTTTGGGCTCCTGAGGCCAACTCCAGTGTATATTTGGGCTCCTGCTGCTGCTGCTGCCAACTTCTGCCAACTCCAGGGTGTGATTCATCCAATTTTTGGGCTCCTGAGGCCAACTCCAGTGTATATTTGGGCTCCTGCTGCTACTACTGTCAACTCCTGCCAACTCCAGGGTGTGATTCATCCAATTTTTGGGCTCCTGAGGCCAACTCCAGTGTATATTTGGGCTCCTGCTGCTGCTGCTGCCAACTTCTGCCAACTCCAGGGTGTGATTCATCCAATTTTTGGGCTCCTGAGGCCAACTCCAGTGTATATTTGGGCTCCTGCTCCTGCTGCTGCCAACTTCTGCCAACTCCAGGGTGTGATTCATCCAATTTTTGGGCTCCTGAAGCCAACTCCAGTGTATATTTGGGCTCCTGCTGCTGCTGCCAACTTCTGCCAACTCCAGGGTGTGATTCATCCAATTTTTGGGCTCCTGAGGCCAACTCCAGTGTATATTTGGGCTCCTTCTGCCCCTCATAGTGATGCCACTTCAACTCTCTGCAATTGTGCCGCTCTGCGATTCTATTAGCGATGCCTCTGATCTGCATGTGATATTTCTTCAAAGTATTATTTAACAAACCCAGCACGCATCCTGTGCGTGTTACAGCAAGGCTGAATGGTTTACAACCCTATTGAGGCTGTAGGAGGCTCAGAAATAGCCGTTTTTAATAGCGATTCGTCGCGAATTTATTCGGGTCGAAACGATTTTTGTCGGAAAATTCGGCGAATCAGTCGAATCGAATTTTTCAAAAGTTCGCTCATCTCTAGATAAATTGTGCCCTGGCCGGTAGTCTCATCAATCTCTTCCAATGTGTCACATGGCAGACGTCTCCCAGCAGTAACAGAACTGTGAGCCCCACACACACAACACAACATTTTCTATTTCCAGCCGGATGTCAGGGTTTGGACGCAGCAGCGTGATACAATGATAAAACGAGAGATGATTGATGGGTCCACGTGGCAAGATTTGACATGATACTATTTTCCCTAATCCATCTTTCAGCAGGAAAGTCTCATTTCGTAAAGCTTGCTGGTGTTTGGCCAACTTGCTCCGCTAATAGGAAATAAAATCTAACAGTTTGTTATCTTTTACACACACGGTGGTGGATCATCAATTATTTGGGGGAGAGCTGGATGCAGGCCAGAGGCCGAGAGTTATGTAATTAGGTAAGTCTACTCTACATCTGCCAAGTCTCAGCGGAGAAGGAGCTGCCGCACGTGGACTTGGCACACCTAGATAATAGAGGATTCACAGGAGCGGACGTGCCAGAACACTTCCTACATCACAGATCTTTCAGGAAAAACTCAGTTCGCTGCTGGTCAGATACCTCGATTTAGGGCTTGTTTTAGTTTGGAGTAAAACAAGGAAGGGTTCACACCTTTTTAATGCATTTGTTTTGTCTGTGAATCTTTTGAGGAGATGTGATTACATTTAAAAAATGAATTACCTTGCAAAATTCTGTCAGGCTGGACTCGCCAGTCTGCAGCACCCTTCTATCGCCACCATTGAGTATCATAGTCATATTCATGCAACAAAATAGATAAAAATCACAAAATTCCTGCTGCAGATTCACTTTAAAAATCGAATTCTAGCTTTAAAAACATTACAATTCACTACTGCCGATCATATTCATATGTCCACCACATGAAGATACGTTTCGTCTGTGACTGCCTTAATCACCATGCAGGTAGATCTATAATAGAATATAGTTTCAATATTCCTTTTAACAAACATTACGTTATTATCATAGTTTTGTAAAAAAAAATCCCATAATTGTCACTTACTTAATAAATTGCAGCAAGTGGTAGACTACTCTGGGACACTGTGTCTCACAATGTCAAGGGCATCATATGCTGTAATATAATATAAAAATGACCTACCCATATTAAACCTAATGGCAGGTATATTACCTTAGTGTAACCACCCTCCTATCCCTCATCGCCTGGTGCCCCTCAATGATCACTGAGGGTGTTGGTGGAAAAGACACCAGGTACTCTCCTTGTGTTGCACCAGTCCAGAGAGGTCCCACTGTGTCCATCCGATGGTGTAACAGGATTGGTGTCTCAGGTATACTAATCTGGCAACAGCCGGCGATTTGAAAGCCGGTGCCACTACTCGGGACCTGCCTACACCCCCCTCACCCAATAGGGACACCTGCGGTGTTACCATCCATCTGCCAATCTCTGGCTCAAACAGACCCAGCCAATTGGCACGCAGACCATACTGCCTAGACCATATACCTTGACCAGAACTGTGTCATTTGTAGAGTTGAGAGAATCTTCTGAGATTAGTTTCGCATTCGATTTGGATGATTTGGTTGTAAGATTCATTTTGGTGTGAATCAATTCATTCCACAAACAAAAGTGCTCCACCTGCCATGAAAAGTCACGTATGACCCTCTGAAGTCTCTCTTTCTTTTCAAGATTTCAAGCTCCCAAAGTCCAACGGTCCAAAAAATCTTATTTGGAAGTATAGAAACAACTTTAAGCTGGCAAAAGAGCAAATCTAACATTTTAGGATATTCAGAAAGAATTTGATACACTAGTCATGGTCATATACTTTTTCCCCTCTTGAACAGTCACTTGTCGAATCAGCAGAAATCACTATAAATGTTACACATCTGGCACTTATGATGGGTGAGGGATTGTGATGTGTGTGTCTGATAATACAGCACTGTATGTAAGCAGTCACTTCCCAGACTGCTTCTGTCAGGCATGACAGGCCTGAATCTGTTTAACAGGCCTGTCATGCCCTACAGGTGGATTTTGCCCAGTAAGTGGATTAGGGTGGAGAGGACATGTGTTCTGTCTCAATTTTGGGCATTTCTTTTGACTCATTTTAACAAACTCGCATCCCAATTCAGCATGCCCATGGGGGACCATCTCTTTATTTATGTGAAGCCAACTTTCAGGGGAGACATATTCCTTTAAAGTGGACCAACACCCAAGATTTTGACTATCCTGGGTTTTGGTCCACTTCGGCGGGGCACCCCGATAGGGGGTGCCCCGCTGTGTGAAACCCCCCAGAAACCCCGAAAAACTCACCTCTCCTCGCTCCCACGTGACCGCCGCTGCCAATCCCTGGCGACGGACAAGAGAACGTGCCCGCCGCCGTCTCCCGCGTGTCACTCTTACAGGGCGCGCACCCGCGCCGGCCATTCACAAACGGCCGGCACAGGTGCGCGTCATGCTAGAAGGACGCGCGGGAGGCGGTGGCGGGCGACGCTGGATCGTGGATAAGGTAGGGATTTAGGGGTTTCTGGGGGGTTTTACAGGTGCCCCGCAGTCAGGGGTCTGATCGGTCCGGCAATCTTATAGATTCCCGGCCCGATCATGGAAGGGTGTTGTTCCACTTTAATGGTAATTCCTGGCCACCCTCTCATATACGAACAGAGTATAACATAAACTGACCACTTTCAGTAGCACAGTCCTCCCAAAAACACCCCAAAAACTCAGTGGATGCTTAATGCCCCAATTTGCTGACATTGGTGGGAAGACTTCCCTACCAAGTCCAGGACATTTGGTCAATTTACAACTTGGGCCCGCTCATTTAGTATAAAAAAAGGGATGGTTAGAGGATAGGGTCAGATATAGGGGTTTATTTAAGAAATGCTAAGGCCATGTAGTGCCAAATGAGTGTCAGGTGAGTGTCAGGTCTCAGTGCAAAAGGTGTATTTATCAAGTCAAAAATCCAGAGCACCTGTGATAGTGCCAGGTAGCGTCCCATCTATCATCAGCGCCGGCAATGGGATGAGTGTCGGCTGGTGCATGTGCCCCGGGCTGGTTGGGATTATTTTTGGATGAATTTTTTGTGTTTTTGTGTTGCACTGCAAATTTGGGTCATGAGAAAGCTATGTCATGTTTTTATATTGTCCTTAAAACAATTCCCATTTCTATTTAAAAAAAACATTTTCAGGACCCTAAAAAAATTTAAATTGGGATTCCAACAGGCGCTGTGTGCCTAAAATCCTCTATTTTGAGTGCCTCTTGAAGCGCTATGTATTTTTAAAATAAATATATTCAGCTTGCGTCTGTCCCGGCTAGCGATAGGTGTCGCTAGCGCTTAGGCTTATAAAAGCAGTGCCCTGCGAAAACTTCCTGGCAGGGAGTGCTACAGTGCGAGCGCTGCCGAGCATCTCGGACGTGGCGCACAAGTGCTGCCCACACCTATAATAATAAATTACCGTATTTTTCGTCCTATAAGACGCACTTATTTTTCCCCAAAAGTGGGGGAAAAATGTCCATGCGCCTTATCGGGCGAATGTAAAAAAAAAAAAAAAAAAAATTAAAAAAAAAATAAATTAAATAAAATAAACTCACCCGTTCCCGGCGCTCTCGCGTTGCCTGTCACACTGCGGGAGCCCAGAGGAGCGGCAGGGGCTCTGTCCCGGCCCCGCCGCTGCGATCGCTGTCTTTTACCGGCAGCGATGACAGCAGCGGGGCCAGAGACAGCACCCCCGTCGCTCCTCCATCTGCTGCCTCTTCCGCCTGGGGCACATGCGAGCACCCAGGTCAGGGCAGCGGGTGGGCGCGGCCTGCACCAAGTCGGGGGATGCCACGCAGCCTATACAAATGGGGGGAGAGGCGATGCCACACAGCCTATGGGGGGAGAGGGGGATGCCACACAGCCTATGGGGGGAGAGGGGGATGCCACACAGCCTATACTAATGGGGGAGAGGGGGATGCCACACAGCCTATGGAGGGAGAGGGGGATGCCACACAGCCTATACTAATGGGGGAGAGGGGGATGCCACACAGCCTATACAAATGGGGGGAGAGGGGATGCCACACAGCCTATGGGGGGAGAGGGGGATGCCACACAGCCTATGGGGGGAGAGGGGGATGCCACACAGCCTATACTAATGGGGGAGAGGGGGATGCCACACAGCCTATGGAGGGAGAGGGGGATGCCACACAGCCTATACTAATGGGGGAGAGGGGGATGCCACACAGCCTATACAAATGGGGGGAGAGGGGATGCCACACAGCCTATGGGGGGAGAGGGGGATGCCAAACAGCCAATGGGAATGGGGGGGCACACTGTCTATATGTAGAATAGGAGGGGGGAATGCCACACTGCTTATGATAATGGGGTGCACACTGCCTATATGGGAATGGGAGGGGGGAGAATGCCACACTGCCTATATAGGGAATGGGAGGGGGATGCCACACTGGGTATACAGGGAATGGGATGGGGTCATGCTACACTGTCTATGGAATGGGGGCATCCCACACGGCCAATGGGAAAGGGGAATGCCACACTGTCTGTAATGGTGCGTTTTTGGTTTAAAATATTTTTTTTTCTTATTTTTCCTAGGTGCGTCTTATGGGCAGGTGCGTCTTATGGGGCAAAATACGTCTTCCCATGAAACAGAAAAAAATAGTTCCTCCTGTGAGAGCCTTAAATATGTTGAATGCGGCAGAGACAGGCAATCCTAATGCTAATAATACTAATAATAGCTTGATAAATAGCATGATAAAATGCTGATTAAGGCGCTACACAAGGTGTTCAGGCTTCAGGGGCACCTGTCAATCATCTGCAGAGGCGCACGCTGACGCTTTAACTCAGACGGCGCATCGCAGACAGTAAGACAGGAGAAAATGCAAAACCTGCAGTAAATCTGGAAGAAAAAGCTCTGCAATCAGCAATGTCTCGCTCGACCCTAAACATGGGTTAATTTTTTCACGCACACCTTGCTTTCTGGCTGGAGTTTTATTAAGCGGCTTTTTTCCCTAGTCGGCAAATCTGCTTTTCATTTGCTACGTGCCAATAGTTTTAACAGCTTTCTCTATTCAACAAAGAAAAAAAAATGTTTGGGGTTATTTATTTATTTTAAGCAGTTCACATTAGTATGTAAATGAGTGGAATGACTGATTTTGACCTATATGGTCTTGGACATACCAACAAGCATAATAAAGTATTACTGGGGTCCCCTATCTGTTCCCTCTCTTAAAAGGACATCAAATGAGCAAAGCGTCAGATATGGGGGACAATCATATACATGCTGTGTTTTCCTGAAAATAAGCCCTAGTATGATTTTTTTCTGAATTTTTGCCAATGCTTGAAATATAAACCCTACCTCCAAAAATAAGCCCTAGTTACAATTTAAAATACAGCTGCCGGGCTTCAGCAGAGGGATGGGAGCGGCTGTAAAGAAGGATGAGGGCACATCACCCAGTTAAGCTTGCAAAGTCTGATCTTGCTGGCCCGCATTTTTAAAGGAAGGACTCTACCCCAGCCTATGGGTCTCACATGGGAGACCGGGATGGAGGAGACGTTCAATGTTCCCTTGCCTCACTGACATGCTTTGTCCCAGAGGCGTATCTGGGCTTTCTGGCACCAAGGGCGAAGATTTGAAATGGCACCCCCCACCTGTGCTCAGGCCCCCCTTTGGCACCCCCCTGACCTGCTGCACCTGGGGCACGTGCCCCCCGGCTCCCCCCTTAGCTACGCCCCTGCTTTGCTCACAAGTGCTCCCATCTCTCTGCTGAAGCCGCTGCTACTAAACTGACCATTTTATAGGGCACAGTTTAAACCAGTTTGTGGGTAATGGACGTGGTAGGGGTGTGGTTTAGCGTGTGGCTTAATTACTGGTCACGTGCTCTAGGAATGTTTGTTGTGATATTGGTGAAGTCCATGCATTTCACTACCACCATTCAACCAAAGAGTCAGAGCCATACCTCTTAAATGTCCCTGATCTGGAGGGACTGTCCCTCTTTTGAGCCCATGTAACCCTGTGCCTTGTTGGTCTCATTTGTCCCTCTTGGGGGTGTAACCTGCAGAGCTGCATCAATAAATGATTAATTTGCCTATTTAAAGTACCGTATTTTTTTCACCCTATAAGACGCACCTATTTTTCCCCAAAGTGGGGGGAAAATGTCAGTGTGTGTTATCGGGCGATTGTAGAAAAAAAAAAAAAGAAGGAACAAAAAGTAAAGTCACCTTTCCATTCTTCCTACTCGCGCTGTCCCTGCTGTCTTCGCTGTATCTGCCGCCTTTTCCGCGGCCGCTGCACACACAGACACCCGGCTTCATACAGCAGGTGGACGTGGCTGACGCTCGAGCTACGGAGGCAGATGTATCTGCCGCTGCACTGTCCCCACCGCTTTTTCTCCATTGCGCCAGCACACACAGACACCCGGCTTCATACAGCGGGTAAGCATAGCCAACCATTGAGCATCGGCCATGCCGGCACTGTACAGAGCCAGGTTTCTGTGTGTGCAGGCAGCGGCAGATACAGCGAAGACAGTGGGGGGGCAGCGGGAAAGATAGAAAGGTGAGTTTACTCTGCTTGAGAATGTCACTCTGCCTGTAATAGTGAGGTTATGCAACTTGCCGATTATTTGGTTCTTGGGGGGATGGTACTTTAGCACAACATTTGGTTCAGAATATTTATTTTTTTATTTTCCTCCTCCAAATCCCAGGTGCATCCTATGTTCAGATGCATCTTATAGGGCGAGAAAATACAGTATTTTTAACTGTTACCATATATCTCCTATCCATCCCTCAATAAGGGGGCGTGGCCTAATTTAACAAATGTCCCTCTTTCCCACCCTGGAGAGTTGGTAGGTATGGTCAGAGCAGTTGTAAACCACCCAGACATCTGACATTCTGCATTTGGTGGGACAGTCTTTTCAATGTAAACAAAGTGGGACATTTGGACGGGACAGTGGGCCTCAAAGTGGGACTGTCCCACCGAAAATGGGACATCTGGTGAGCTTAGCGGCTACCCTCAGTGTCTCGCAACCTCAAGTGTGCCGGCATCTTCCTGCTGACATCCTGCTTCGCTTGGTCATATGGTAGAAGATGCTGCCGCTGCCACCGCCACTGGTCCCATACCTCGCGCCAGCATCTCTTCACTTCAGCATCACTTGGTCATAGGCGATGCTGACGTCACCACCGAGGGCCAGAGGCAGTGGCGGCATCAGCATTGCCTGTGAGCAAGCAGATGTCAGCGTGAGTGGCAGGAGCAATGGCGGTGAAAGCTGCAGCATAGCCTACCGTATGACCGAGCGAAGCAAGCTGTCAGCGGGGAGACACCGGCACACTTGAGGCAGAGGAGTAACTAGGCTTTCTGGCACCCGGAGTGAAGATTCAAAACGGTGCCCCTCAACTGTGCTCAGGCCCCCTTTGGCACCCCCCCAGCCCGCTGCACCTGGGGCATGTGCCCCCCTTCCCCCCCAGCTACGCCCCTGCTTGAGTTGGCGGAACACTGAGGGTAGCGGTGGCTTCAGCAGAGGGATGGGAGCACCTGTGAGTGAAGCATGTCAGTGAAGCCAGGGCTCTCCTCCATCCCGGTCACCCATGCTATATGCTTCATTAGACCCCGGCTTCAGCAAAGGGACCGGAGAGGCTGAACCACTGCTGCTGCCTTCAGTGTGCGGAGGAGACACAAACCTGCATCTCTCCACTGCTAGGAAGCTATATACCCATAGAAGCCCAAAGCGATGCATTAAAACACTGTAGTATGCAGTATCATCACTATGGGAGGCAGATGCATACCCACCACTGACAGTATCTGCCCATAGAATACTAAAGCTTCAGTACCCTTGCTTATCCTTTAAGAGGAACATCGGAGGCCGTGAAGTCCAAATTGGGATGCCCCGCTGTGTGAAACCTCCCTGATCACCAGTTTCGCTCACCTTCACCCGGAGCCCTCGCTGTGCCTCTGCACTGTAGTCACATCCCCGCTCACCTCTAGCCTCCACATGCCTGGCCTTACTAAATGGACGGCGTGGGCAATCCTTAGCTAGTAGGTTAGTGAGTGATATGAATGGTGGCACACTCCCTTCAGAACTGCTCGACTGCTTAGCCATCCAGGCAGCTTAGCCATCAGCGGAACAGAGGAACAGGTCACTCAGCCAATCAGCACTCTTGCTTTCAGCTCGAGCCTGCACCGTGGGAGTGAATGGCAGGTGAGTGGATCAGGTGACCTTGGGGGATACACACAACAGGGCATCCTGATTTGGGATGCCGCCACATTGAGGTGAAAATCCATGATCTGTCCTGGCAATGCAATAGCCTCAGCTGACTGACCTTTCCTTTGGCTGGACGCCCCAGTCTGTAGGCAGGAGTGATGTGAAATTTTTGTCACCCATTCATTGGATTAGCCATGTCCTGGCTGCCAAATTGATTGGAAGTCAAAAGTGTCACTCATGATCCCAGAAGCTCTATGGCCATCAAATGAAAGCGCCGCCCAACCCAGAACCCGCCGCCCTAGGTATGTGTCCTTGAATGCTTAGCATTGTATATGGCTATGTATAATTAAAGTGGACCAAAACCTATCCTGCAGTCTATGAGACTCCAAGGCAGGCATACTCGCCCCCCCCCCCCCCCCGGGGCACCTCCGATCACTCTGTGAAACCCCACAGGTCGCCTGAAGACTCTCCTTTGTCCAACAGCGCATGCACGAGCAGCAGCTGCATCCCGCTATCCCCGTAGCAGGGAACTTGCTCGCGCCAGGCATTTGTGAATGGGTAGCGGGGAATGCGGCCCTCAGCATTTGGATCCGCTCGCATTAGACAAGCTCCTGGAAGAAGGGGCTCGAGCGGATCTAAGTGCATTGATTGGACAATAGGGCTGCGCATGGGGAAGGGTAAGTGAGATCAGGGGTTTCACATTCGGGGCGCCCTGGAGAGCAAAGACCAAAAGTCAGGATCCTGGTCCAATTTTACCCCAAAAATTACACTAGCTACAACATGGCCGAAACCATAAAAGTTAAAGCAGACAAAAATATTTTGCCCCCCCCCCCCAGGACTAATGTAACGTAAAGTAAAGTAAATCTGATTCTTCTGGAAAAAAAAAACACGTCTCACAACAAGAAAGTTCATAAAGGAGTTTTTAGTTCTTTGAGATATAGACATCAACTCTAATCCCTTTAACCTACATTTCACATACCGTGTATAATTTAACCTTCCATAATACTGTACATACAGATATGATATCCCTCTACTTTCATTTAAAAAGAACAAAAAGCTTCTTTTAATATTCATCTGCCGATTTCACAAAGTCATGTCCACATTCATTGTAAAATACATGACACCATTTATAATTCATGGACTTTGTTCTGACAAGACTGAATGATCAGACGGAAACACTCCATAGCGGAATCACTTATAGCTGCGGAGCAACCAAAAAGGGCCTTAAATAAATGATGACGGGAGGGCACCGCTTTAAGAAAGAGAATCACCATTTCGAGGTGGGGGGGTGAGGGCAAGAGGAAAAGGTGGAATTAAATTCCATCACTTTTTACTTATATGATTGCCCATGGCTGTAAAATGTTAATTTATCAGAAAATTTGCTCCTTTAACAGGATGTCATGAAAGTAATTGGATGATCCTTCTGGAGAGGCATTAAAGAAGAGCTCCGGGCAAAAGACCAGCTCCTTTAATAAAGACGTCAGGATAAGGAAGTCCTTAACATTTACCTGTTTCAGTTTTGAAGGGTTGGATGCTGATCTAAAAACAAAAATAATGCAAATAATTTGGTGAAACCAGTTTAACTTGTGGTGTGCTTTTTGGTATGAACTAAAACACCTGAGTGAGCTTTTTTGATTTAACACATGAAAATGTGCAAAGAAATCCCCAAAATGACTGCAGTAATTAGTAAGTAAGGTTTTAAAGTCTTGAAACACAAAAAAAAGTGACTAATTCTTCATACCCTATAGAACGAGTGTTAAACTCAAATACACAGTAGGCCAAAATGTAAAAACTTGGAATCGCAGGCCAACCTTGATTTTTTTGTTGAAAAAATGTATTTTTGCTCCATTCGGTTTTTCTTTGCCGTCTGTTCTTAGGCCGTAGCTGGGTGCATGCCATTCACAAATGTCTAGCGTGGGCAAGCGCCTGGCTAAAGGTATACGGAGTGAAGCTGTGTTACATATACACCGTTGGATCAATGGTCAGGTAAGTTTTACCAGTGATCCAGTGGTTTGAGACGCCCCGGGTTAGTGAGGATCAGACAGCCCTGAAGTCTTTTAGATTCCAGGGACAGCCAAATACGTGGTTGGTCCTCAGTAATGCTGCATGCCACCTTAATTTCCATGATGGGATGGGATAGGGTTCTTTGCTTTCCTTTACCACATGCAGTCGCTTTTTACAGTCACTGATGAACTGAGCCAGCTTGGCGTCATCCTGCATAGAGGGAGATGGCAGCCAGCCTTGTTAGCAGCTGTATTTGCCAACCACTGGGGGAAGGACTTCTCTACAACATCATCATAGGGGCGGGATTTACATCAAAGCCTCGTCCCGCAATCTCGCTGGCCGCCAGGCTGCAATCTGCCAGTGCAATCTGGCTGCCGCACGGGCTTGGAAACTACCCTCTCGGGGACTAAGTGGCGTGCTCTTGTGTTTACATTTTCAAAAAAAATTTTTTCATTGGATAATTTAGGTGAATAACTTATAGCAAGTGCTGGTGATTTTGAGAAATTAGAACACACAAGTTTTTTTTGTTGCAATTTTTGTATGTTAAAGTAAAAAAACTCTATCAAAGCTAAGTTTCAGTTCACACCCAAAAATACTCCCAAACTTAAACTTGTTTTACCAAGCAATTAGCATTGACCCCGTTTGCAGGGTCTTGTTAATTATTTGGTAAAGCCAGTGTGACTTGCAGTGTGCATTGTGGTGTGGATTGCACCTTGCACCGGGTGAGATTTTTAGCTTTTAGACACAAAAAAGTGCAAAAGAAAATGTTCTACTCCTTTTCCCCAGAAATTACCTGTACCTGTGATGGGGCATTTTTACAGGTTAGGTACATCATTTTCTCTATGAGGTATGGATTTTTTTAAGTTGGCAAATGCCAAATTCTTCAGCATAACCCATAGGGTGCTGTTATTTCCTCCTTAAAAATATATCCTTACCTTATTGGATATATGACGTACCTCACGTTGTAAAAATGCCCCATTGCAGGTGCACGTGATTTTAGTGAGCAAAAGACCCTGGTCACAGTTTATGTGGCTCCAATATGCTTAGTTTGGTTTGGAAGCTGCTCTGCCAAATTTGTTAAAAATATTCCAGACTTTATCAAGTCTATAGAAGGGAGGAGATTCCAAACCAGCGTGTTTAAAGCAAACCAAATGGCACGTTGCATTGGAAGACCACCATTTTTTTAAATGAAATTTTCCTAGGGGCACCCTGACTTAGGATGACCTGCCGCGTGAAACCCCCTGGTTTCCATGTACACTCTTCTCAATCATTGTTCTCATGGCTATGTAGAAGCACTGTAACAACAACCCTTCCCACCTTCCCCACAGCAAGTCAGGGACCACATCAGATGGCTCTGAGAGCCACATGTGGCCCCCAGGCCACAGGTTGATCATATGCAATACTGTATCTCCACATTGGTTCTCCTCCTAAACAGTTTTCCAGTTTCCTTCCTTCTGAAGCCTTAAAAAACCAAGGGGTTCAGACTGAACCACTCCCTCCCTGTGATCCTGTGTGATGCAACAGCCTGCAAAGTGACTTTTTATATTACAATTATAGTAATAGAAGTAATTTGTAGTTACTCGTTGTAAGCCAGAATTCCAGGACCTGCCTAGTTGAAAAAAATAATTTCATTTTTTTCTCCCACAACAGAATGTCTAGGCATTTCTTCAATACTTACAAATCTTGAAGATGTGCAAAACAAAGCCTCCGTCAATTGCAAGTGCAAAAAGGTGAACAGAGCTCCGCCTCTGCTGCCATCACAGTGAATTGTGGAGCCCTCTCCATTCACTGTGACAGAGATATGCAAGACACTGCTTTTCTTCCTGAAAGTAAAATGCTAATAAACAATAATACTCCAATAAAAAGGTTACACACCTGCAATAGTCTGTACATATAGCAGCTATGAGAAATAAGCACTTGTCAATGTACCGTGAACATTTTTCTACAACAGCAAAAGTTTATGATCGAAAAAAAAAACATTTTATTATTTTGCTCTTTTGCTCACCTTTTATCATTAAAATAAAGGACATGAGTTGTAAAAAAGAAAATAAATATGCACATAATTTTAAGGCAAGAAGTGCGTGTATAAATCTTGCCGCGAGCAGCTGTACTGTAGCCATAATTTGCGCACTACAGCTGCCACAACAATATCAAATTTTATAGGTGAAAAAACATTGAAAAGTTTAATGGAATAGTAGAGTTTGATATATATTTCCCTATAAATAAACATTATCTAATGAAGAAATGGCGTGATTATTTCCCCTGCAGCATATCATTTGCCGTAATATATCTTTTCTCTTGCAAGCAGCTAAAATTGGCAATCAGACTTAAGCATCTATAACAATACAAATCCATATATGCTAATACCTTGGGTTCTCATTTCCATGTACGACCACGATTTAACAGTCATCGGAGGGGTACAGTAAATCTTCCCTCTAATTGTATGACATGATAAAACAAACTACTTTCATTTCCATTGACAATCATCCCTTCATATAGAAAAGACAGCTATAGAAAGTAACTGCTTCTTACAAGGGCAAACTGGAGCCACAAGCCCACAGGTAGCCTTAACTTCCATTATCCCAAGACCATCAGTTAATCTATAGACCACTCCGATGAGGGAGACCGTTTGACAGAGATAAGAGCTGAACCAGATTTGGCAGATATGAAATGCCCCAGTATGCATACACATAATTAATTCTGACATACAAAATTGGCCCATGAGGATTACCACTGATGGTGCTATCATTTAAGTTTAAAATATAGTCCAAATAGAGATAATATTCCTCATGGGCTACTGGTGATTCATTTCAAGTTTGATTTAGACCAGAGGTTCCCAATCAGTGGTGGTGCTCGAGAGGGGGTACCCGGGAAAGGCTGCAGACTAACCTGTACACCAACCTGAGTTCCTGCAAATAAAGCTTTACCCAAGCTTGATTTGCTCCATAAATTCAGCACTGCTCCAAAAGGTTATGAAAATTCTTTATGTGTATTTGTGTGCATTCAATGCATTTTAAAAGGGACTGCAAATGTAAAGGCATTAAAGGCAGCAGGCATTGTAGTAGGAATAAAAAAACATGCACACTTTTTTTTTCATTAAAAAGGGATTTATGACCAAATTGTCCAGTAAAATATAAAATGTGTTGCTATTCCCACTTTGGTCTCTAGATGGGGGAATAAGACCACAAATGAGAGAAGCAGAATTTTATTTCAGCTCAGAATTTAGCTCAGCGTTGCCACCTAGGTCGCATAAGATATATTTAGGAAACAACAGGAAATTGCTGAGATTGGTTAGGAGGTTTTGGAGGGAAAACTGCAAGCAAAATTGTATAGAGCAGAGAGATAGATGAAGAGATTGTCCATAACCATGCTAAGGGAAAGACTGGAGTAGCCTCCTGGTCCATAACCATACTAAGGGGAAAAGTGGAGTAGCCTTCTGGTCCATACGCATGCTAAGGGGAACACTGGTGTAGCCTCCTGGTCCATAACCATGCTAAGGGGAAGACTGGTGTAGCCTCCTGTGTAACACAGCTGGTGGGGCTATTACAGAGACAAGGCCCCGGTGCAGTTGGAAGCGAGTAGAAGGATGTGGCTGTAGTGAAGCAGAGCCAAGTTGCAGAGAGAATGAGAAAACTGAGGTGTGGGGAGTCCATGCAGAAAGGAGAGAACCCTGTCGGGAAGAAACCCATGGGGAGTTGAGTGTGACAAAGGAGGTGCCCTTTAGAAATAGAAAGGATCCAATGGGAATGACAGGCCATGAGGAGGAAGCCGCAGTGCCTGAGACTCCAGTAAGGACTGGTGTGTGAGGGAGAAGCCTTGTGTGGCTCGGATGATATGGCATACAGGTTCCTCGTGTGTTTTATTTGCTGGAAGCCCAATGGCCCCTCTACTGACCCCAGGCAATCTCGCGTCCCAGTCTGGGATACCCCATGGACGATCTCCGTTAGGAGGGAGTGCTCAGCTCAAAGTGGAAAAAGCCTATATTTAATTGGGAAATACAATACTGCATAGCTCCTATGCTGACAAGCAAAAGTACCTGTGTTCTATATCTGATGGACACAAGCTTATTTAACCCTTATGCGAAACGTTCTTATAAGAAAGTGTACCTGTGTTCTATGCTGATGGACACAAACCTGATTAGCCCTTTCACTGAAACGTTCTTATGAAGCAATTGTGCCTGTTTGCTTTCTACAAGCTATGTAAGTTTATTGTCCTGTGAACTGTGTATTTGACCGTGACATGGATTAAAGCATTACACTTTCTTTTCATGACCCTGCAATAATAAAACAAGCTGATGCTTTCCCTCATACTGCTTGCGGGTGAGCATCGATCTGCTGAGATACCATCTTGTCATCTCCCTATGCTGTGGTCCCCATTAACACTTACCTTGGCTACCATACATATTTGCTATGATATTGCCTGAGATAAGCTAACACTGTGACATACCTGGGATTGCAATTAAAGCTGACCTGGGTTACGGCAGGTTAAACCCAATAACTACCGTTACAGCATCTTCTCTGTTGCCTGTTCCATGTACTTTTACTTCATTTCCTGCAGTGCAGGGTAGAAGTCAAAGCAGGGTTTCAAAATTTGCCCTCCTTTCAATTTCATTCCTAAACGACCATGCAAAAAAGTGGTCCTACAGCCACTCTGTCCCTTGATGCTCTCATTGTGAGCGAGCATGTCAAGTCAAAGTGGTCCCACAGCCGTCTCTGACCACAGCAGAGCATGCTTAGGACGCATATAGCTGCTCCATGACATTCTCTTCCTAATTCAGCCATGACCCCGGAATGCAAGACATTGGTATTGATTAAAATGCATAAGGTATTTACATATAATCAGAGATTTTAAGATGCTTTGCAATGGCCCGTTCTAACTATTCCCAAGGTACCTGGAACTTTAAGTGGTTGTTTTGTGTGTTTTATTTTAACACAGTTTCAGTCCAGCAGTGTCAGTGACTGACTTTGCAGTCTGTGTGAATACTTACAACTGGCTTAGGTAGTGGGATGTGGTGGTTGTGGCATGGATGGTGTGTATGGGGAACTCCATATTTTAGTTGTGACAATGTTGTCCTTTTAATTTTTCTGTTGTGACAGTGGAAATTTGTGTTTGGGTATTTATTGTGTAGCTTATGGTTTATCAGCCATAGCCATTAATACCATTATTTAGATGTGTTCTGTATAGTCTAGTTAGTAGGTCTTAGTTAGCCAATGTGAGTGGGGCAGTGCTGGCTTCGGTAATAGTTTCTAGGTCTGCTTCTGCGTGTTACACAGAAGAAAACTGGAAGAGAACTGTGCAACACTTCCTACCAATTGCGGGGCTCGGTTTCGTGTTGGGAAAAAGGAGAAAGGCCACAAGAAAGTAATCTTCCTTATGCAGTTTAGGAATTTTGTCCTGTCACAAGACCCTAAATTCCTGTTCTTCAATGCATTCGTTGACCATACCTTGTGCTCCTCCTTTATGGTATCGGTTACAGGTGCCACCAAAAAGGAATCTTCAGAGATAAGTCAGTGGAGAGAATTATAAGGGTCGATTCAAAGAAACATGTAACAGCTTTGATTTTGGTGCCGATCATCCTATTTTTCCCGTCCGCTCGTGCGTTCGTATGAACTTGCGAGTGATTCTATAAGCAAATACGTTTCTATCCTAAAATTTACGTCCGTTCGTATGGCAGTTCGGGAATCAGACCTATGTCAGTTTCCATCCTGAATTTTCCGTTTCATTTCTCAGGTTGCAACATTGGTTTTGCCCTTTTTCCTTTTTTGTCTGGACGTAAATCCATCTGATCTTGCGGCTGCGCACTACAAACTTACCTCATTAAAGTGCATTCTAAATATTTGGTCTTATTTTTCTTTATTTCATTCATTTTGTAGTAACCAACCATTAATGAATGCATTTGCATAAGTAAATCTTACTTTGTTTAATTTTTAGTTAACTTGCATTTTTTACTTGTGGATTTAATTTTAATATTTTGGCTTCAAATGGTACAACTTTAAATTTTGTGTGTGGTTACCCACACCCTCTCCATACAGATTTGCTCTCAAATATAAAAAAACACCCAGCAACTTCTGCATGTTATGAGTCTAGAAACAGCCAAGATGGCGGCTCAGGTATTATCGGGCAGCCTGCAAACAGAAAGGGCCTTGTGACTGTGTTGCTCTGCATTCTTTGATTTCTGACCTTTCCGTGCCCCCAGCTCTGCTGTGTCTGTGCAAAATACAGCAGTAACCCACATCCTGCACTTTATCCCGCTCTCCTCTCCTCAGTAAGTGTGATGCATCTGACCAAAGATGTGCTTAAATAATTAAACAAAGCAAAGGTAAACAACTACACCAATAAATTCAATCTAAAAATATTATTCTAGTACATCAATTTAAACTAAATACCAAAGGACATAAGTTTCTTTAATTAACGCAAATATATTGCAAAATAAAGGTTTACATGCAAAGGACTAATTAAGGTCCACATTAAAATGCTTTTATAAGGCATACATGAATCAGGTATGCATTGCCATACAATTTATGGCCTCGGCCATGCTGATACATGCAGTTCATTGGAGCTCAAGACGCGCAGACTCCTCCACATAGCCAAAAAACCTGATCAAGAACAGCAATACGACTGCTAAAAGGTGTCGGCAGTGGCTTTCTTTTTAAACGTATTTAGAGGTTTGAAAACTGCTCTCTGAATCACACCTAAACACATTCGATTATCCTAAGTTTTACGTTTTGATCCTAAGTTTTAGGATTTGATCCTAAGTTTTACGTTTTGATCCTAAAATTTATGAACGAACTTGCGATGATCGTAAGAGCATATACGCATTCGAACGTAGGCTCGTGCGAGTCGGAAATGGCCAAAAAAACATGAAAAAATGACTAACACCCACCCAAACTTACGATTCTCAATCCGAAATCAATTAACTTTTGCTCTTTGAATCGAGGGGTATGTCTCCCAACACTGCAGGACCTCTTTAATAGCCTGGTTAGGAGCAGAGCTACAAAGATCATGAATGGCCTACCAAGTCCAGGCTGTTTCTTTTTTGATCTTCTACCTTTTAAATGAATACCATCATCCAGGACTGCTAAAAACCCCTTTAGACTGTGAGCTCACAACGGCAGGGCTCTCCATCCTATTGTCTCCTGTTTTGGAGACATTTGGTTAACATATTGCAGTGTCTGGTTTTTAATGGTCCCTGTACAGTATGTTTTACCTTGTCTGTAATTAGACCTTGTACAGCACTATAGCAGAGAGTGCTATATATATAAACAATAATAATAATAATAGAAAGCAAAAGAGCTTCTTTCAAAGAGCCACCCTTCAACTAAATAGTGGTTTGAGAAAGTTCATGAATTCTTGAATTAGAGGTATTGTAAGTATTGTAATATACATATATAGAGCCAGATTAAGAGCCAAAGTGGTGGAAGCCACTGGGCACAAAATCTGGTGGAGTAGAGTATGTTTTTTTTTCATTTAAAGTAATAGTGCAGCCAAGTAACTGATCAGTGCTAGTCTGGCACTTGTCCAGTCACTTAAATTTCAGATCAAGTCCCCTGTGCCGTTCAGGCCATATTGCCTGTCACCAGGAAGCCTTCAGGATAAATGCTCACCCCTGTGCTGCTGGCACTGCTACTCCATTGATTGCAATGGAGGGAGCATGCCAGGTTTTGACACGCCCGTCTATTGCAGTGTGGCATAGTGACAGAAACTATGCCAATCAGACTGCATTTAATGCCGTGTTCAGTGTATGTCTACACCACCTGTATTTCCTCTGGTTGAAGCAATTTCCTCATATGTATGTAAATGTATATACTTGGTGAAAAAAGATTCTGTACTCTAAGAAGGATAAGAAAAACTAGGATTGCAGGGGGTTAACGCAGATAAAAACCCAGCGTAGACTGCCCCTGGGGCATTGTATAGCGGGATGCCCTGCTATGTGAAACCCCCAGGGTCAATGGTAAACGTGCCTTTACTGGCAGCTCCCGTGATGCTGTAATCGGTGGCTGCCGCATCCTGGGTTTCTCTGCGTGCCCAAGTACAAAGTCAGGGACGCGGGCAGTTGGCTGACACGCGTCATATGACACTTTTGAAAACGGCTATCTCAAAAGTGTCGCTGAGCGTGGCTTTGGAGAACCCAATTTTATTCTAAAACTGGTTCACCTCCGGGTACGGGGGCAGGGAGGGCGGGTGTTGAGGTGTGGGTAAAAAAAGGGTTCTGATCCACTTGAAAGCACAGGAGCATTTCAAATTAAGCCTATTTCAGATGCAGCATGCAAGATATTGCCTCTACACATATGTACAGTCAAAACAAGAGGTACTCAGGGTCCAGAGTTAGTAAAGCAGTTATTTACGCCTTTGTTGCACGCTTGATGGTCTGTACAACAAAATCCAGGCCTAAAACCCAGGTGCTGACAGACAGGCAACTTCTTTTCGTTCCTCAGATCTCCAGCTACATCCAAATATCCAAACAGTGAATGACTAGAAACTGTTTTATACACGGATAGAAAGGCTAAGTTGGCCTAGGTTATGGAGGTCCAAACATGAACATATGAAAACCAGCCTACCTACAAAAAATATAATCAGAACGACCAGATGTGAGTCAATCCCATTACCACCTCTCACAAATGAAAAAACAAAAGAATAATTTCTTTTAATTGAAATCTCATTTGCGGAGCTGGTTTGCTGCACTTAGCACATCATTATAGCTTTTCTTTTTGTACGGCCTCATTGAATAAGCCCATCAGAGTCAAATTCCGAAAGCTCCCAAGTCTGGGCATACTACTGCCATAGTGCTGTACCCAAAGTAATACTTCGGTTCATGTGGACAGCACATGAGGGAGAGCGAGAGCAATGTTTAAACAGAAATAAAAACAGGTTTTAGATTGGAAACAGCATCATGATAAACATTTATACCTCACACCCACTAATGCATTTTTCTGTGACTCCAGCGAGGCTGCCAGCCTTACTTCATCGCAGGTGGTCTGTTACTCATTCCTGTGACCAAACAGCATATAAATCCCTAGTGCCAGATGCCATCATTACATCTGTCTGATCTTTCCTATTTATCTGAACATTACCAGGACAGCATCCAAGCTCTTGAAATAAATCTGGGAGTTTCTTGCCATGGTGCTCAGTGCTATCATGTTTTTTCGAGTCCCCAATCTATGGCTCCATTAGTCACTCATTATACCTTGACACAGAATGCTGTACTATGTGATTAGCATCTTACTGGGATCTTGTAGACTATTAAGTTAATGTAGAATGATTTGATTTCTTGCCAGTAACATATAGACATGTTATTGGGGAATTGGGTGCTAAAGTTTGATGTTTCGTCAGTAGATTTATACAATCCAGGCTTGAACTTTTACTTGACTCTGATATTTTTGCCATGATATCTGTTCAGCACAAAAACGAGCAGGCAGCTGTATGAAGGGGGGGGGGGGGGCGGCGGGCAAACCAGGGCTTCTGCCTCCATCGCTTGGGGACCTCCACCATTTAGCAGAGATGAATCTACATTTACTTATGGGGAGCTCTACTGGACATTTTACCCTGGGCCTCCACTACACCTAATCCGGTCCTGGTTGGGAATTTAAACCTGTTAAGGTTAGATAATATTTAGGTGCTGTATTCCATTCTTCGGACACTAAAAGCTCAGGCTCTGCTGGTAAACATTCCAAGCCTACCTACTATACCCACATGTCCTGCTCTAAAGGTCTGGACCCTTTGGCTTTGGGCAAGTTAGAGAGTTAAGATCTGGGGGTCTACATCTAGGAATCTTTTAGCAATCCTTTTTAGGTAACTGGGAGCCTGTCTGGTGAAGGCCTATTCATTTCAGGTAACTTCTCTGCGTTTACATGAGGCATGCCTGCATCTCGAGGACATCTATGGAAGTATTTTTGGACTAGATCTCGACCATAAAAAGTCATAGCAAAATTGGTCTAATAATATATGGGGGATATGGTTGTTTCCATTTCAAAATTATTTTTTAATGATGCATCCAAGATTGACTTGGGTTTTGTTCCTCTCTGACAGAGGGCTGTGGTGTGTATTCCCCAGAATCACCCATAAACTCCCATTTTCCTCACTCCTGAGATGCATGCACCAACCACTCATCCAGTCGGCAGCGATCGTTCTATTCCTTTGCCACTTAGTCACTTGGAAATTTTGGGGGAGCGTGGACTTGCGGCTGCACACCCGACCCCGTCTCTAGCTATGGCCGCACCTGCACTTACCATTTAAAGGCCTGGTGCAAGTGTGCATCTAGATAGAGGTATGCTGGGCTCTGAATTGACCACATTTTCCAGGCACACCATTGCCAGAGTAATTATATTAATTAATAATAATTAACTCCATCCCTCGCAGTGGTGTAGGTTACCACAGAGCTGATACACTCCTCCTGATGGCCCCAGGTAGCAGTTACAGGACAGGTTTCTTTGTGTATCTTCCTTATTGTCCTTTGAATTGCTCTTTTTACTTGTTTCATTTATTCTAGCACTTGTTTTTTAGCAAACATTTGTGTGTATTATATATTTTTTCACTTCAATTGTTTTGCCTTGGTACTCTTTTGCACAGCAAATTGTTTTTGATCAGTATGTTCTTATATGGTTTAAGAAAACCAGGGACAGGGAAAATGGGAAAAAAAGCACTAGCCACCAATCAATAATTAATATACTATATAGAGTGTGCACACAAAGGGTAATGACACAAAATGTGTACTAACAATAAACCAAATCTCAGGTCCCGCAACTCCCCACAAATACCCCTCTTAAAGTATATGGCACCACTCTAAAAATGAACAATATTTTATTGAAACATGATATCTACATTTACACTGATATAATTAAAAAACACATACCACATTAAGACAAAGCCTAGGGGAAGGGGAAAGGGGGGTGTTAGATGACAAAGACGTTATTTCATGGTCATAATCGTATTTAAAATTAGTATACAGTAAATCCTACCAGGCTAGCAAGTGCTCATGTGCTGACCTCTAATCATATAACAATATTCAATGAAAAAAGTGCAAATGCCAAAGTGCAATATATGAATATATATATATATATATATATATATATATATATATTAAACAATCTATACAACATGTCTCCGAAAAAGTGCAAATGCCAACGAGCCAAATGATGTTGAGAACCTATACTATAATATCCTGAAACCTATCTATAGGGACCAGCCGGTTAAGCATGAGAAGACAACATATATCCGCGGGGTGAAACCCCCCAGGAAGCCCATAATCCTACCTTCTCCCCGTTCCAGCGGCGCATGCGCGTCCGCCACCGCCTCCCGCGCGTCCCTCTAGCAGGGCGTGCTCCCGCGCTGGCCGTTTGTGAATGGCCGGCGCGGGTGCGCTCCCTGTAAGAGGGACGTGCGGGAGGCGGCGGCGGAAGCACTCTGCTTGTCCGTCGCTGCCTCTCGTTTGTCCGTCGGCGGGGATTGGATGCAGCGGTCACGTGGGAGCGGGGTGAGGTGAGTTTTCAGGGCTTATTGGGGGGTTTCACACAGCGTGGCACCCCCGATCGGGGTGCCCCACCGAAGTGGACCAAAACCCAGGATAGTCAAAATCCTGGGTGTTGGTCCACTTTAATATACTCACCTAACGAGTCCCCACACCGCCCACCGCCACTGACGCTAGCACCCAGATGCGTCCCAGCCGGAAACGCGCCAGAGGAGACAAAGGCTATGACACGTGTGACCATGTATATTGCAGAGAAAGTACTGGTTTTACATACTCGCAAGATATAAAGCATACTCAGCAAAGTGGCTTACACAGAAGCATTCACTGGCACAAAGTAAGAAAATTAGGCAGCTGAAAACAATCCTGTGCACTCTATATATAGATATAGAGTGAACAGGATTGTGCGCTGGATTGTTTTCAGCTGCCTAATTTTCTTACTTTGGGCCAGTGAATGCTTCTGTGTAGGAGCGTTTGACGTCACGTAATGCGTAGGCGCACGAGGGGGTGGACAAAACGCAGAGGGTTGTCCCGCACTGTCTAATATACTAACAACTCTTCTGGATGCTGGCTGGGGGTGGACCTAAACCTCAAAGAAAGGGGTGTATATGTTTATACTAAGACAATGGACTGCCAGTACAGCCCGCTGGGCCCCCCACCTATCTGAACAGATATGCCGCTCTACAGAATACTTCAAAAGTACATGTTTATTATAGGCCAAAGAAAGACAAACATACATCTAAAAACATTATTAAAACCATAGAGCAGGAGACATAATGGACTTAAATGAGCCTAATAACACTAAATATACTTACTAGAACCATTCCATACAAAAATATATGAGTATTGCACAAAACGTAAGTACACTGTGCATATACTATAGATATACTGATCAGATGTCACGGGAACCCCTTTATGAAAGTGCTATAGTGCTTGTGCAAAGTTGTGCAAAAATGTGCAAACTGTGCAAAAAGAAACAGAAAGAAAAGGAAAAAATAGTGAGAAAATATACACAAACAGAGGGACAATAGTGTCCCAACAATGAATACATATAGATGCACCAATAAGGTGCATAGTATAAAGTGCTTATATTAGTGCTTATTGAATAAAGAAAGGGTGAATTCCCAGACATGGGTCTCAGTAATGCTAAAATAGTGACCGTGGCTTAGTATACAACAAATTTCAAGAGTAAAATCGCAAACAGTGTACATTACCGAATGTCATGGTCCAAATCTGCCTGCCCTTACAATGCCCACACTGACGCGTTGCGTGGCCAACACTTAGGCCACTTCATCAGAGTGTGGCTACCTACTGTCTGCTCCCAAATATATAGCCCCGCTATTCCCCCACCCTAAAAAGGGAGTGGTACATTAAAAACCGCCAAATTCTCTGATTAGGTTAAGGGCGGAAGTAGGGGCGGAAGTGAGTGCATGTATAATGTATCCGCCCATACTGATAGATAGATATGCTCCCTATATGCTGATGGCGTCCAAATCTGGTGTATGCGGCGCTGATTAGATGTGACCAATGGGCGGTGCAAAGATCGTCTAGATCTAATCCTACTGGAGCGCGTAAAGCGAGGATCGCTATAAATGCGCTGTTAGCTGATCGAGTGTGCAATGCGCGCTGGCTGTCAGATCCAGCTTGCCGCGCACGCGCACTGTGCCTGTCACACCCGCCGACACGCTGCGAGGTACGCATGCGCAGATTGATGGAACAGGCCTGAGTGCGGTGTTGAAGTAGGATGCATCGCAGGCGGTGACAACTGTCAGCGCCGTCACTGGCCGGGGGGTGAAGAGAGCGGGGAAACATACCTGGGAGCAGACAGTGGTTACTTACATTGATACATATAACAAAAACAAAATGTCTAAGGCTACTATCTACACAATTAATAACATTTTAAGCATTTTATATTGGATACATATGATTAGGGCTGCATCCTAACTGCACATATAGTAGGCTATGTATAATCATGCACTGAATTAAGCATTTTAGAAACTATTTCATATCTCTATAGGTTGAGTCCTGTAATAAAGAAAAAATATATATAATTAGACTGCTTGTAAAAAAATATAAATCTATACCTAGACTGCCTATGATACATGTGCTATAATATACCTACATCTATATATACACTGAGTATTGAATATAGTGATGTGATTGGATGGTACCACTCGACTCTCAATAGGAATTAGCACAATGAATAATAGAAGAAATAATGATATGAAATAAAAAAGAGGAGGAAAGGGAAGGGGAATAAGAGGGATAAAGAAAAAGGCTAGATAATTAGGCTAGAGAATTAGCAAAGGAGGAGACAAAGGAGAGAAGGAACAACGTATGAAGATATGGACTTGAAAGGATTAATATAATGTAACCTAATAAAAATGGGGAATCGTCCCACACAATCAGTGGTTCTGTGGCTTTATGTTGTATCTCCTTAGCCACAGGTTATTAATGTTAAGAATGTCCATAATCTGTTATTGATTCTTAATCAGAATGGTCCAGTCATATCCTTGTCAGGGCCACACATCTCCATCCCATACAATTCCATTGTAAGTGGAATTGGGATTGTTGCTGGTCCTAAGAGGGGGTGGCTACTTGGTCCTGCTCCACATGTAAGATTTATTACTCATTGAATATATGTCTTCTCATGCTTACCCGGCTTGTCCTAGATAGGTTTCAGGATATTATAGTATAGGTTCTCAACATCATTTGGCACTTTGGCATTTGCACTTTTTCTGAGATATGTTGTATAGATTGTTTATTATTATTTATATATATATATATATATATATATATATATATATATATATATTGCACTTTGGCATTTGCACTTTTTTCATTGGATATTGTTGGATGATTAGAGGTCAGCACATGAGCACTTACAATTGTGACCATGAAATAGCATCTTTGTCATCTAACACCCCCCTTTCCCCTTCCCCTGGGCTTTGTCTTAATGTGGTATGTATTTTTTAATATGTCAGTGTAAATGTAGATATCATATTTCAATAAAATATTGATCATTTTTGATACCTCAAATAGAGTGGTGCCATATACTCTAAGAGGGGTGTTTGTGGGGAGTTGTGGGACTCCCCTGAGGTTTGGTTTCTTATATGGTTTAGCATTGTGCTCATATATTCTTTGCACTGCCTCCTTAGTTATCTTCTTTTTGTAGCAAAGTTGTTAAGGATTACTGTAACATTTATTATCCATTTGATAAATATCTTTTGGATGTAGCCTATTAATACACTTGAACTTTGTTACCACCTGCCTGACTACTGCCTTTATTTCTTTTACTGACCATTCAGTCAGCTGGGATATTTGTTATTACTTAACCTCTTGGTGATCAGAAGGTAGTTCCAGCCATTATCTTTTAATATGATCATCATTATGATCCATCTTGCAACCAGAGCACTGCACTACGTACAATATCCTGTTTTCGGTAAGTCCATGTCTATTTCCTCATTTTTACCCTATCCATATCTCAGCAGTCATGAATTCATCATGTTCACTAAATATATCTGTCCTCTTTCAACAATCCTAATGTCAGGCCCCGTGGGACACTCGCCTTCAGAGTAAGCCCACAACCCCCAATCTCCGCTGCTAGCTTCACCTTTAGTCAAGCCCCCGTTTGCCGGGACCCTTTTTACGCCTCGCCGGACACGGTTGCCCCCAGGACTTAATAGCACAAAGGATGTGAGCTTACAGGGGTTGAAGGCAGATGAACCAGAGGCCAGACTGGGCAATGTCAGGTAAGTACTGGATACAGTTCGGGTGCTTTGGAAACAGGTAATACTGGAAGCAATTCGGGTGCTCAGGAGAATTCAAGCGAAGTCAGACGCCAAGCCAGGGGTCACACCGAGAGGTCAGAGAGCTGCGCAGTACAAAGGGTTGAGACGGAGACGTGGTCGAGATTCAAGCAGATGGTCAATAACGATATGTACAGGAAATCACAGACGAAATCACAAAGCCAGCTAAACGCTATCACAGGCACTGACACACTGAAGAGGTAATCCCTTTATAGGACTGAACCCGGCTGGATTGGACAGGGAGGCAGTGACTGTGATCGGTGCGCTTCGGATCAGTGTGCTGATTGGTGCACTTGGGATCAGTGTGCGGATCAGTGTGCTGATTGGAGCACTTGGGATCAGTGTGCTGATTGGTGCACTTGGGATAAGTGTGTGGATCAGTGTGCTGATTGGTGCACTTAGAGAGCTCTGGGCTGATTGCCCCAGCTGAACTCCAAAGGCATACTGCCCAGAACTGCACCTCCTAGGTTTAGCTCTTTTAAACAGCCTCCAGTGGCCACTCTGTGTATAGCACCACCGGAGGACATAAGCTGACTGTACACGCACGCAAGCACGAGTAGAATGACAGTGGACGAAGGAGAAGGGCGCGCTTGGCGACACACGCGCCGCTGGAGCTGGCATCTGAGGCAGAAGCGGCTGCTGGGCAGGAGGAACCCCGGCCAGTTGCCTAGGGACACCACGGGCACGGGCTGAAGGCAAGTCATTCATGACAGTAACCGTGACACCTAACACCTTCAAATCTCACACGCATCTCCTCTCCCTGTCTCTGCTTCTTCTCACTGCAGATCATATATCAACCAACCCTGGTCCTTCCCTCGCCCCTCAATCTCTCTGCAACTTCATCTCCATGCTGCCTTCTAACACTCACCACCCCGCTAATTCCACTAACACCCAAAACTTAACTAATCTCATACACATAACGCCAATACCCCCTCCCCCACCACTGTTACTTGCGCACTCTGGAAAGCACGCTCAGTGTGTAACAAACTTGCCGCCATTCAAGATTTGTTTATTAATAATTCATTCACCATCATGGCCTTAATGGAAACATGGCTGACCACTGTTGACACTGTTTCACCTGCGTGCCCTGTCATAGTAGGGAATTCAATTCCCTACTATGGATCCTAGTCTCTGAATAATGCGCTTTTAACCCAATCCCTGTCTCACCCTCACTAACCTTCTCTTCCTTTGAAGCCTACTGCATCTGCCTTTACTCCTCCCTCCACCTCAAAATCGCTGTCATATATCGCCCTCCTACTCTCTTTCTCAATCGATTCTTAACCTGGCTCCTCCAATTTCTTTACACTGACATCCCTGCAATAATCTTAGACTTTAACATACCTATCGACACCGACAATCAAGCTGCCACCAAACTACTCTCCCTTATCTTCTCCTCTGACCTTAAACAATGGTCCTCTCCCCCAACCCACAAAGACGTCCATTATCTAGATCTCATCTTTACTAATCTCTGGTCAATATCTAACTTCTCCTCCTCTCCGCTGCCCCTCTCTGACCATAATCTACTCACATTGACCCTCTCCTCCATTCCCCCCTTTCCTGCCACACACTCTCATGCAATCCTACATAGAAACCTGGGTGCACTCAACCTTCAGTGCCTTTCTGATTCCCTACTACCTGTTCACACCCTGTCCACATTCACTAACTCTGATTCTGCAGCCCTGCACTACCACAAAATCTTAACCTCCCCCCTTAACTCTGGCCACCCTCGCCATTCAAACAAACAGCCCTGGTTTAACACGGACATTGCCAGACTGAAACAACACTACAGGGTCACTGAACGTCACTGGCGGAAGACCAAAACTGATAATAACTTTGTAATCTATAAACAAGCCCTCCAGAATATCAGGAATGCCCTATCATCAGCCAGGCCCAGAACCACAATCATCTATTTAACACCTTTAGCTCTCTACTTTACTCACCTCCTCCCACCTCCCAAATAATAGCAGAGGAATTTGCCTCCTTATTTCAGGACAAAATAAACATCCCATTTTCCCCTGCTGTCTAAACAAAGACAAGCTTCCCTCATCCCCAAGGACCGCCTTACCACTTGCTCTTTCAATCCTATTCCATCTCACCTACTTCCCCAACTGTCCTCATTTATCACCCTATTCTTTACATCTCTCTTCAATCTTTCCCTCTCAGCAGGCACCTTTCCTTCCCTCTTCAAACATGCAGTCATAACCCCATTACTCAAAAAACCCTGCCTTGACCCCTCTGTGCTCACCAACTACCAACCCATCTCACTACTTCCTTTCACATCCAAACTTCTAGAGCAGCATGTTGACTCAGAGCTAACTCCTTACTAGATCCCCTCCAATCTGGTTTCCTCATCAGTCTACTGAAAATGCCCTTACTAAAGTAAATAATATTCTACTAACTGCCAAATCTAAAGGCCATTATTCCACCCTCATCCTTCTCGACCTGTCCTCTGCTTTTGGCATGGTCGACCACTCCCTCTTCCTCCATTTACTCACCTCCCTAGGAATCCAAGAGCTTGCCCTCTCATAGCTCTCCTCATATGTCTCAGCCCGCACTTTTAATGTATCCCACTCCAACGCAGTCTCCTCTCCTTGCCCTCTATCCATTGGAGTACCACAAGGGTCCGTCCTGGTATCCTAACTTTTCTCAGTCTACACCTATAGCCTTGGCCAACTCATAAACTCTTTAGGCTACCAACACAACTTCTATGTTGAAAACACTCAAGTTTACCTCTCAATCCCAGATCTCTCTTTCCTTCTATTTCGTGTTCTGGACATGGACAAAACAGAGCTTGACGTTTTTCTGCCATCCAATTCTGCTACTGTCAGGAATGACTTGCCTTCAGTCCGTGCCCGTGGTGTCCCTAGGCAACTGGCCAGGGTTTCTCCTGCCCAGCAGCTGCCTCTGCCTCCGATGCCATCCCCAGCGGCGCGTGTGTCGCCGAGTAAGTCCTCCCCCCTTGCCCGTTGTCACTCAGCTTGTGCTTGCTGGCCTTTACAGTCAGCTCATGTCTTCCGGGGGTGCAATACTCAGAATGGCCACCGGAGGCTGTTTAAGAGAACAAAGTCTAGAAGGTGCAGCTCTGAGCAGTTTGCCTGGGAAGCTCAGCTGGAGCAATCAGCCCAGAGCTCACCAATCAGACTACAGGGCCAGTGCTCCAATCTGCCGTCAGATCCTAAGTGCACCAATCCCAGCCACTGTCTCCCTGTCCAATCCTGCCGGTTTTCCCACTATAAAGGGATTTCCACTGCAGTGTGTCATTGCCTGTTATAGCGCCTAGTACTTAGTTGTCTAGCTTGTCTCTAGTGATTGAAACGACCTTTTGCCTGCCTGACCACGATTCCGCCTGACCCCTCTGATACCTCGCACCATGACCTTCTGGATTTGACCTCGGCTTGTTTGACTATTCTTCGTTACCTCCATTGGATACCTCGCCCCGTGACCTCCCGGCTCTGACCTCGGCTTGTAATCGGACTTCCGCCATCTGGCATCCTCGCTTGGGACTCCCTGCCGTTCATCAGACTCCACCTTAAGCTGATAATCTTTGCGCCCTATAAGTCCTGGGGGTAACCGAGTAGGAGAGGCATTACCCGCGTCTCCTACAAGCGGGGACTTGTCTATAGGCAGAAGAGGCGGTGGAGATTGGGGATTATCAGCTCAAGACAGACTGGTGTCCGGTACAGTCCTTACAGCTACTTTCTTCCCAATAACAATCTTTGTCAATAGGCTCGATTAAGAGAGACAAAAAAAAACTTCAGTTTTAGTGCCGATCTGTTGTTTTTTGTGAAATGTTTCCGTTCTCGTATGAGCGTACGAGCGATTCTATGCATGCATTGAAAACCTTCTGTAAAGTTTCCGTCCGTTCGTACGGCAGATTACGAATATGAGGATGTCATTTTCCATCCAGACTTTTCCGTTTCATTTCCGCATGTTACAACGTATACTTTCGTTTTTGCCCTTTTCCCATCGTATACTACAATGAATCCTTTACGCTTCCCGTTCGATTCATTTTCCCTTTTTCAATAAATATTCGTCCAGACGGAAATCCTTACGATCTTGCGCCTGCGCACTACAAACTTAACTCATTAAAGTGCTCGCCTACATATTTGCCACCCTCACTTCTACTACAATGTTTAGCTAAATCACTTAGCACTATCCTCCATCTTCCCTTTTGGACCCTTAAAGCTCACCCAAATCACTTCTCGGTCATGTGAATATTCATCTTTAAATATTTCTGGGCCCATTAGTTTTGTGTTAATGTATTTTGTAAATGAAATGACACTGTTACATTTTTTTGGATTCCATCATAAAATATAAAATTTATAAAAATGTTGAAAATGTCAAATTTTTACAACTATAAAAAACAAAATACATAGCAATGGCAGGCCACAGAACATTATTCTTCATCTGTGGTCCCCAACGAGTTGCGCAGCTCCTGCATCTCGCCCACCAACTGAAGAACCCTGACACTCAGTTGTGCCACTCTGGCACGTGTGGTCCCTGTTAAAAAACTTAAATTAAAATATTGGTATAATCTTGTTGGGGTCATACTGCAGTGCCCCCCCCCCCCCCCCGTATGGTCCAAACACCTAAATCTGGACTTCAAAAGCCAGAGGGCCCTCGCCACCATGGCCTGGGTTTTGCATAGTGCCTGATTAGAGAACCCCTGGCCCGCATTCTGCAGGCAAAGAACGGGCATCAGGAGCAAGGGCAGGAGTGGATATCCAGAATCCCCTGAAAGAATTTAAAAATACTAACATAAAATACACATTCTAAGCTACAATATTGTTTAACATGTCATCAAGGGCTAAAAACCGCAATAGGTTAAGTCATGAGTCATCAACTATATTCATTGCCATACAGTGAAAATGGATTGATGGAATGTGAGCAAACTTACCCTGGAGCCATCCACCAGATAAGACTCAAACTGACGAAATAAGCCGGAGCTCTGCAATATATAAGCATCATGGGACGACCCTGGATGCCCTGCAAGAACACTGAGGAATCGCATAGCTGGACCAAAGACTGCTTTTATGTTGTGTAAGTGGCACATCTTGCGGTTCCTGCAACCAAATATAAAATAATTACACAAGGCAAAGGTAACCAACTAAAACAATAACTCCTACAACAAATTAAGATTCAAGTTCAACAATCCAAATATAATTCACAAAGGACACAAGTCTAAAAAAATATAGCAATTATATGGATATGTGGGAAAATAAATGTTTACATGCTAAGGACTAATTAAGGTCAGCATTAAAATGCATCTATAAGGCATACATGAAAAGTATTGATTCAGGTATTATTGCATTATTATTAGTATGCATTTATGGCCTCGGCCATGCTGATACATGCAATGCCTTGGTGCTAAAGGCGCGCAGACTCCTCCACATAGCCGCAAAACATGTTCAACAATAGCAATCCGAGCCCTCAAAGGTCCCGTAAGTGGATCGGAAATGAAACGGATATATAGGGTGGTGATCCGTCGGAAATCAGCTCTCTGAATCAGACAGAAACCCATCCCAACAACGAAAGTTATCTGAACGAACTGAAAATTTCCGATTTTGTTTGGAAAATGATCTGAACTAACGGAAATGTTCCGATTTGCTTCCGTTCATCGAAAGCGCATTCCCGAACGTTCGTATGAATGAAAAATGAATGAAAAAAAGCAAAAAAATGACAAACATCCAACAAAACTTTCACAGACAGCTACGGAAGTCGGGGCGAATGTGTCTTTGAATCGAGGCTAATGACCTGACTATCACAGCGGCTCCTCAAGCTCGATGTTTTGGTGTTTTACTGGACTTCCCTCTCTCCTTCCAACCCCACATTCAGTCACTAGCCACCTCCTGCTGACTCCAACTCAAGAACATCTCCCATATTATATATATATATATATATATATATATATATATATATATATATATATTTATATATTATATATATTATTATATATATATTATTAATACATTTTCACCTAATGTTGTACTGTCCTCTGTGATGGAAGTGGCAGGGCTAAGGCAGAGCTAAGGGATGGGGCAGGGCTAAAGAGTGGGGATGGGACTTCATTCTAGCTAACCTGACTTGAACCTCAGGCTTTAAATTGTGGTCAGAATCAGGGGGGTAGCACTGGAGGCAGAGGACAGGGGCGAGACTATAAGGGGTGGAGGGGGTGCGACCACACTGGGACCCAGAATGTCAGGGGGCCCCTTCATCATTGCTCCTCCACCTTATTTAACATTTTTTATGCTCACTTGGCATCATTTGAAAAAAAAGGAAGCCCTATGTGTCTCTGCTGTTTCAGTCTTTAGTTGTCTAGCTGTATTGAACTGAGTTAAAAGGCAGGAAAATGTTTACTGTATGAGCCTTCACAGTGCCTGTTGGAATAGCTTTAATGCAACAACTGCATCATGTGTGTGACTCTGCTTGTTATGCTATTAATAAAGTTAGTTCAAAAGAAACAAATCAGGAAGTCTTAGGCAAACAAAGTGACTGAATACATAGTGTGTTTAGCCTGCTAACACAAAGAAGCTGTTTTCTTTTGCTCCATGCTGAGTTGTGTTGCTGATGTATCCTGTTCACGTTTATGTTCCAGATTGCTGCTGAATAAACAGCTGTTGTTCCTGCACCCTGGAAGAGTGTTGTGTACAATCTGCTGCCAACAGGTTATGGGCCCAGAGCATGATTAATGTGGACCAAAACCTAGGCAATCAGCCCGGGAATCTATAAGCTTCCATTTCTTGTGCTGCGCATGGGAAGATTCAGGAGAAGGAGCTCTGCGCTGGGGATTCTTCTCACACAGCTGCTGATGCTACATGTGGAGCAGGGGGCCGGGGGCTGCAGTGGGGAACTGATATCAATCCTCACACACAGCATTGCCATTGTCCTGTCGCACCCCATGCCTACTTGCACAATAAGGGATTGCCTTACCACTGCCATCTGTGCCAGCTGTGCTCTGGCCCTCCTTTGGCATCCCCTGACCGGCTACCCCTGGGACACGTGCCCCGTCTATGAAATATGAAGGGTCATAGAAACTTGAAGAATATCTTGCTGTAGTGTTTAACAAATTTGGAAGAATGGAAAGCCCTGCATTCAGATAATGGAACTAAATATACAAGCAGCAAGATATACCACTTGAAATAGAAAGGAATCGTGTTCCAGACTACCGACTACAACCCAGAACAAAATGGTGTTGTAGAGAGAAAGAACCGCTCGCTCTGTGAAAGTGCTAGAAGTATGCTGTTTGATGCAAAACTATCTACAACAATTTGGGGAGAAGCCACAATGACAGCAAGCTATCTTCAAAACAGACTGCTAGGCAGAGCTACAAACAAGACTCCATTTGAGCTATAGAACTGCAAAAAGCCTGACCTGAAGCACCTTGGGATATTTGAAAGCAAAACATTTGTGCATGTTCCCAAAAAATGTTTCAAGTGAGGATCTCGTGCGAAAGAAGGGGTCCTGGTTGGCTATATTGAATTCAAAAGGGATACAGGATCCTGCACTCAGAGGCCAACACAGTAACAATCAGCAGAGATGTAGTGATTACTGAGAACTCTGTATCACTCAAATTCCATAAAGTTTTGCCAATCATTCAGCGTAAGCAAAGAGAACAAGAATTTCAGTCACAATCTCCAGATGCTGAAAAGGAAAGCACCGAAGTCTGGATAAGCTCTGAAACCACCAAGGAAAGTAGAAGAACCAAGTCAACCTCCAATCAGGAGATCAGAGAGGCCAAACACAGGAATCCAAGATAAGCACCGTTCTTATATGGTCAGTCTTGGCAGAAGGTGCAACAACTGCCTGACCATGAGGAGCAGAAGTGGATTAATGCCACAGACATGAAAGCTTACTGAGCTACCACAAGGCAAGAGGAAAGATAGTTGTTGAGTGGGGGTGCTGGAATAGCTTTAATGTAACAACAACATTTTGTATGCGACTGTCTGCTTGCTATTCTATTGATAAAGTTAGTTTAAGAGAAAAAGAAAAGAAAAAAAAACAGGAAGTCTTAAGCAGATCATGTGACTCCACTCCAGCCCCAGTTTACCAATTAAAAATTATCCCTGCCCTGCCACCTTTCCCATAGTGCTGAAGTATGGCTAATTAGTAAAATAAGAAAAAACACTCACCTGCATCTGAAAAACAGTGGCGAAGAGGGGCGATGCCGTAGATTCCACCTGATCTTCCGCCACCCTGTTATTGATGTCCAGGCTGGCCGCTGGGTGCTAATGCTCCCCATGTGGGCACGCTACCGAGCCCATTAAAGCTAATGTGTGGATGGGAGCATGCCACGAATAGTGCTGTGCACCCCAAGGCCTTCCTAGACTTCAATAAGATGGCAGCGGAAGATAAAGCCAAATCTGCGGTATTGCCTAACTTCGCGGCTGGATTCCAGGTGCAGGCGAGTGTCTTTTTTTATTTTACTTACTAGCCATGCTTCAGAGCCATGGTAAGGATTGCGGGACAGGGGGTATTTTATAATTGGCAAACCAGGACTGGAGTGGCTGGAGTGGCCCTTTAACCCGCTAACAGAAAGGAGCTGTTTTCTCTACTCCATAGGCTCGTTACAGAGACAGATACGTCTGGACTTTCGCATGTGTCTGTGTATGTTTTTGTGTGTGTTTGGCATGTTTTTTGGTTTTTACGTTACTTTTACAATGCGTATGTTCATTCCCGCTAATGTGTAGATGCGCTTTTGAGGTACGGATCGAAATCTGATCATTTGTGTTAGTTTGCATAATTTCGGATCTAAATCTGATCATTTGCGTTAGTTCAGATAAGTTATGTTATTGGGATGGGCTTGCGTCTGATTCTGAGACCTGATTGCCGAGGGACCACCGCCATATAAAACGGTTTCATTTGCGATCCACTTTTTTTTGCCTCGAATTGCTTGACCATGTTTTGCGGCTTTGTTGAGGAATATGAGCGCCTTCAGCTCCAAGGCATTGCATGTGTCAGCATGGCCGAGGCCAGATTGCACCGGCGGCACATGCATATCGATCGCATGCATGACGTTGAGCTGTTCGAGCTGACCCGACTTAACTGCGCTTCCCTCCATAAGTTGTATAGTGAGCTGCGGCCATGGTTAGCCCGCACCACAAGGAAGGGGCAAGCAATTTCAGGTATGACCAAGATGCTTGGCTGCCTGGGAATTTTTGACGAAAGGTTCATTCCAGAGGCTGGGTGCCCTCTCCGTGGGGATGTCCCAGCCTACGCTGAGCCGCTTGCTATCCAATTTTTTGGATGGCATGGCTACCATTAGTCCAAAATATATTTCCTTTCCGGACGACATGGTAGCCTGGAACGCGCTTAAGTTGGGTTTTATTAATATCGCCGACATGCCCAACGTCATGGGTGCGATCGATTGCACCCACGTTGCATTGGTCCCTCCCGCAGCCGACGAGTAAATCTAGGTAAGTTAATTAGGTCATTTTGTTATATTGTTTAGGCAAACTGTATTTTAACTATCTATTAATCCCTCCTTCTAAAGTGTCCCTGTGTACCATTTTACAATGTATACCTTAATCCCTGCTTCTAAAGTGTCCTTGTGAACCACTTTACAATGTATCTATTAATCCCCCCTTCTAAAGTGTCCCTGTGAACCACTTTACAATTTATCTATTAATCCCTCCTTCTAAAGTGTCCCTGTGAACCACTTTACAATGTATCTATTAATCCCTCCTTCTAAAGTGTCCCTGTGAACCACTTTACAATGTATCTATTAATCCCTCCATCTAAAGTGTTCCTGTGAACCACTTTACAATGTATCTAGTAATCCCTCCTTCTAAAGTGTCCCTGTGAACTACTTTACAATGCATACCTTCATAAATTTTTTTCATGTAGGCCTTATCAAACCATTTTAATGTTGACCTTAATTAGTCATTAGAATGTTAATCTTTCTTTTCTCCCACATACATATAATCTTGGTTATTTAAACTACTTATGTACTTAGTGTGTGAAAACATATACTGCTAAGAACTTGCAGTAATCAACATGATTAAAAATCGTGCATATCATGCAAACCAACTAAACTCTAAAATAAAGTGCAACGTGCAAGACAGAAAGTGTGCATCTGCTCTAGTGCTAACCTATACAGTGCCCCTATAGAGCCCAATAAGCGCCATCCACAGACAATGTAGTACAAATTACTGCAATGAGTCAAAATAAGATCTATATACTCAATTCACCGGCCAAGCCCACTGTCCTCCCCACTTACCTCACCGACGCGCTGCGTGGTCCTCCACCACTTCGCTAGGGTGTCTCACTTTATTTTAGAGTTTAGTTGGTTTGCATGATATGCACGATTTTTAATCATGTTGATTACTGCAAGTTCTTAGCAGTATATGTTTTCACCTTGGATAGGACACTTGTATATAGTAGGCACTAGGCACTTTATGCACTTTGCACTTCTCATAAGCGCCATTGCACATTACGATGTATGAATTGTTTTAATATCTTGATATATATTGTAAGGGGTTAGTTAGCGGGTTAGTCGTCTCCTGGGTAGACGGGCACACTTTCAGCAAGCACAAAGTCCACAGAACAAGGAAGAATCATTTAACTGACCTCAGCCAGTTTTATTGCCAGCTTGTGGTATAAAGTAAAACAGAACTAAACAAAAGAAATCCTATGCCTGTCCGGCTCTAACTAAACATTAGGTGCTCCTGACTAACCCAGTGCCGGCCTAGTACCGGGCACCATAACATAGCAGATCATAACATACCACTGGCAATGCTCCCACAGGCTCATAGCAGATGTCCTGCTCCCAGGATGAGAGAGACCGAGTGTGTGTGAACTCCCTCCTTCTATCAGGCAAGCACACCTTGGACTAATCAGACAGCCCAAGACCCGGACTGTCCGGGTGGAGTGGGGCCCACCCTCTCTTCCCCACTCCAGCAACACAGGCCCTGTACATGGGTTTTTTCTCAAACCCTAAACTAGAGATCCTAGATCCCTAGTTTCTAAATTCCTGGTTGCTTTTAGCAGACAGATACAAGAAATCTTGGGCAGATATACACACCCTCTATGACTTGTCCAGACACTCTGTCACACATCCTCCCCCCCTGTTTCAGACCCGGGGCTGGAACACAACTGGACATCATACAATGGACCCGAGATAAGGCATCAGCATTTTTCATTTGGGTCCCTGGCCTGTGTTTTACTGTAAACCTGTATTCCTGTAAGGCCAAGAACCATCTTGTAACCCTCCTATTCTTTTCCTTATTTTCACACATCCACTTGAGGGGAGCGTGGTCCGTAACCAATTCAAACTGACGGCCAAGCAGGTAATAACGGAGGGCTTCTAGGGCCCATTTAATGGCTAGGCATTCTTTTTCTACAATGGCATACTTTGTCTCATGATCATTTAATTTTCTACTTAGGTACAGCACCGGGTGTTCCTCACCATTCCGCACCTGTGACAGTACTGCCCCCAGTCCCACATCAGATGCATCCGTTTGAAGGACAAACTCTCTCGTAAAGTCTGGCGTTATCAGCACCGGCTGAGCACACAGTAGGCTTTTAAGGGTCTGAAATGATTTTTCCGCCTGTGGCGTCCACTTCACCATGACAGAGTCTTTGCCTTTCGTCAGGTCAGTTAAAGGGGCCGCAAGAGAGGCAAAATTAGGTATAAACCTTCTATAATAGCCTGTAATTCCCAAGAAAGCACGGACTTGCTTCTTGTTAACGGGCTGAGGCCATCTTTGTATGGCTTCAATCTTGTTTAGTTGGGGTTTTATCAAGCCACGGCCTATGTTGTAACCCAGGTACTTAGCCTCCTCCAGTCCCATGGCACATTTTTTTGGATTGGCTGTAAATCCTGCCTCACGCAGAGAATTGATAACAGCCTGTACTCTAGGTAAATGGGAATCCCAATCTGGACTTTGGATGATTATATCATCCAGATAGGCTGCTGCATACTGTCTGTGAGGCCTCAAAATTCTATCCATAACCCTCTGGAAGGTGGCAGGTGCCCCATGCAACCCAAACGGCAAAACAACATAATGAAACAACCCGTCCGGAGTGGCAAAGGCAGTTTTCTCTTTGGCCTCATCTGTTAATGGTATCTGCCAGTACCCTTTGGTTAGATCTAGGGTTGTTATATAACGGGCATTTCCGAGTCTATCAATGAGCTCATCTACACGTGGCATTGGGTAAGCATCAAATTTAGATATGGAATTAAGCTTACGGAAGTCATTGCAAAACCTCCAGCTGCCGTCTGGCTTGGGGATCAGAACTATGGGGCTGGACCATTGGCTATGGGACTCTTCTATTACCCCAAGTTCTAACATTTTCCTCACCTCCGCAGAGATAATCTCTCTCCTGGCCTCTGGTATTCTGTAGGGCCTCAGCTTAACCTTTTCACCTGGTTCAGTCAGAATGTCATGTTTAATGAGAGAGGTACGACCTGGGGTATCAGAGAAAAAACCCCTGTTCTTAAAGAGGAACCCCTGTACTTCTACTTTCTGTGTATCTGCAAGGGAGTCGGGTACTGTTACTTCTGGCAACAAGGGCTTTGCAGAGGCCAACTGCTTTGGTTGGGATGAGGTGTCTGCAGCAAGTGACAGTCGATCTTTCCACGGTTTTATAAGATTGACGTGGTACACTTGCTCCGGCTTCCGTTTACCTGGCTGGCGGATTTTATAGTTCACCTCATTTACTCTTTCTAATACCTCAAAGGGCCCTTGCCATTTAGCCAGAAATTTACTTTCTACTGTAGGGATCAGCACTAAAACCCGGTCACCGGGTGCAAAGGTACGTATTTTGGCACTGCGGTTATATACTCTTTGTTGTGCCTCCTGAGCATGGGCCATATGTTCTCGCACAATAGGCAACACGGCCGCGATTCGATCCTGCATTTGGGCCACGTGTTCAATGACACTCCTATAGGGGGTAGCTTCTTCTTCCCAGGTTTCCTTTGCTATATCTAGAAGGCCCCTCGGGTGACGGCCATATAGTAATTCAAATGGAGAATACCCTGTAGAGGACTGAGGGACCTCACGGATGGAAAACATTAGGTAAGGGAGAAGGAAGTCCCAATTTTTCCCATCTTTATCCACCACCTTCCTTAACATGGCTTTTAGGGTTTTATTGAATCTTTCTACCAGCCCATCGGTCTGGGGATGGTAGACAGAAGTACGCAGCTGTTTCACCTGGAATAATTTACACAGCTCTTTCATGACCCGGGACATAAAGGGGGTACCCTGATCTGTAAGGATCTCTTTTGGTAGTCCTACCCGGCTAAACACGTGCACCAACTCTTTAGCTATAGCCTTGGATGACGCATTGCGTAGGGGTATAGCTTCCGGGTAACGGGTGGCATAATCCATAATTACAAGAATATGCTGGTGGCCGCGGGCAGATATTACAACGGGCCCCACCAAATCCATTGCTATTCTCTCAAACGGCACCTCAATAATTGGTAGAGGAACCAGGGGACTACGGTAGTGTGGCCGAGGAGCTGAAACCTGGCACTCTGGGCAGGAATCACAATAATATTTTACGTCTTTGTAAACCCCCGGCCAGAAGAACCGTTGAAGGACTCTATCTATAGTTTTCTCTGTCCCCAAATGCCCCCCCATAAGGTGACCATGTGCCAGATCTAGCACAATCCTTCTATATGCCTTAGGGACCACTAGTTGATCCACCAGATCTTCTCCCCTTTTTACCACTTGGTATAGCAAGTCATGTTTTACCGCCATGTATGGATAGGACAGTCTGGTGTCAGGCTCCACCAGGTTACCATCAATCATTTTAACATTTTCCCGGGCTCGGGTAAGAGTGGGATCTTTCAACTGTTCAGCACCAAACTGATCCTTCCGCACCTCAAGATCAGGCATACTGTCACTAGGGGGCTCTAGACTGCTATGACCCTCTGGGGACACCACATTGTGGGGTTCAGCTTCTTCCCCAGCCATAACCGAAAAGGGGAAAGTTTCCTCCTCAATTAGGGCCCCACTTACAGGCAGTGTATTTGAGACCCTCTGTTCCCACATCTTCCAGAAATGTGGGAAGTCCCGCCCCATGATGACATCATGCATTAATAATGGCACTATCCCCACCATGAATTTTACTGCACCAAACTGTGTATGTATGTCCACTAAAGCCGTGGGGTAATGTCGAGTATCCCCGTGAATACAAGTAACCCCGATAGTTTTCACCCGACGGGTTATTGGAGGCACCAAATCTGCGTTTACCAGGGTCACTAGACTACCTGAGTCTAACAGTGCATTTACAACTTTACCTTCGACCGTAATAGGACACATGTGTTTCTCATCCCCAGCATTTGGTAACGCTACACACGCAAGCTGAGTATTCAGTGATAAGCGGCGGTTTATGTATGAGACATCACATTGCATGGCATCATCATACATTGGGCAATTGGCAATAATATGACCGGGCATTTGACATCGAAAACACTTTATAACGTCCTTACTGAGTCTCTTATAGGCCCCCAACTTCCCTGGCATGGCTTGCCAGCTTCTAGAGCCTGGGCCTTCAGTCTCTCCGCTTGCATGCACCAAGCCATCAGATCTACCAGCCCCCTTTTCCCTTAGAACAGTCTTACCAGGAAGTCCTGGAGATCTCCGCTGTGGGACTAGGGGGCGCTGTGGCAGACTCATCAGTTCCTCAGCTGCTTTGTACCTCTCCACCATCTCCACCATTTGGTCAGCATCTTTAGGGTCTCCATGGCTCACCCACTTGCGCAAGGTAACGGGAAGGGATCTTAAGTACTGGTCCATCACAACCCGTTCCACCATCTGGGGGCCTGTCAGGACCTCTGGCTGCAACCACTTCTTGGTTAGGTGAATGAGGTCATGCATTTGAGAGCGTGGAGGTTTGTCCATGCTGTAGACCCAGGTGTGCACGCGCTGTGCACGGACAGAAACTGTGACTCCAAGGCGTGTTAAAATTTCCTTTTTTAGCTTGCCATAGTCCATAGCATCCTGGGTTTCCAGGTCAAAATAGGCCTTTTGAGGTTCTCCTGAAAGGAAGGGTGCCAAAAGACCTGCCCATTGTTCCTTTGGCCAACACTCTCGCTCGGCAGTCCTTTCAAAGGTTGTCAGATAGGCTTCCACATCATCAGCTGTGGTCATTTTTTGTAGGAAATGACTAGCTCTTATGGAGGCTTGAGTAGCGTCTGCAACACCTGGGGCCCGCTCAGTGACACTGGCTAGCTGCTGTAGAACAACTTTTAAGGTCTCCCGGTCTTTTCTTTGTTCTTCCTGTGTCATCTCCAGTTGAGCTGTCAGCCTGCGGCTTGATTCCTCAAGTGCTCTTTGCTGCACCATGGTAGCCTCCTGCTGCACTCGGGTAGCCTCCTGTTGAGATGCCACAGCTTGCAACATAGCTTTAATTACATCCTCCATTTTCCAGATGCAACGAAACAGTCTGCAATAAAAGGGACTCCGGCCCTTTAAATTTCCAGTTTTGTTTTCTTTTGCCAAAAATTAGTGCCTAAATCATCCTCCACCACTTGTAAGGGGTTAGGTAGCGGGTTAGTCGTCTCCTGGGTAGACGGGCACACTTTCAGCAAGCACAAAGTCCACAGAACAAGGAAGAATCATTTAACTGACCTCAGCCAGTTTTATTGCCAGCTTGTGGTATAAAGTAAAACAGAACTAAACAAAAGAAATCCTATGCCTGTCCGGCTCTAACTAAACATTAGGTGCTCCTGACTAACCCAGTGCCGGCCTAGTACCGGGCACCATAACATAGCAGATCATAACATACCACTGGCAATGCTCCCACAGGCTCATAGCAGATGTCCTGCTCCCAGGATGAGAGAGACCGAGTGTGTGTGAACTCCCTCCTTCTATCAGGCAAGCACACCTTGGACTAATCAGACAGCCCAAGACCCGGACTGTCCGGGTGGAGTGGGGCCCACCCTCTCTTCCCCACTCCAGCAACACAGGCCCTGTACATGGGTTTTTTCTCAAACCCTAAACTAGAGATCCTAGATCCCTAGTTTCTAAATTCCTGGTTGCTTTTAGCTGACAGATACAAGAAATCTTGGGCAGATATACACACCCTCTATGACTTGTCCAGACACTCTGTCACAATATTTTAGTGAATAATCTATTGGCTACATTCACAGCCCCAAGCTCCTCCCCACTTTTTTGGGTTTTTTATTATATGTTTTTTAATTGTCTGTATGTAGTATTGTCTGTATGTAGTATTATATGTATGTACTCTATCTTTCTAATAAAATTGTATTAATGAATATAGGAGTGTGCAACTAGTTTTGTGGACCTATAGGTGGGCTAGCCCTGGAGTCCCACCAGGTACAAAGGGTATATGAGGAGTGGTCCCTATAGTTAGCACCTGTTTGTTAGTGTTTATCAGGGTTGTGCATACCTAGTAGGTGGATACTCTTATTCAGAGTGAGCGACCGCTTTAAACAATAATGTTGGTTAGAATGTGTAAGTATTTTGTCATTCTTTCAGGGGATTCTAGCTAACCGCTTCTGCCCTGGCTCCTGACGCCCGTCCTTTGGCCACAGAATGAGGTCCAGGAGTCATACAATCGTGCCCACAGGAAGACCCAGGCCATAGTAGAGAGGGCCTTTGGACTCCTGAAGACAAGATTTCGCTGTTTGGACCATACCGGGGGAGCGCTACAATATGACCCCAACAAGGTCATCAACATAATACTTGCATGCTGTGTGCTTCATAATTTTGCTATCATGCAGCGTGTCCCCCGGTATGTCGATCTGCCCCCCTCTCCACCCAGCAAGGAGGCAGATGACCTTTACGATGGCACACCTAGTGCCTCTGGCCAATCAGTGTGGGCACATTTGATTTCAGGCTGTTTTTCCTAACATTTGTTTTGTTTGTTTGTTTATGTTATTGTGTGTTTTGACTATGATTTGCCTCTGTGAAGGCCTTTTTCTTTTTCCCCCAAAAAATAGTAATGACTTAATTACTAAAAATGTGACACCTGATTTGTGCCCCGTGCACTTTTTGTCCTCATGTTTGTCCTTAAAAACCTTCATTAATATCCAAACAACCCAAACATTAATGCATCAACTTAGGCAAGAACAGCTAAAGTCACATTCAATATATTTTATAGAAATATGTCAATTTTTAGTTGAAGGGCACTCGCAGACTCAAAATGTACATACATTGTAAAACATAACTATAAATTGTGGCAGACTCATGGCTCCTAGCAATTGGCCACATCCAGGAGTTATAAAGTAACTGACTCCAGGCCCAAGTTTCCCCACCAACATCAAGATCCATAGGGAGCAACAATTTCCAGGGGAATAGTCGGGCAGCAATACATAGGCCCACATACACACCCTCTCCTGCTCGGCCACATTTGCCACCGGCACAGGTGGAAACCAGCCATACCTATGCCACATCCACGCCTGTAAGTTCGGTGGCCACCCAGCCAATGACCCCCAGTCCTAATGGCAGTCCAGTCCAATCTTTACCATGGGCAAGTGTAATTGTTTTCCAGCCAAGAATGTCCCCCCAATATTGCCAACAAACAGGATGAGCCAGCCAGCATTTGATTAGGCCCAAGCCTGCAGCGTGGGAGTTTGAGCGGCCGCTTCAGTGAGGCTTAAGCTCAGCCATTGGCTAGTGGGGTATGTGAGCACTCTAATGAGCTATATGGGCGAATTCAAAAACAAACCAGCAAAGCCATAAAAAACCCAATCTTGGTAGCGCTCACAAGACAGGTAAATAGAGTGGGGATGTTGAGGAAAGATGTGGAGTTCCAGGTCAAATAGATCTTAAAATTGATGTTGCCCATAATAAGGTTGTGGTGGGCCTTGGAGGTGGCCCAACACCTGGGCATGTGTGAATTAATGCTAATGATAATAATAATATAAGTATAAGAAAAAGGTTCAAACATGTCAGTTAATGTGGATGTAGGCACAAGTGCAGGTACAATGTTAGAAAGTTGTATTCCCCCTTGTAGTGAGAGAAATACATTATATAAAATGATAATAGGGTTACGTAATTACAAATACAAAGAGGTATCATTGGTGCCCCTCTTGAATGTATAGAGCTGGGTTCTATATGGTATTGTTGTTTTTGTCGAGGGTTTTATATACCCCTTAGTTCACAGTTGCAAACAGCAGCACGGCCATATTGATATGAGCTTTAAGCAAACAGGAGAGCGCAGTAACTCATTCGCTGACCTTTTAATATTTCTGCCACTCGTTGTCAGAGTCACTAACCACTTTCTCCCCCTAAGTGATGGATTATTTAATTAACGATTGACCTTTCCCAGTACTATGTGTTGACCACGTGCATTTTGCTCTGCGCCTTTGAAATCGTTTAGATGCCTGCGTTCTGTTTTGCGGGTACAGATGGGACGCAGGAATGTAATATGAGAGATGTATGTCACCGATGATTTACCTTTACAGGGAAATCAGACAAGATGGCAGATTGGAAATGGTTAATTTCATCCCAGAAGCATTTACTCACCGCCAGATATCTGGAATTATGAGGCTGATTCATCATTAGCGGCAGGTAGGGACAGATGAGCGTCTGTAGTAGGCATTTTCAGAGCGCCCGCTAGTAGTCACTGTGCTCAGCCGTGGGTCGCTACTTTATAGCGACTCAGTCGCTGTTCAGTAATGTTGAATACATTGTGAGGAGTCGCTATTTGACCAGTACAGCGCTGTATGGGAGCGCATGTTAGCGACTGCTCATAGCGACCGACTCACACCATATTCAGGAAAAAAACAGCCTCACAAATCTCTGGCGCTGAAAAATACTTGTTTGTAGCCCAGAGCGCAGGAGGCGGTGTGTTTAAAGTCTGTTTTCAAGCATCTATCAACTAGTAACAAAGCGAAAACATATGGAATTACATTATAGCAACATTGTAACATGAACACTTTAATGCCAGACCTGTAATGTCATTACTGAAGAAATATTTAAAAAATTAAAAAAAATGTGAAAAAACAGCTTTTTCAGTACCAGAAGAGGTCACAGAATTATTTGTGATTTTTGGGGAAAAAAAAAAAACCCTGTTTAAAGAGAAGAAAAGGTTCGTCCATTGAAATGTATGGGGGAGCGACAGGTAGCGAGAGTTCATACCTGGCGTTGTGCAAGGCTGAACGCTGGCGCTGTTGCAGAGTCTTTGAAAATGATGAATCAGACGCTACATGCCGCTATCCCAGTCGCTAAACAGATTCTGCTTGATAAATGTGGAATTGCGTGCCGTGTCCGGCGTTCACCAGTCGCTATCTGTCGCTACCTCTCATTAACCAGGCGCTAACTGACGCTATCCTTTCTTAAATAACCCCCTATGTCTTTTGCTGTCTTTGCACTCAACCATTTAAAAATTGACCATTTTGTACTAAATGGCTGTTGGCCGCAATGCAAGAGGGTATCCCTTTGCTGATGCTGTGCCCCCCTACATAACCCCTGTAAGCCTGGTTTGGCCTACCTACACTGTGAAACCAAGCCCTGCAATTTGCATGGTCCAGAGTCCTTTCAGCAGCCAGAATCCTGGAAGAAGATTTTTGACCACCGCCAGACATACGCGATCATAAGTGTTTTGCATAAGGTTTTAATGTAGCTGAATAATTATGGATTTGGCCCGCAAACTAGCCTCAGAAACCAAGTTCGTACTTGTTTGCAGCCATAGCTTGCCGCGGAGGCCTTGGTTCTCAGCGCTCTGTGGCCATCTCGCTGACGTGCCAGCATACACATACGGGTGGTTGTTTTTTTCCCCCTCGCTGAACCCCACCTTTGGGGCATCCTATGTTTGTGTGCATACTTGCAGTGTGACTTACCTTTTTCATCCTGGTTCCGTAAGGGGCATCCCACATATTGTGCCTCCCTGCAGTGTCACTCATCTTCTTCTTTCTGTTTCTCTTGGTTCCTTTTTAGGCCTTCCATGTAGTATGCATCCCCACAGGGTGACTTACTTTTTCCCTCTTGGTTCATTAAGGAGCATTCCATGTAGTGTGCATCCCCGCAGTGTGACTTACCTTCTCCCTCCTGGTTCCTTAAGGGGCATCCCATATAGTGTGTGCCCCCAGTGAGACCCACCTTCTTCTTCTTTGTTCTTACCTAATTCCCCCCTAGTGATTTTCACCCCCTTCCCCACCTCAGCTTTACCTTTGACACACTGCATCAATCATGATTTTAGTAAAAACATACCACACTGCATAATTATGTTAATGTTTGGGATTTAATTGTTTTTTTTTTATTATTTGTGTTATTTTTTATTGAATTTACTTTTATATTATAGTTACTATAATGTCTAATAAAAAGTTATCAAAATTGTTTTCCATATGTAAAACATTGGGGACCCTATGGTCTTCGTCCCCTGGCTCTGCTCCATGGCACCTGTAAAGACAAAAGAAAGCATGTAAACATCTGCTTCTACAAGTGGGCCAGTTCTTCCCGCCAAATGTGCCCCAAATGCTCAATATTTACTGCACCCCAATTGTTGGCCATTTTAGGGAGCCACAGCACCATGCCTTTGTCAGGGTCTGTAAGGACGTGAAAACAGGTTTTAGAACTAGACACATGTGTGATGTTGGGTCTGCTCAATATTTCTGAAACCCACCTAAGTCTGGTGAGGGTCTGACCTCGGGTGGCCCCATGGCCGCATACTCTCCCTGGTCCAAGGAGTCTGTAGGGAAAGATAAGCACAAAACACCAGCACTTAGCATACATAGCATTGGGAGTTCCTTGTTTGGAGCTGTGTGTTTTTTGTGCGGTTGTCCTACCTGAGTTATCTTACATGGGGTGTGACTCCAAGCCCAACACCTGGGCCAATGGACAGAACAGAATTGTAGTGTTTAATGCTATATAATTAATATTATTTTGGGTTATTAAAATTGATCTTCTTTTGCTTAACAATGTGTAATTTAGACAACTAAACGCACTGTAAATTTTGTCCCCAGCAGCAATTTATTGTAATTGTAATTGTAATGATGAAACTCTGACCAGAGCCGGAAAAATACAGCGCCAGTCTTTTCAAGGAGTAAAAAATTCATAAATACGCTGTGCAGCGCCGGAAAAATGGGAGCACAAAGTGGCGCTCACTGGCACTGTGATAATTGGCAGCCGGGTCCAAGAGGCGCTGACACAGGTCGGCAAAAACCTAGTGCAACAATCAAAGCAAATTAGTTCAACTTCTAGCGCCATTGTAGTCCAGAGCACAGCAATAGAAAAGAGAAAATTGCTGGTGCTTCATAACTGGTGCTATAGCCACAAGAAAGATGCTAAATGGCACAAATAATAAATAAGGCCAATAGTCTGCTTATTGCCTCTAAGGATCTCCTAATCCAAACAGTGACCATACTGCCACCAGGTCTGGGGGAGGCAGACCCCTGGACCACCGTCTTGGTGCTCCTCTGGTGATGAGGGTTAGATTGGATTACATTATGTTGATCCGCTTACCATTTTACCATGGGGCCAGTAAGTTCACATACCACCATTTGGGAAACACTGCCATAGAAGCATCATGTTTGTTCAGAGTCAATAGCTTTGTTGTGAGCATCAGAGTAACACATCCAACCTTCCATGTCTCATGACAGCCCTTGCTGCTCTTTTCTTGATCAGTCCCTGGAAGGATCACAAGGGTGTCCATTGTGACAGGAAGGGACCAAGTCAAATATGGATGGAGGGGCCCTTTATGCTCCCTCCGCTTGATGGTATTTATGTAGTTGACATTACTCCTGAATTTATATGACAGCAGAATGCTGCCGCTTATGAAGTGACATACGACCTTCCATGACACTGACTGGCTCGTCTGATCAGTTTCACTTGTCTGAGGAGCAGACAGACAGTATAAAGGCCACACTCTGCTTGTACACTAAATCTCATCTGTCTCAGATGTGTCAACTCCCATCCCAGCTTCAAAGGGAGTCTGTTAACAAAAGCCTGCGACAAAGGGGCAGAGGCCTGTGATCCACTGCAGGAAAAATCCATAATGGGTCTGTAAATCCAAACTAAAAAAAAAGGTACTCACCTTTTCACCTTCACAGAAGCTCTCAGCCAGTATAGTGCTCAGAAACCCATCAGTTTCTGAGATCCTCAAGTCAGTCACAGTGAATGCGAATACCATTGTACTAAATGAGGGAGACCATGCACAGTCTCCGTGTTGTAAAAGAGGAACAAAACCCATTAAAACTGCCCCTGGATTCTAAGAGCCCCCAAGGCCAGCCACTGGAACCACGAGGCACAAAACTCTTGGCGATGTAAACAATTGGGATGGGGATGCACATTCTCTCTCTCCTATTGCCTATTTCTATGTTAGAGCTGTTTCGGTATGAATTAATAAGCCTGACATGGCACTGATTGGATAATCACATGCGCCATAGGATAGGGGAAAGGCGATCTGGGGATCTCACACAGTGGGGCATTAGGATGCCCCCGAGGCATGGAAAGAAACCCAGTATATTCAAAATCTTGGGGTTTTGTTTAGCTTTAAGCATTGGTCGGGCCCTCAAAAAATTCCGGGGCTTGCACTAGAGTGGCCGGGAGCTTTTGCGGAAACAAAAGATAAGTCCCATTTTTTGTTTATCCTGTTAGTGAATTATTAGACCCTGTACATTAAAGGGAAAGTCTAGGCTAGGTATAAATTCAAAGCAAGATATCCTTACTTCCCTTGCAGCTGATTCATTACGAAAATTTAACAACTGGCTTTATACACATGCAAGTTTTTCATGCAACTTTTCTACATATTTTATTCCCTAATGCAAGGTTATAACACATTCAATATGTGAATAAGACATACAAACTGTAATATTTTTGTAAACTTTAAGTCCGAAAGTATATGAAAATGTATTTTCACCCAGTGCTGAATTAACTCTTATAGGATCGAGTTAAAGTGACCAAAACCAATTAGATACCCACGCCTGACTATGTGAATTGCCTGATATTCTTACCTCGTCACTGAACCCACAGTGCATGCACTGCCTGCTGTGACATATCTTGCATCTTTCTTTGGCTGTGCGCACCTGCGCCCGCTGTAACTGAATTGCAGCCAAATAGGGAACAAGGAATGCACTATGCACTCTAATGACCTCTCCAGCTGAGAACCTGGTCATTAACCTTTGCTACTGGAAGACAAGATTGTGATCACTCCAAGCTGAAGAAGTTGAATTTCAGCATAATAGCTTAAACCAGTCACTCACGCTTAGCCAATCAGATGATTAGCAAGCTAGAGTACTCAAAATTACCACTTTCATGTACATACCTAAGGTAAAGACATTCTTGCTAAGGAAAACGTTTTTCTTTTATAACACAGAGTTGCAAACAATTAGGAAAAAAATTACCACACAAAAATGGAAACTTTTAAAGATGTCATTGAAAGTGGGATTACCTTTTAACTTGTTTGCACACACACAATGAAAAATGTTTAACTTGCCTGCACAGTTTAGGTAGAGGCCAGTTAGGCTTCCTATTGTATTGGGAGCTACAATCCAGCAGATCTGGTCACTGTGTGGCAGCAAGCAAGTAAAGTCCTGTCGAATTCACAGTGCCATGCCTGACTATCCAGAACTACCAGACCTGGAAATTCAAGGTTCAAGATGCTACTGATAAGAGAAGGTATGTGGACATTTACCCAGGAACCTATGACTAATCCATCGCCAGATGATTAGCTAGAAAAGGATCAGAAAGCACAGAGCACTATATCCCTCAGTATAGATGATAATCAGAGTGTACATATATGTAAGTATACAACTGCAAACGAGATGTGGGATGAGTTACAGAAAGTGCATTAAAGATCAACTCTCAGCAACAAGCTTTATCTCATGATGAAACTGTATCAGACAGAATATAGGACTATATAAGAGACACCCTAGAGATTGTGGAGCACATTGGGGGTATTGGGGATGAAATTAAAGTTTTCATATTGCTGCACTTCTAAGGGGTTTTCCAGAAAGTTATAACCCACTTGTCACTGCACTGGCCAGATGATGCGCTCACACTAGAGTATGTTAAAGGCAAACTTGTTGATGAGTACAAGAGAAAAGCAGAGTCTCTAAGCAAAAGTAATGAATCCAGAGCAGAGGCAGCATTACAGACACAGGATTTCTAAAAAGGTGAACGTTATCAGCTAAACTGCAAAGAAAGTGTGTACAGTTCTAAACAAGATCTGCATAAAAACTGCATCCATGCAACAATTTTGGATGAAGCCACAATGACAGTGCGCTTCCTTCAAAAAAGACTGCTTTGTAGAGCTACAAACAAAACTATGGAACTGCAAGAAGTCTGACCTGAAGCACCTTGGGATATTTTTCCAATATATTTCTAGAGAAATATGTTTTAAGCGGGAATTGCTTGCAAAAGAAGGGGTCCTCGTTGGCTATAGCGAAACCCAAAAAGGATACAGAATCCTGAACCCAGAGACCAACACGGTAGCAATCAGCACAGATGTAGCGATTGATGGGAACTCTTTATCACTAAAATGTCATGAAGTTTCACCAGTAATTCAGCCTAAACAAAATGAAAAAGAAGCTCAGTCACAAGCTCCAGATGCTGTAAAGGAAAGCACTGAAGTCTGGATAAGATCTAAAACTACCAAGTAAGGTACAGAAGAACCAAGTCAACCTACAGCCAAAAGATCAGAGAGCCCAAAGAAATACAAGCTAAGCACCTTTCTTATATGTTCAGAACACTTCCAGAACCAGAGCCACAGTCTTGGCAGCAGATGCAACAACTTCCTGTCCATGAGAAGCAGAAGTAGAAATAGAGTCTCCTCACCAACTCCAGACATGGAAGCTTACTGAGCTACCACAAGGCAAGAAAGCAATCAAATGCAAATGAGTCTTCAAGAACAAATATGACTCTGAAGGTAAAGTGTACTGGTTTAAGGCAAGATAAGTTGCCAAAGGATACTCGCAAAAGTATGGTGAATATTATGATGCTACATTTTCTCCAGTTGCTAAGCAAACCACATTCAGAAATGTAATGACTGTAGCTTCTGTTCAACAGATGACAGTGAGTCTGACAAGATGATAGCTGATGGCATCACAAAGCCACTATCAAGAGCCAAGTTAGAAGAATTCAGAACCGCAATGGGACTAACAGGATGTAGTAGTTGTTGAGTGGGGGTGTTGTAATAGCTTTAATGCAACAACTTCATCCTGTATATGACTGTCTGCTTGTTATGCTATTGATAAAGTTTAGGGATGGGCGAATCCCCCAAAGTTCAGGTCTGGTAAGTTCGACCAAACTTTGAATAAATGTTTGGATTTGGGGACCCGAACCCGTTCCCTACTGAAATCAATAGGGACCTGAACTTTGGAAGGTAGCTGTGGTGGGGGGGTGCAGAGTGTGCAGCAGTAAGCGTGCTGCTGTAACTCATCTGAGCCCTTGATCCTCTTCCTCTCAACTCTGTCAGAGGCATTTGAATTTGGCCCCAGCCAGGGCTACAGAAAGCTGGCCACTGGCTCCCATGAGTGAGGAATCTTCTAGTGCAAGCTCTCAGTGCTGGCACAAGAAGTGCCTTCACTCTTGGGAGCCGCCGGCCATCTTTTTCTTTTCTCATCTTCTTTTTTGTAGCCCCTGCTGGGGCCAAACTCAAACTCTGTTGCTGCTGCTCCGCCACCACCTCTGAGGATCATGCCCATCAACCAGCTTTTCTGTGTTTGGCCAAGAGGCCAAACTTGAACACAGACTTCTTTCTGAAGTCCGAAGAACTCACAAAGTTCGATATAAACCTGAACTTTGCAGTTAGTTTAAATGAAAAAAAGTCTTAGGCAGACCATGTGAATGTATGCATAGTATGTTCAACTTGCTAAAAGAAGGGAGCTGTTTCCTTTGCTCCTTGTGGAGATGTGCTGCTGATGTACCCTGATTGTTGCTGAATAAACAGCTGTTGTTCCTGCATGCAAAAGGCGTCAATCCGCTGCCAACAATTCACTTTTAACTGAATAAACTGTTGTGGGTGTCATTTATTTTGGCTACACTGGATCAGCCAACCCTGGAGTCCTTTAGACTCCAGAGCCTGTCAAAAAGGTTTTTGTTCCTCTTTAACCTCTACCAAAATGTTGCGGATTCTGTTGCAGTTTATGCAGTATCAGGTGAAATTCAGCCAGCTCTACATTTAATAAAAAGCAAACTTTATTTAAAATAGCAAAAATAGCAATTCATCTTTAAATGATAATTCAGCAATCACTTTGGATATGGCTAGAGTGAGGAGAGTATTTATGCCATGCATAGTCTGGTTTTCATGCCAGCTGTCAGTTTTGACAGCGCAACCAAACACTGTCGCTTTAATAAAAAAAAAAAATTAGACCATTTATACCGTCAACTTTTCTAAACTTTTTCCAAAAGTTTTGGCTGGAGTTCCATTTTTTTCCCAGAATTATAAACAGTGAAATGTATAGTGTCAAAATAAATAAATACAGCAACACCCCGCTGAAAGAAGTGAGTGGAGCCTAACAGGGTATTGAGAGGTTCAAAAATAAACTGTGCCTCGCTTGTTTCATAATAGGGCGATTTCCTGTGCGGAGTCCTGTAATGTGACGGCTTCACCTCCAGACACCTGGGGCCAAGTGCTGCCCCTGGGCTGAGTGTTGGTGGTCCCTCTCACACACCGGATCCAAGGAGCATGCGGGACATTGTAAGAGCCGGGCTCTCTGGGATGAACTGTATATTGTGGGAACGGCGCAGCAGACGACATCTGACCCATGCTAGGATTTGTTCCTCGCCGCATGAATGACGCGCAGGGGGTTATTTATTAGAAATATAATGTCATATTGAGAATGTGTGCAATAGAGAACTCCTCATCCCAGGGATTTATAGAACAGCCACAAGCAGCATTCTGGGTTCCATAGTGAGCTGTTCATATTATCCCGGAGACAATATAGTTCTGACTTAAAGGGATATTCCAAGCAAAACAGTTAAATTAGCCTTCTCTCCTAATGCCAGGAGCTGCATCTTTCATTCAGCCTGCTTTATATTTCATTATAAGCCCTGTTAAACTCTCTCTCACTTCTGGGTCCCATTAGTGAATTCACTAAGCGGACTGAAAATGATGAGGCAGCAGAAGGTAACAAAGTCTATAGGGTTAATCAGGGAAGTGCTGGTAAATGAAAGATGAGCCCATGGCTGCCTGGATGGGGAGAATGGCAAAAGGCAGTCTAATGGATCCATCTGCCTAGATGTAAGATTTAAGATTGCCTATATGTAAAAGAATGATGATGAGGTTCTCTCTTTTTGCGTTGTTCTCTGTGAATTTTTATGGGAACCATTCCAAAGCTTCTGTGCTGCAGGACCCGATTATAAGCAACTGCTTTACTTCAGGGGGCTCTCAGCAACATTGTCCCTGGAGCATAACCAAATCTAGATTATGGAAAGGAGAGACACATGCCCCAGGCATTCCACCACCTAGGGGGTCCCCACCACTTGTTCCTAGTGGGCCCCTGAGCAATAACTAGGGAGCCCTCCCACAATGTAGCCTGGTGCAGTACAATGTGGTCTGCTAGGTATTCGATCGCCTATGGTTGTGGGGTGAGATGGGGGGCTTAGGGAGTGTGTGGTGGGGGGGTGCGCACCCAATAAAGAACTGCTCCATGCCATGAATACACTTAATCTGACCCTGAGCGGTGTGGCCCATTAAATGGCCTAAAGTAAAAAGCAAAAGGAAGCTCAAAAACATGTAAAACTACTTGTCCCAAAATGCATCCCTGCGTCCCATGTGATTTCTTTCAATGGAGAACCTGATTGGTTAGCTAGCGGATAAAATGCAGGGTAATTATGGGGCTTTCCTTACATTTTTAACCCTCAGATCATCCCAAATGGCAACACTTGTGGGTGGAGGGAATGGTATAAAGCAACCTAGATTCAGTTTTTTCAACTAGTGTCACTATAAAGTCAACCAAAAGTCAAAGCCGACTATTTCCATTTCTACCTTGTCCAGGTATTTAGAACAGCCCCCCCCCTTAGGGTTCCAGTATGGGGCCTGGCTGGGAAGAGGGTGGGGTCGAGGCCCCAGCTAGAAGATGCTGTCGGCAGCCCTGCCCTGTGATTTAGTGGCTGCCGCACTTTCTGATGATGCATATGATACAGGCCCTGCAATGGTCCCACCCAGTTGCTCCTTTCAACGTGGATGTGCAGGTGAAGTCGGCCACATGTCTTTCAAAGGTCAGGCAAGCACACAGAGGGGAGCAACTACTGTGACTGAATCAGTATGGGGGAATTGTGGATGTAGAGGGCTGTAAGGGGGCACACTGTGTCAGCATCCCACCCAACCCCCATAGCTGCTGATAAACCTCTCCCCTAACTCCCCCTCTGGAGCTGCGCATTTAACCCTACCTTCCCAGCTGACCACCTAAACCCCCCTCCCCAGCTGCTAACCCAACCTCCTCCACAGCCGCTAACCTAAACCCCTCTCCTAACCCACCCTCCCCAGTTGCTCACCTAAACCCCTCACCCAACCCCAAGTTGCTGACCTGAACCCTACATCCACCCCGCAGCTGCTAACCCTAAACACCTCATTTAACCCACTTTTCTCCCTCTCCCCAGCTGTTTACCCTAATCCCTCACCTAACCCACTTTCCCCAGCCTCTGACCTAAACCTGTCACCTACCCCCCCCCCCCCCCCAGCTGCTGATTCATCATCAGGTAAAATTGTCATGTTAGCACTTTGCAAAGTGGGTTTTGGTTTGCAGTTTGGCCACTTGATCTCTAAAAGGTTCACCATCACTGACCAATAATGTGATTAAAGCGCCTCTTGTTTAAGCTTGAAGTGCCTGGCAAGTCAAAAATTAAAAAATTAATATCAGTAGCTTACCTTTCATTGACTGGCTCCAGAGCTCTGCTTCCTCCTCTGTATGCCTCCTTAGTGAGAAAATCACTTCCTCATTCAGCTTACAGGCTCTACCCCACTGATCTGGTCCATTAATCAACCTTCAGTGGACCAAGAAAGGAAACACCCTCCACTTCTTGCCCAGACGTCCTGACTGGCTGCCTCTCTCTGCAGCTCTAAAATCCCTCCCTCCACTAATATTCACCAAAGTGTGCTTATATAACATCACTGTTTCTCTGCATCTCCAATGCTCTAATACTTAGGAACTACAGGGGCTTTTTGAAAACATATTGAAGTTTAGGACAGTGCAACGTGCAGCCCTAGACAATGGACACCTCTACTCAGATATCACATATAGGTTCTGGGGAGCTGAGACACTGTGATTGTATTGGGCCCAAAGATTCCTCATAGTGGCCCTGATTTGGGATGCCCATTCACTTGAACCCACCTAAGAAAATTTGATCAGAATTCTAACCCTTCCATATTTCTGGTTGTGGCAGCAAAATCAGTGTGTTTATCACCCCCCGGGGATCTATTGGGTTTGTCGGAGGAGTGGGCATGCGCCATACATGCTTGTTCGCATGGCCGAAAAAAAAACACAGGCCAAAAATACCTGATTTGGGGTGGTGTTCAATATGGATTCTTCTGCTCACCTCATCTTTACTCATTTTACCTCTTGTCACCTCATCTCTACTCTCACCTCTGCTCACTTTTTTCCACCTCACCTCTTCTCACCTTCTCAATGCTGCTCACCTCACGTTTACCAATATCACCTCTACCCACCTCAGCTCACAACTTCTTGTCTAACTTATGACCACCTCTCTGTGTCTCACCTTCAATTTACCTTTTCCCCGCCTCACCTACACTCAGATCTGCATACAGCTTAAAGCACATTTAATACTTTGCCGTTTACAGCAGTAAAAGAGGAACTCCAGAGGCCCTGAGCCATCTTAGTTCCACTCCTTGGGGCATTCTGAATTGGGACATCCTGCTGTGTAAGCCCCCTGAGTCCCCAGAGCACTCACCTGATCCCAGAGCCCTTGAAGCATTTCAGCACAGCACAGCACGGCGGGTGCACACCTGCTCACCTCTAGCCTAGCCCGCAGCCACACCAGGCCTTTCTGAATGGCCAGCATGGGCACATCACAGCTAGAATTAAAGTGGGGGATGGCTCTGCTCGGCCCTGCTCAGCTCCACGCAGCTTAGCTGTAAGCAGAGCCAAAGAGAAATGAGTGAATTCAAGCGTGCTGATTGGCTGAGCAGCCAAGCCTTTGCCGTGGGAATGACAGGATGGTGAGTGAATCGGGTGACCTGGGGGGCACGCACAGCAGGGCATTCCAGTTCCTTATGGCCCACTCAGAGGAACAACACACAGGTAAGTGAAATTCCTGTGTGTTTTCTTCTTGAATAGCTTGCATTTTGCCTGCTTGGATTTGATTGTGGCCCTTGAAGTGGAACAATAAGGCAGTGCGGCCCTTAGACCAAACAGGGTTGTGCACCCCTGGTCTAAAGGGTGGAAAGTACCACTATAGCTCTGTCCTCAATCACGAAAGACAAACTAATGTAAAAGTATTCCTAACAATCCTTTCACTTCCGTGGTGCTTTTTTCTTTGGTACCGGAACATGAAAGACAAACACGTTCTCTTCTGTTTCACTCCTATTTTTTAATCAGAGCATTAGTTACTGTATTCCTAATGATGAAATGTATTCTTTCTGTTTATATGTACTAGTATATGTATGTTTGTCTTGCGCGCTTATGACGCGGTATTGCTTCCAAGAGCACATTTTTCAACAGACCCAAATTATTCAAATTTATTAAACAATAATTCACATTTGTTTGACACCATGTCAAATGCAGAGCTCCTAAAGAACTGCTGCGGCTTTGGAACTATTATGTTTTCTTGGACTTTAATCATTCTGGCAAGGCTCCATTTCCTGTCAGAAAGTGAAACAGCTTAGGAATGTCATTTTCACGAAAGAAAACAGAGAGAATCCAAGAGGAAGTTCTCGTCTCCTCCAGAGCCCCTCCGATCCTCAAACACGCTGGCGGGAGGGCTGGAATACATCAAACATTAGCCCAGGGAAAAGGACACACTTTTCCCACATTAAAATACATGGATAAAGTTGAACTTTTTTTGCTAAAAATAGTTCCCACGGTTAATTCTATTAGGATAAAAGTATGTCCTAGCTGTCTTCCGATAAGTACGACAATTTGTCCCCTTCCCCCTCCCCAACAACGTTAAAAGAAAATACATATATCAGTAAATTTCCAGGAAGATCCACCACGTGACAACTTAAGTGGCTTTCTAAACTGTTTACATGGAGGACCATAATGTCTAAAAAGAGACGTTTGACAAAAGTGTGCTGATATTTTTGGCAGCAGCACTAAAGGAGAACTCTACTTTCTGCTCTAGCCATTTTTTACATAATATTTTGAAATACAAAATACAGTACCAGTTAAAACTTCTGTTTTTTGTTTGGTTTGGTATAAAGAGAGGTTGTAACTAGTGATGAGTGGACCAGAACAGCAAAGTTCGGGTTCACACCGAACTTTGCGAGTTCGGGTTCCCAAACCAGAACATGGACTTCAGCCAGAAGATAGTCATCCAGCCCGAACAAGGAAAAGCTAGTTGATAGGATTCTGAGCAGTCCATCCACTCACTTCACCTAAGGGTACTGCAGAAGGAAGCACTGCTGTAAATTACCTCTGCCCCTCAATCCTCTTCTTGTCAGCAGTGGCTTCCTTTGAAATTGGCCCCAGCTGGATTCCAAAAACTTTCCACCCCATAGATTTGAATAGTATTCAGATACAGTTGATCCAGAACCAGATATTCCCACGAAAATTGGTAAAGCTGCTCCAGAAAAGAATAGAAACCTAGAGTGCAGCAATACTATATGCATCCTTACTGTGAAAATATAGAACCACTTTATGTCTGTAGTCACCATTCCGAAGGTTCCCTGAACGTGAATTCTGCTGATCAGAGACCACACAGGGCAGAGGGACAGGCAAGAGCCTTGCTGCATGCAATTAGTCTAGCAACATGAAGAGCTCCCCTTCCAGCAGGGAATGCAGACTCAGAGGTCATAAGAGGTGCATGTTCCCAGGCTCACACTCTTGGAAGCCAAAGCCTCAAGGCAAGGAGGTGACACAAAGTACCTCAGATTCTTTGCATCTCAGTTTGGAAATATTTGTCAACATTGCTCAGTGTATAGCAAGATAAGCTTTTTGCCCCCCCCCCCCCCCCAATCAATGCTCTTGTGGGATGGGTGAGGGCAGTAGAAGACCTCTATATTAGTACCATTAAGGATACCTAGCCAGAAGGTAGTATTTACCCATACAGGACTCAAGTGTTATAATTAGTGATGGGCTTTGGATAGTTTTGATTGGAATCTTATCAATTTGGTCCAGTTCACCCCCAATTAGGATACCAACATGATCCGGATCAAATCATCCAAGATGGCAACCACCACTACATGTGAACTTGTATAGGGGTCCCTTGAACTAGTTCACAAAGAGTATTGTCTGTAAAAAAAAAACACATCACACATTATTAAACTAAATTTGACATGCAGCCTCCCCATGCCCCCCCCCCCCCCCCATCTTGGCATCCAACTAAGGGTGATAGCTGACCACCAAGGATGGAACCTTTTGTTCCACAGGGTTAGAGCCTATGTAGTAATCCCCCTTTTGACTCTGTCACTGGATGGAAGGGGCATGGAGGGGAATACCCCAGGAAATCCCCTTGGAGTTTGTACTCCTGTAGTACACCGAAGAGTCACTCACGCTCCACTAGTGTGACAAAAGACACATCAGAGCCCAAGAAGACCAAGGAAGGGTGTTAATTTCTCACCTGACCTGCCCAGAGCATGTATGTCCGGCCTATGCTGTTTTGTGCCTTATCTAGAAACTGAAAAAACAGAAGATGGCCGGGGCTTTCGACTCAACATTTCCATATAATATTCAGACTTAGCCTTTACAGGATCCATTAAAAATAAATTGGTCTAAGAAAAATTAATAGATAAACATGGTCTTAGTATGTCCGTCCTAGGTGATGCATTTCGGGTAGGCTTGAGGCCTCTACACGAAAAGTGTCTCCTAGGAGGGACATACTAAGACCATGTTTATCTTTATATTTTTCTTGCAATAATTACTTGGAATGGAACCAGTAAACTTTATATGACATGTTGAGTGAAAACCTCTCAGGAGACAGATATATTTTAAATAGTTATGGACCCAAGAAATATAAATAGAAGACTGCGTCTGCGTAATATTGCTATTTTGTGTTTTACTTGCTTTAACATTCCAAATATAATTGAAATTCACCAATGTTCGACATGAAAGAAATCAAACCTGCCTTGAAATGATCTAGTTTAATAAAGTAATAAAGAATTTTTTATTTGAAAGTGGGGGTACTTATTTCTTGTTATTTCATACAGTAACTGAGGCTGTAACTCTGCAGTGGTCACCAACAGAAAAAAAGTAATATTAAATTGCCATCAAACTACTGTAAAACAGTTTCACTTTTACTAAAAAAAAGTTTTGCTTTGAGCTGGGCTTTAAGCGAATGCTTAGACACCAAGGCATTATAAGTACTATACATACAAAAACTATAGAAACTATAGGCTTGATTAACGTATTTAACCCCTTCACGACTGAAGGTGATCTGAGCCTGGATGCCCCTAGTAAATTCTGCAACTTTGTCTTGCTTGGTAATATGTGTGTTATTTCACTTATAATATTATTAGTGTCTATAGGTACTATACTAATTTTGAGCCTATTTTTTCACTATCCCCAAGATTATTCCTCTCCAGCTGCCATCCTAATTTGGGATGGTCTACTTTTTATATCTTTGCCTTCTCGTACTTTATTCGCCTAACCCAGCAATCCTTGGCTCACACGGGGACTCCCCGCCAATAGGCTTTCAAAGCCACTAATACATACCATATGAGAGGCTTAGAAAGCTAAGTAGCTTTTTCTCTGGCTTCCACAAATCCAAGCCTGGGGCTCATTTCAGGTTGACATCCCCTCTCTCAGCGATAGGCTAGAATGTAGCCCTCCCACTGTCAGTCAAGCTTAGCTCACTACAATCTTTGCTTGCATCACTCATCCCTGCCACTCCTATCACAGAGGACATGAGAAACATGAGGTGAAACTTTATTTAAATTTACTCTGGCAATATAGCTTCATTTTCAAAATGGAAATACAATGAGAATGTTGCCATGTGTAGCCCTACACAATGGGAATACTTTTGAGCATGTTGACTTTATTATAAACCACTGACCTAAGAAAGGACAGCAGAAGAAATAGGGAGTGGGCCAGGTAAGTAAAGTCAAAGTTTAATCAGAATTAGAAATTTCTGTTGTGTTTCTTTAGTTACTCCTTTATATGTATATATATGGTTATTGTATGCTTGCGCACATATAGGAGAGTAAAGAGGTTACTCTATGAGCCATAACAGGACCCCATTTAATGTCTGCACCAGGGCCCATAAGTCCCCAAAAATAGACATAAATTGGCAGCAAAACCACCTTTTACTCCGCGCAGTTTACAAGATCAAAATTGCTCACATACAGGGACTGACCGCCCTGTCCCCCCGACCCGAAGCCAAACAGCAATGCATTTCAGGGCAGCACCCTTTTATCAAGCGGCATTGGACTTGACGAGCAATTTTCATCTGCACACAGTAAAGTTTTTATACAATTTCATTGAGAAAGACTATGCTGGAATTCCTCCATTCTTTCGACTTCCTGGGTGTGCAGCAGGAACAATTACTTGCCCCTGTGTTTTCCTGCGACAATATTTTACTGCATGGATTTGCAAGCTTCTTCATGCTCAGCTACCTGGCAACACTCCTTGGCCACATGAGCCATGGGACTGGGACAGGTGCGTAAAGGAGGTGATCTTTATTGCCTGCATTTAAAGAGGTTGCTAAGTAGTACGAGGCATAATCAATAACATTTTCTGATAAAATTGAACTTCTTCTTTTCAATGTAATACAACTTGCCTCCAACACAGTTATTCCAATTTGCCTCCAGTGATTGGATGCTCTCAGAAAAAAGGGAGACTTCTTGCTGCTGCAGGAGCCCTATTACTGCCCACATAATTACTGCAACAAAGTAATTACTGGGAGTCAGGTCTGGTTCTGTAGGTTGGATGGTTAAGCTCCATGAAACCTCATTCCCTGATAGCAGCTTGTCATTTGTGAGCTGGCACATAGCCCTGAAGCAGCGTCTGCTGACAATGTCCCACAATGTTTTTTTTATTGCCTCACGTAATGCATTCATTGTTGAGGCATAGGTGTCTCCAGTAATCTAATGTTTATCGATTAAATAGCAAATCAAACTTTAACGTGATAACAAATTCAGAGAACACTCCAGGTAAGCTATTCTTTTGTAGTACTATAATGGTTTTCCTGGGTCAGTGTCTGGAGCCCACCAGAGGATCCTCTGGTGCTCTGATGGGCCAGTCCAACTGTGTTCATCAAACAATATAATACAGGATGAACATCAAAGGTCTAAAAAATGTGAACAGCTACAGTACTGTTGCATTAAGTTCAGTCCTGGGGATTCCTTTTTTAATTAATGAGGGGAGAATCCTTTTGTTTCCCATGGCAGCAAACCCAGTTGAGTTTTTCCAAACACAGAGTCCAGCAGAGCTTTTCCGCAGCTGATGCAGAGCTTTATGGCAGCCCATGCTGGTTGGCTTCTAAATGTAAGAAGTGAGTTATTAATGACAATAAGTCTTGTGTCTCTTTAGTGAATAAATATGTTCTCCGGGCCGCATTCATCCAGGGAGGTATCGGCAGCCGTTTACAACTCGTCAGACTTTAATTATGTCTCCTACCTTTAAATATCATCAAGCTGCCCTGATTAATATCAAACAGTGAGCACATCTGACACACCGGATTACCAGCCCAACAAACTTGTTTAGATTATGAATGAAAAAGCGGTGTGAGTCCAAACTAATGTCTAATAATACAGCTCTGGTGTGTTCTTAAGTGTTCACTGGCCTGCCTGGCCGCCACCATCGCAATGAAAGACGCAGGACTAAATATAGCTGGGAAAACCTTACATAAAAGGTGGTCATTAAAGACTAAATAAAAAGTTGCCCCAGCAACCACGTGTATATACAAGAGAATAAATCAAATGGCTGCTTTTGGCCATGTCTTATTTTAAAGCCCAACAATAACATTTTCTTTCTCCTTTGGAAAGAGTGAAAAAAGTGTTACAATAAAGGTGCTATTCTCATTGGATAGATCTAGTTGTATTTCCTTTTTTGCCATAGACTATTTTATTTTATAAAAGAGAAAACTCAAAAAAATGTATGGGGTAGATTGGGGCCAAAAATCAGCCTGGAATTTTATTAACACCCATCTAGCTGGTTGAAAACATCTCTGCTGAGCCCACTCCCCAACGTGCTCCAGGACCAGGGCCAAAGCAATGTAGAGATGAATTATGGCCAGGGGTGGATATGGCCACTCTTAAATTGATGGTAATAAAGCTTTACTATTGTAGGAGTAGATAATGTGACAGGGGTGGGTACAAGTCATGATGCCAAGACAAGTAGGAGCAGAGCATGGGCTGGGATTTCATTGCTGGGGATTGCAGCGAGGACAGATTGGGTGTAGACTGAGGAGGCAGAGATTAGATGAGGATGAGTCAGCCTCAAAGCAGAGCAGTCCGTCCGGAATATTGCCAACTCTCCCTATAACTAGTCTGCCCCTGGCTTCTTTCATCCCAATATTTGGGGTTCATACAACCCTAAACATGGATGATGTCCCCTCTTTATTCCCATCCACAATAACTTGGGCTGGAAAACGTTGACATCATCAGACACAAACCAAATCTATGGTTGATTGAGAGCTAGAGAAAGCTGTCGTATGGAAGCTACAGACCTTCTGTTATATAGTAGCGGTTGGTTGTAAATGATAAGGCTGCTCTTGGATGAAAACTACGAAGCAGCTGGAATATATGGAGCTGCTCTTGGGTGGAAACTACAGCACACAGCTGCTGCTGGCTGAAAGCTACAGATCACGTCCTGGATGGAGTCTACTGAGAAGCTGTTGGCTAGATGCTACGGAGATGCTGTATTTAATAGTTTTAGGAGGAAGCCATAGAACAGCTACAGATAAGAAGTAGGTTGAAAGCTATAGAGTTGCAAGTGGGTAGCTAGAGATCTTCTGTGGCTGTGGAAGGGAGCTAAAAGACTGCTGTTGGTTGAAAACTACAGAGCCGCTTTTCAGATTGAGTCTGCAAAGCTGCAGTTGATTGGAAGCTACAGAGCAGCTTTTGGGCAAAGGCTTCTAAGAAGCATTTTAAACTTTGTAAGGAGTAGTTATGTGGTTTAAAATTCCAAATTGGGATGTGCCTAGGATGGTTTTTGTAGCAAAGACTGATGTGGTGATGTTTACCACTGGCACCTCTTAATTATTTTTTTTATAATCATTTAGCCCTGCTTTTTTATTTTCAGAGATGGCTTGGAAATATAGTACATATCTGTTACAGAGCAGCTACAGGTTGCAATCTTTAGAACTGTAGATGAGTGGAAGTTACAAAACTGCTCTTGGTGAGACGCTACAGGCTGTTGGCTGAAGTCTACTGAGAAGCTGTTGTCTATAACTAGCTAGAGAGACTATTGAGCTGGAAGCTACAGAGCTGCTCCTCGGGGGTGAAGCTACAGCACAAAACTGCTCTTGGCAGGAAGCTACAGAGCAGCTGTTGGGCGGAGGCTAATAAAACAAATGAGCTAGCTACGAAGTTGTTGTTACCCTGTTTCCCTGAAAATAAGACCATGCCCTATATTACATTTTACACCAAAAGTTGTGCTAAGGCTTATTTTCAGGTGATGTCTTTCCATAAACAATAATTTACCCATTTGTTACGAGCAGTCTTTTTTTTATTGGTGTTCCAGGTACTGCACTGTACGTGTAACGGTTGGCTCCCCCTGGTGACGAGAAGCAGCCACAATGCTTTAATATACGGTCTGGAGTGAAATGACACCAGCGGGACTACCCGGCCTGTGTGTGAGAGCCCGACACGTGCCAGTCCTTTGTTTTGGATCTTTTGAGTGTGATTATTTTAGGGGTATCTGCTTTTCTTGGTGAAGGTTCAATCTGGTCTGCTTAATTCTGTTGCCAATTGATTTTACCTTTTATGTGTAGAGCTGCCTGGACACTATTTAAAGCAAGTTTTTTTTATGAACTGTAACTAGAGCTTCTTTTTGGAGTAGGGCTTATATTTAGAGCAGTGTTCCCTAACCCTCTCCTTTAGAGCCACCAATAGGCCAGGTTTTTTGGATCTCCACACCGATGCACAGGTAGAGATCTACAAAACATCACCTTTTGGTGGCTCTCGAGGAGAGAGTTGGGGAACACTGACGCCCCTATCCCAGCTGTCCTATCATTATAGTGAATAAAAGGGTAAACAAATTACAAACCAAAATGTTTTTATAGTTCTATCTTCTAATTACAAGGTGCATTACTACTACTTACAACAGCAGCATTACTTGACTTTGACTTTCACATAATGGTTCCTTTTAAAGATCACCCCTGGAACATTCAAATTTGGTACAGCCTTTCGAGAAAGCAAATGATCAGGCATGAATAGGAATATAGCTGCCACATGTATGCAATCCAGCACATTACCAGCATGTACATAAGTGCAAAGTGCACCAGGACCTGGATCTTCAGAATGGGTGATCATAAAATATTTGGAACAAGCATAATTTGCTGGGGAGTAAAGTTTAGTATAGTTTTTCTTTCATTTTTGCCCAAAGAAGGGCGTAAATAACTTTTATGCTGTGTTGGGAGTTCTCCCCTATTTCCTTAATGTCCTTCCTCTCCACCCCACCAAATATTTTATCCAAAAAAGGTGCCCGCTAGTTTCTTGTCTGTTCACCGGCACCAGTAAGAAATCTTAACTTTCCGGAAGAGATTGAGATCAGCGCGTGACTGATACCATATGTTTTTGAACAAATTCAAACAATTAGGAAGTGGCCCTACAGGGAGATATCTACAGCAGATCAAACTCCAAACTGCTTCTTTCTAAATCTAACTAAATAGGTTTTCAATAACTTAATTTATTTTACATGTAAATACGCCTGACGAACCTTTAGGGAGTCCCGCTCTGTAGAGCTGGATAAGCAAAATAAAATTAACAGTAAACTGTATTTCTTTTATTATTTGTGTATTACCATCTCAATTGCCTCTATGGCAAAATGAATGTTTTTCATGAATAACAGTGCAAAGTTAATGAAGAAAAATGACCTTAATAAATGAATAGTCTCTACAATTATGCAAAACAAACGAATATGTAACGTTATCATTAACTTTACCCAGAACATATTAGACAGTCTAATCTGTGCAATGAGATTTCACCATAGTAGTTTACTATGGAACTAAATCGCTAAGACTGATCTCCTTTTTAAACATGTCCTTTTGGTTCCTGAATTATAGAGTTTGTTTATAAAATATTCAGAGTCATGTGTTAGGGGAGGGCAAACAGGGCAATTGGTCAGGACCCCACACCTAGAGAGATTCCCCTGCATGACCCACTTTTCAACTTATTTCTATTATTAACATTATTTAATATTGCTGTATGAGGGGATGGAAAAAAGAGAGGCAATACATTTTATACAATATATATATATAGTCATGGCCATAAAAGTTGGCACCCCTGAAATTTTTCAAGAAAATGAAGTATTTCTCACAGAAAAGCATTGCAGTAACACATGTTTTGCTATATACATGATTATTCCCTTTGTGTGTACTGGAACTAAAAACCAAAAAAGGGAGAAAAAAAAAACAAATTGTCACACCAAACTCCAAAAATGGTCTGGACAAAATTATTGGCACCCTTAACTTAATATTTGGTTGCACAACCTTTGGAAAAAATCACCGAAATCAGTGGCTTCCTATAACTATCAATAAGCTTCTTACACCTCTCAGCCAGAATGTTGGACCACTCTTCCTTCACAAACTGCTTTAGGTCTCTTATTGGAAGGGCGCCTTTTCCCAACAGCAATTTTAAAGATCTCTCCACAGGTGTTCAATTGGATTTAGATCTGGACTCATTGCTGGCCACTTCATAACTCTCCAGCGCCTGGTTGCCACCAAGTTCAACCAAGGGATAGGTTTGGGGAAAGTTATTTTTATTTATTTAACTTTTATTTATTTAACGGCTAATAGTAATTGTTAATCTTACTTTCTGCAAGAAAAGCATCTAATTCTTTTTTGAAGCTGTCAGTGGTTAATGCTGTGACAAGCTTTTGTGAGAGGCTATTCCACAGATTTATAGTTCTTATAGTAAAGAATGACTATTGCCTCCAGAGACTGAATTTCTTTTTTTCCAGGCAGAGGGAGTGCCCCCTTGTCTTTAGAGAGGATTTTAGTTGAAATACTTGTCCCCATATTTTTTGTATTGGCCATTTATATATTTGTACAAGTTAATCATGTCCACCCTCAGACGTCTCCTCTTAAGACTTAACAGATTAAATTCCCGTAATCTTTCTTCATAACTAAGATCCTTCATTCCCCTTTTTAGTTTGGTGGCTCTCCTCTGCACCCTGATCCAAAATCAGAGCATTCTTTCTATGAATGGGTGCCCAGAACTGGACGGCATATTCCAGGTGTGGGCACACCAGTGCCTTGTACAGAGGCAATATTACATCTCTGTCTTATGATTCAGTGCCTTTTTAATGCATGATAATATCTTGGTCCCCTTAAAAGCAGCTGCTTGGCATTGCATACTGTTATGTAGCCTGTGGTCTACCAGAACCCCCAGATGCTTCTCTACTAGTGACTTTCCCAGTTTTACTCCCCCGAGGACATATGTGGCCTTCAGGTTATAAGACCCCAGGTGCATCACTTTACAATTATCGACATCACATGAACTTGCCAAGTGGATGCCCAGACACTCAATCTGTCCAAGTCAGCCTGAAGCTTGTTAACATCTTCAATAGACTGCACTGTGCTACATATCTTTGTGTCATCCGCAAAAGTTAGCGGCGGAGTCCGGAGGGCGGCAGCTGCTGGTGATGGTACCATGTCAGCTGCATGTGGGAAAGGAAGATTTGTGAGCTGGAGCCTGTATAGTTGTGGTGGCCAGCGACAGTGGACAAGCCATACTATGACCTGCAGTGTGGTTGGCTGCAGCTGCAAGAGACTTCTAGGCTGCGGATTGCTGGAAGCGAAGGATGGGCGGAGGGCTGGAGGCGAAGGATCGGCAATGGCAGTGAGAGAGTGAAGAGATGGCGGTGAGGGAATGGAGGTGGCGGGGGAGTGGAGGATCGGCAACGGGCCGCTGTCTTTAATAGATCGGAGGGGTAGCGATGGAGGATCGGCTGTATGAGACAAATCATCAGCAACAACAATGGTGGCCCTACAGCACGTGAATGCCAAGCTATTTGGCAGGACTGCAACAGAGGTCTACTTGAATTATGTGATAATTCCACAAAGAAGGTGCCCCCATGCTACCCTCTGAGTTCCAGAGAATCCCGATCTCAGGGAGATTCTATCTCCCCTCGTGCCCCACCTGCCACTCAATGGGACCCATGCCCATGCTGCTGCTCCTGTTCAGCCCTCCCTCCATCAGGTGCTGTCTGCCCTCAACAGGATCCAATGTTCAGTTCCACTTTTAATGAATATCCATCCCCCCGATGGATATTCATTAAAAGTGGAACTGAACATTGACAATTAAAGTCCAACTCCAGCCACAAAAGTTTATATCGTTTTTGTAATTTAGGATATGGTTAAAATCATTTGAAAGTAGTATTCTTGTAACCTGTGATACTGTTGTGGAGATACAGCCTTCATTAATATAAAGGCAAAGTGATACAAAATGATTACCGGTGCCCTCCCCTGCACTTACCTGCAATCCCAGTTTTCTCTAGCCTGCTCCTCCTTTTTTGCTGTTAGAGTGTAATAATATAAAATCTGATGTTTACTGACCAAATAACAAACGTAACTTACTGAAGAAACAACCAAAAACAAGAACCTCTTGCAGTGCTCTGATGGTGACCCTGGGTTAGTGCCTGGAGCCCATCAGAGGATCCTCTGGTGTTCTAGCAGGCCAGTCAGTCACTGCCCCAGTACCCTGTCCCAGTAGTGAGCCCTCTAAACAAGTGCCTCATGGTCACAATATCAAAAGTTCAGAGCATCATTTTGGAAAAGTTTCTCACTTTCCAACAGATTGGGCAGTCCTGATGATGGGATTTGTATTTTACAGTCAATTAGAACCTTTGCTAACTCTTTGCAGATGGAGATCCTATTTACTGTTTTTTACAACATATTAAGTGGTCAACTTCCATACTCCTTACTCTTTCTTTTTTTTCTTTATTTTATAGACAAGCATTCCTGTGAGGTTGGCCGTCTCTTGCAGCCAGGGCTGCCTCTTTCACATGAGAAAATTGTTAGGCGCACTGAAGACTGCCTGTGTTACATTCCATTGTTGGAGAGCAAGGAACACATCCCTTTCTCATTATATTTCCATAAAATACATTTGATCTGTTCTATTCTTAGAACACCTCTGATGTGGTCTGTGAATGGGACACAGTATAAAAATATTTCTTCTTTGTACAAGACGAAATGTTTCCATTTCGAATGATGCATTAGAAAACCGGTATAATACCTTGGCAGGAAGTACGATCGCAGGGAGATAAGATTTATGACTGTTTATTATGATCTGGCGCAGCAGTAGCGAGTATTATAAAATAATTTACACTATTAATCAGGGAATGTCACACACCTTGATCTTGACTAAAGTAGAGTTGTTTGACATTTTCTTTATCTACTTAAGAGACTTGTTTGAGAGTCTGGCATCATTTTTAGGTAAAATTTATGCAGAAATATGGAAAATTATCACATTTTCAGGCTCCATCTTTATATATATATATATATGTGAGATGGGTGGTAATACATGGCTGTATGATATGAACCCATTAACCATCCTAGAGCTCTAAGTAAGGACCATCTCCAAATTAGTGTTACAGTGTAAAAAAGCGTATAAAGTGACAATAGGTTGAAATTTATATGGGGCTCACCGAAACTCAGTCAGGTTTAACATACCGGATAGGCCGAAGAGGGCTGGTGGGACTGGGGTGCCAGATTTGAAGCTCTACCATGCTGCAGTGGTCCTCACGAAGTTGGTGGGCTGGCTGTACAGGAGAAGGGACAAGCTCTGGGTTCAGCTGGAGCAGGACCTCCTGGGTTTTAATCCATGCTCCCTCCCGTGGATGTCTGCCACAGGCGTCACAGGCAGGTAGGGTTTTCCCTTTCTGACATGGCATTTTCTCTCCAGCTGGGCTAGGATCCAGCGACAGAAGGAGCTAGTGAACAACAATCCACTGTTCACACCGAGGCAGCATACCTTTTGATTCTTGATCTGGAGGGAGGAGCAGGAGAAAAATTATAAGATCCTCACAAGGTGGTATAGGTGCCCGGCGGCACTGTTCTTAACAAAATGAGTCAGGTGCAAGCTGGAGGTGTGGGGAGGCCCAGAGAGGGATCCTCCATATCTTGTGGGAAAGTCCCCCAGTCATAAAACTCTGGGATGCTATCTTCAAAATATACACGGAGGTGGAGGGCTGTGCCAAACAGCCCTGATTGCCCATCTTTCCTTGATCCTGGGGCCAATGGCCAGAGTGAAGAAGGGTGTCCTCAAATACTTTTTAACGGCGGCAAGGATGATTATCCCTAGGCACTGGAAATCCCCACAACCACCAAGTTTGGCGGAATGGTTTGCGGAAATGGACCACATCATGAGAATGGAGGAGCTAATCTCAGAGGATAGAGGAAGCACTGGGGCACACTTGGCGACCTGGACGAGTTGGATCAGATTTAGAGAGTCTACTACTATAGAGAAATGCGGTGAAGGCCCTCTTGATGGTAGATACCAGTCAGGGATGAGGGGGCTCCCCTGGTGAAGTCAGGCCGGTGGAGTTCCTTCCTGGTACCCCCCAGGATTTAGCATCAGAGCTGGATCTCCCTGCCCTTCCACTATTATAAACGCCCTCCCTCCTGCCCCCTTTGCCTCTTTCCGTTGACTCGGCTTCTCCCTTTCTCCCTACACCATCCCCCATGAGTCTGCTCTTCCCCTCTTTCCCCATCTCAATATGGATCCGAGGCTCGACCCTCCCCCCTTGTGTCCTGCCCGTGTGGTCGTCCTGTCTCCCCCCACTGGTGATCCATGGACCAGCGGGGCGTGACAGACTGAGTATAAGATGCTCTATACACCGACTGCCCATAAAGCTAGTGACAGGCGGCTTATGGAGCAGATGATGCTTGCCCAGCACAGGACATTACGGGAAGCCCCTCACACTCGTTTTTTCTGCCTTGTGCATAACGACCCCGGCCCTTGCTTTAGGGGCTGACTTGTCCACCTACTCCCCAGAGACATAGATATCCGCAGCCAAGGGTATGGGATGGAATCACTACTGGTCGATCACCATGTGCACCTTCATTCATGGACAACTGGCCGTTGCTGTGGGAGGGTGTTGGTGGGGGAGTTTAACACTGTCATGCCCCGTGGTTGTGGACACTCGGGAATTTGTAGTGGTTGATTTTCTACCTGACTTTACCTTGTGTATGTGCTTTTGCGAATTGCTGTGCTCTTTGCGTGTTTGGAAAACTCAATAAAAAAGAGATTAAACTAAAGTGTCAATAGGTGTATGCAAACAAATAAAAAAATATACATATGCATATAAGGATTTCAGGTGGGTATATAGAACATGATATGATAATCAAAGATAAGAAGAAAAAAAATAAATTAATGGAAATCCTGAGCAATTTTCTTACTGGCAAACAGTTGTTACACCACAAAAAGACAAAAACAAAACTTACAGCAACACAGAAATTATATATGGGTATTAATAGCCACAGTCCCTAAGCCAGTCAGAAACATACACCAACACTCACTCAGTTCTCCTGACTTCATCTAATTGATCGTACTCACACTTTCGATTAGATTGGTAACTAAGATACAGGCCTCAGTTGCAGCTCCATCAGAGTCTACTTCCCCTTTACATGGATCTAATAATGATGTATTAGACAGCTTAAGATATAACATTTTCTGTTACTGTTATCTGCATGTACTGTAGAAATAACTACTTTTATTCTATTTTTTTCCCAAAAAACACCTACCTCTGTAATTGGGCATTTTAACAGCTGAGGCAAGTTATTTTCCAAATGGCGTAAAGATATATTTTTTAGTTTAGAAAAAACAGCACCCTATGGGCTATGCTAAATAATTTGCCAAACCGTTCTGCATAGTTCATAGGGAACTGTTGTTTCCAAACTTTAAAAAAAATATCCTTACTTCACTGGAACAATCATCTGTAATCACCTGATCCTAACCTGTAAACATGTACCATCACAGGGATTGGGATTGGCGGTGTCCTGAATGCCCTACATCATGTCGACCGGAAACCCTGCACGTATGTTCGGGGGAAACGCCATTGGAGGACAGGTAAGAGATTCCATAATATAAATGTTGTAATTTTGACTTTGTTTGATATAAGACTAAGGACGCAACATCTCAGCGGCCTGGAACGTGTCAGAAGAGTCACACTATGTGAGTTGTAGATCATTTTTACAGAAGCTTTAATTTTTTTATGGATACGATAAACATTATGTTTTAGATATACCTGTTCTGGACAGTATATGTCCATACAGAAGCTTTTGTAAATCAGGGACATTAGGGTAGAACTGGCCTTTAAGAAAAAATCTCCATGATATGTATCAAAATGCCATTGACCCTCATGGAAATTTTAAATGAAAACCATCACAGCGGCATCTTGAATAAGAGGTTCTGTCAGCTCGAACCTGAGCAGAGTAATTAGTAATGTCATTGCTTATAAAGTGACGCTATCACCCAAATATGTTCCCAGTACAGAGCAATAAGTGTTAACACAGCTTCTGTCTCGGTAATTAATCAAAGGCCCTCACTGTCATCCTCAGAGGCACAAACAGGCTTTCTGCAAATGTGCGCCTCGGGCTAATAAAATAAGCGCAAACTATATTTAAGAAAGCCTTGTGTGAGAAGGATCATTTGATGTCTTTGGGCCCTTGCAGAACACACACATCACATTCTCCGCGGATTAACATAAGTCCCATTGTTCCGAAAATATGGAGATTATGTCAATGGTACCTCAGTTAACCTCAGCGCCCAGTGACATGAGTGATGAGGGCAAAGCGTTTCAAGAGCCCATCATCCCATCTCCCCTTTTTCTAAGACCAATTTAAAAAGTCAGTGATGTCTTCTCGTGACCTTTGTAGGTTATTTGAGAACTTGTAAAGTTAAACCGTATTGTTTCATTGGGCGCGTAAGGGAAGTATGGGATGGCAAGCACAGAATATTTTCTAAGAACTCTGGTTCTTTAACATTATTATTATTGTTTACTTATAGTGCAAAATCATGTTCCATGGCACTGTACTAAGTAGAAATGACCGAAGAATAGGACAAGTAAGTTATCCTTACAATATTGACGCACCTGAGGCCACACCTGTATTATACTTTCTAGCTTGTTTATAATGCATCACAAAAGAAACATGGTGGCACACATGCAATAATAATACAACAAAAGCATGTGTATGTATATATATATATCCCTATGCTACAGGGAGAGACCTGCCAGCACTACAAATCCGCCAGAATAAAGTATATAAAAGTATATTCAATGTATTAAATTACAAATACCTGTACACATACAAAAATACACAAACACAAGGATAAATAAAAACAAAGGGTAACCCCTCTCCAACTATTTCCTCCCAACCCCCATGTGGCTACATAATATTACATACAGGTATGCAAAATAAATAGGTATTGTAAGGCTCACCAGTTAGCAGGTCAAGGTTAGTAAATAACGCCCAATCTCCTGTTGCCCCCTGGATTTAACAGCGCAAACATTATTGACTGAGGGCTGGACTTGCGGGTGGGTTAGCATCTATTGAAGTGCACGGGAGGTCAGATGAAGCAAGGTCATACACAGGAGATCAGTCTAACGGCATTCTGGACCCTATTAAATGGGTTCTGAACCACATTGTCGTGACTGCAGGGGGGGATCCAGATTGTTGAAGCACTTCCCCCACATAGACCCATGTGCAAAGCTTACTTTCAATTACTTCTACCTCAATCCCCTGGCAAAATTGGCGCTCATGATTGGCCACTGTCATGTAGTAAATGTACCAGCTGGTAGCCCGAAAAGCGGCCGCGGCTCTGGACCTTGCTGACCGCAGGGATTTTGCCGCTGGATCATGGTGGAGGGATTCCCCTCGCAACTACATATAACAATGCAGTCCAGCACCCATCTTTAACAGTTATGAAAATCACGAAATAACTCTCCAAGAGTGGCTTTGAGTCTGAGAAAAACTACAGTTGTAACCAAATAAAGTAGGACATCCCAAAAATCATGTGCCAACTCACCCCGATATGTTAGGACGCTAGAACAGTTAGCATGGTAGGGAAATGTTAGGAAGTAATAGAACTTACCCCTCCGGGGAGGTAGGTAGATGGTCCATACACTGAGCTGGATGGTTAGTGGCTAGTGTGGAAGGCATATGCAGGCTACATTAGTGGCCCCTTGATGCACGGTATGTAGCGCACCAGGCCAGATAGAATTATGGCCCCACAGACAGGGGTGTGTCCATCATATTGTAGACAGGTGCCACTTCAGTAAACAGGCCCCAATGTAGCTGAGCTGAGAGGGCCTCAATTGTGAGATCTCTTGCTAGGGATATATAAGTAAAGGGGGAAAAGGAGACAAGGTGAGGAAAGGGAACCACAGAGAAAGAAAGGAGAGCAGGTGGCAGATCATTATGAAGGAGGTGAGTAGAGAGCAGTCCAGGGATCTGTGGCCAACAGCAAGCTTTACTTCCTAAGTAGAGTCCTGATGGAAGGCTGCATCCCCCTCTTTATTACTCAGTGTGATTGGTTCTGGGAGGCTACAGTGCCCCTGTGTCCCCGGGGGACACCAATTGGGGGAAATCCATCTTCCATCTTAAGCATTATAGATATAGTCTTGTGGAGATCAACTTGTCTTGTTAGTGCAATAAATTGAAAGTGGAACCCCGCATTAACATACTAACAAGGATTATATTCTCAGTTATTGCTGGACTACCATCTTAAAGGGGACCGCATCCCTCATTTACCCATATTATAACACAGTCCAAAGTAGTCTTTTTGAAAAGATTCTGACTGCTTATGACCTACCTAACTCTTCCAGGTACCCATCAAAAATTTGGTGGCTCTCTATAGCCTATTCCAATCCCCCCATTCCCCTCATTCCCTCTATTGTAGGGTCACCGTGGAGCAATAAAGCCAATGAAACCTCTATTAGATTTACAATAGAAAAAAATAGTTTTATCCTGAAGCATTTCCACATTGCAATCTGGCATATTTGCACAAACAATCTGTCAGAGGCCATTTCGCTTACTCATTCTTTGACTTTCAAAGATGGGAAAGAGTGAAACATTTGGATGAAAAAGGCGCTGCCATCATTTTAGATAGGAAAAAAAAAAAACATTTATTGTACTGCCAGCGCCTCTTGTGCAAAAGTTATGTTCCCATGCAAATGAAGAAGCCTGGAAACATCCATGTGACTGCATGAAGGGGTAGATCAACCAATCGAACCTCAACAGAATCCAAAATGTCAGACCATTCACATCAGAGCAGCTGCTTGGTGGTTGTGGGGCCTGGGCCAAGTGAGGGCCCATTTGGTCCAGGCAACAGGTTTGGTATAACTTTCTACATTTTGTACCTGCATTTCTTTTACTTTTACTAAAGCCATATTGCAAAAAATTCATAAAAATGGCTGAAGCTTTTCACATCGTGTCTGAGGTAAAATAACGCTCCCCTCATACAACAATGCTGACAGGCTGGTGCAAAGAGGAAGGTGTATAGCACAGAAGCTTATATATTGCACAACTTTTTTTGTGTGCAGGTTTACTGAGGTATATGTGGAAGTTTAGCTTGTAGGGCTTTCAGATTTATTGCAGTTATTATGATAAGCCTGTGAGCAATGTCGTATGAGGGGAATGCTATTTTACCTCAGACACATTATAAGCAGCGCCCGCCATGCCCCCTCTCTTAGTCAGTATTCTAAGGTGTGTGTATTTGAATGAAACATCACTGGAGAGCCCGGGGGCACTGCTCAATGGCCATGGAGCCATACACCCGCTATTTGAACACCATACTGCACCTGGTCTCTGTTTGTTTGAATATTATGCAAAGGCTTTTGTACAGGTTGTTTTGGGACACTGAGCTGGGGATAGAAGGTGATGACTTCCTTTCTGTGTATAGGATCACTTTAAAGTGGACCAACACCCAGGATTTTCACTATCCTGGGTGTTGGTCCACTTCCGCGGGGCAAACGGCCGGCGCGGGTGCGCGCCCTGCTAGAGGGATGCACGGGAGGCGGCGGCGGTGGCGGCGGCTTATCCGTCGCTTGTCCGTCGCCGATAAGGTACGTTTTTAGGGGCTTTCTGGGGGGTTTCACACAGCGGGGCATCCCGATTTCGGATGCCCCGCGGGGAGGGAGCTGATCGGCCCGGGAATCTTATAGATTCACGGGCCGATCAGGGGTGGGTGTTGGTCCACTTTAAGGACAATAACAAAGAAAAGCAACATTTGATTTATATTTCTATGCTTCATCAGCACGTTGGGCAATTCCTGCTAATGACATTTTACATGCACAAACACTATTAGGCTGTAGCTACTGTAGGTATATGCCCATCCTCCTGCGCAATGCGCCCACCACAGAGAATAATGCTTAGATGTGATGTAGGCAGATGGTACAAATCTACAAATTCTTTATAAAAAGAAGCTTTCTGGTGCAGACTGGTACTGAAAGACCTCACTTGCTCCTGTCCACCTATATTCTGGTTCCTGGAGCATTTGGGCGGTTAAACACTGCTTCTCTGGATCTTCTTGTGTGATCTGGATTGTCATCCACTACAGACCCAAGTTGCCTGCACTGATCTTGGTCTGACTACTACTTATGACCCTACACTGCCTGCACTGGTCTTTGCTTTTCTTACCCATTACCAACCTACACTGTTCTGACTTCTGCTTGACCCTAAACCACTGCCATTTTGCTATAAGCCTGGGAACAATAAAACAGGCACCATATGTTTGACACAGAGTCCCTTTCACATTTTCAGGAGTACCAATGAAGACCATGTGTGTTTGTACACTCCAAAGCTTGGGGGAGCCATCGTCACCTGCTCTTGCACGTCAATACACCCCAGTATATTGTGAGCACCTTCTGTGTCTTCCCATACACTCTAATAGATTGTATGTGCCTTTACCTTCTGTGTCCTTTAAAACCCAGAAATGATAAGCTCCTTCACCATCTGTATTTATCCATATACACTTAAAGTGGACCAAAACCCAGGATTTTGACTATGGGAGTAGCCCCACTGTGTGAAACCCCTAGGTCACCCGAACAAACTCACCTCTTCCCAGCCCTACGATACATGCGCAGCCGCTCGTCCAATCAGCGCACTCAAATCTGGTCAAGCCCTTTCATCCAGGAGCTTGTCTAATATGAGCGGATCCGAGCCTCGCTAGAGGAATAGCGGGGCTGCGGCCGTGGCTCACATATGCGCCATTGAACCAGGAGAAGAAAGTGAGTTTATGAGTGGCCTGGGGGGGTCCACACATCCCGATTTTGGATGCCCCGGGGGGAGGGGATCAATCGGCCTGGGAATGTTATAGATTCCTGGGTCAATCTCCATGGGTTTTGGTCCACTTTAAAGCTTGATAGCTCTTTTGTATCCTCCTATATACCTTATACCCTTCGCTCTAGTTATTTCATACAGAAGGGACTCCTCCGATGGTCAAGTGATACTAATATTAAAAGACTAATTATGGTAATTAAGGTTTTTGTCCAGGCACACGCTAACTTCCTCCCAAACCCCCCTGCCTGGGTACAATGTAAAATCTTTTTTAGGCAACTGAATATCTCTGATTATATTTAAATATCCCATTTATTCTAAGTGAAGCCCCTTCTTTAACTCTCATTTCTGGGCCATGGCTGAGCTGAAAGGATGTGCCATTGTGCAGCTTTATAAATCATGTGGACGCTTCACTGTAATCAGAGACAGCTGCGGAAACACTGTGGCTTGCCATGATCTCTCTCTTGTTGTAGATCTTGGTGTACAGACTTGGTGAACAGATGCCAATAGCAACAGATTGCAGATAGTGAAAACTGCTTCCATATAATATACATCTGCCAACATAAGAACAGATACTAGATCATCTCAGGACATTAAGGACATCCTTTTGGTATATACCTTTTCAAAAAATGCCATTGAAAGCAGACTTTCCTTAAAAGTGAGGGTTGGACTTGAGTGACAGACCAGTACAGTCACACTGGTACACGCGATGGAGTGACTGAGCTGTCATTGAGGGTCCAGCTTCAGCTTCCATGCAGATTGCCTCCCCTCAGTGAGTTGTTTATTTTGTCGACCAAATTGGGCTTCGAACAGGGAGAGCAAGGGGTAGATGGAGTGTTAGATAATGCTTGGACTTATTCTTTAAGTCAAAACAGAAATATAAATCATAATGAAATATAATTGTAAGTAACAGAATTTATATATTTTTTCGAATCAATATGGATTGGTAAATACTACTGTCGTATTCAGTTTGTATCAATCTAAAAGCAATGTATTCATCCCAACTGTGATATAAAGTTAAGTGAGTATAAAATGAACTTAAAGAGGAGAAACACACCCAATTTTCACTTTTTGGATTGTTGTTCCTCTCAGTGGGAGCATCTCGAATTGGGATGCCTGCGGTGTGTAAGCCCCTAGGCCACTCAACTTCCTGTCGCTCCCCCAACGCTGACTGACGAGAACGAGCACGCTGATTGGCTGAGCGACCTGTTCAACCAATCAGCATGCGGCTCCGCTGACGGCTAAGCCACCTGTACGGCTAAGCAGCCAAACGGCGCCAAAGAGAGCCAAGTGCCCCACTGGTTGCATCCCCTGCTCACCTCCTAGCCATCGTGTACCCGCACCGCCCATTCAGTAAGGCTGGGCACGGGCGCGTGCACGGCTAGGAGGTGAGCCGGGATGCGGCTGCGGCACAGTGAAGCGTCGAGGGCTCTGGGACACGGTGAGTGAAATGGGGCTTCTATACACAGCAGGACATCCCAATTTATGATGCCCCAAGGAGTGGAACTCTGATGTTCCTCTTTAAAGCGGAGCAAAGCCTAAGAGGGCTGGCCTGAATCTAAAAGATACCAGGGTCGCTGGCCTTCCCCTGGGTCCCAGCAAAACTCACCTTCTTCCTGGCTTCCTTGTTACACTGGCGGCTGCATACCTGGCATCTTTAGACTGTGCGTGCGTTCCCACCCCTGCTATTCAGATAGGCTGGGAACGGAATCGCAATCGCTGCTGGGGATGGATATAAACAGGACCATTTGACGAGCATTAAATATGCACAGCAAACAGCTCTCATTTGACGAGAGCCTGCGTATGCCTCTGGAAAATGTGATCAGAACAAAAGAACAAAACACGGGATAGTCAAAATCCTGGTTTTGTTCCGCTTTACAGCCACTTGCAATAAAACATTCAATAACTTTGAAGTAATAGATCTTTATACCAGACTTTAAAAAGGAATGATTGGAAAGAAAAAGCGTTGGGTGTTTACAGTAAGTGCCTCTTACAACCTAGGGTTAAATATGTTAACAAGTAGAAATGTGTGACTCCTGTCAGGTCATGGCTTTAACTTGTAGAACTTAATACTTTTACTCCAAAACTGGCAGGCTGCAAAAGTTCAAACTCAGGAGAATGGTCACATTTGTATTTAAGCTCCAGAACTATCGTATTTGTGTGAATGTCCCTATTGTTAGGAATTGGCCAAAGGACACAGACTAGACATAAACCTTACTTCACATTACTGGTCCCAGTACAATGGACAATGACATTCTTGCCTTAAATGACACATACATACAAGTCAGTGAAGTAGCTGCCTGCCTTTATTTGTGGGTTTATTGGTTTTTCCTTGAAATGCTTTAAAGGCCTTTTTTTATTGTGTTGCATAGAAGTTGGGCCTTGCCCACTTTTACATATATATAAATATAATATAGAAAATATATAAATATATTATATTAAATATATAGAATATTCAGAGCACAAAAATCAAATTGGTTTTTAAAGAAGTTTTCAAAAAGTTGTTTTCCCCAGAGAACCATTAGAAGACAATCTTTAAAAAGGAACATCAGACCTAAAATTAAAAGGGGCTGATTCACCCCCCCATCAGCCCTTGTCTGACTGGGTCCCCCCCTTCAGTCACATGAGGACTACCATGGCCTCTCTATTCACTACAATGGAGGGGTTGTATCAAACCCTGGCAGATCCCCTACATTGCAATGAGTAGAGGGTGTGGCAGCTCTCCTATGACATTGATATTGGAGACTCAGTAAGGGATGTAATCCAACAATCAGGTGAGTTGCTGACCCAGTTGGCTTGATCAGCTGTTGGGTGACAAAAAGCGAGTGCCCTTTTTTTTGTTATATGGGTGGTCAATCCCTGTCCAGGCACACAATAACTTCCACAGATGAGATACACTCCTTTGTACCTTAAACCGGACCAACACCTGTTTTTTCTTTAACGGGTGTTGGTCCAGCTCGGGGGGGGGGGGGGGGGCATGCAGAATGCTGGAGCCACCCTCGCAGATATCCTCCCAGAACACCCGTAATGCTTACCTTCATCAAGAGCCAGTACCGGGAAAGGAGTCGCGTGATTGGCCGCCGGGCGTTCAAGTGTGCCATAATCTCGTACTCTGCGCTGGCCACCGGCATGACCTGCCCACATGACCGCCCGGCAGCCAATCACGGGACTCCTTTCCTAGCGCCGGCTAGTAATGAAGGTGAGTATTACGGGCGTTCTGGAAGGTTATCTGCGAGGGGGGCTCCAGCATTTTGGATGCCCCCCCCGGGCTTGTTGTGATGAACAGACAGCAGGACCAACACCTGTGAAGGAAAAAACGGGTGTTGGTTTGGTTTCCAGTTAGGAATTTATAGTATCTGTACTTCACTTGTAGAGCTGCTCCATGCTACAATTCGGTGCTTTAATAAAATAAATATATTTAACATTTTGTTAAAGAGGAACCCTGTCTTATCTATAAGTAATAAGAGGGGGTCTTTTTTACTGTACTAATACATTAGTTGGCTGATTTCTCATGACCTGATGATAAATGGCTGGCATCTTTTTTTCAATTTAACTAACTCAAGCAGTAACACTTATATTCCTCTGGCATTTAGTACAGCGTTTTCCGGATACCATACCCTATACCTGCATCACTAAGTTTAATAATCAGACATTCCCAAAAGAAATGCCACAAAACAATCTTTCCTAAGTGTTATTTTCGCAATAATTTTCCTCAAGATCCCTCCGCTTTTATAAGCCATATAAAAGCTGAAATAAATATAATGATTGTTCTTATAAACTCTGCTCTATGCTGTAGGAGCTGTGGGGCTCCGTCGTTTAACATTGCCAATAAATCTGTAATTTGCTCTAATACCGAGAACGGTTTTTATTTAATGGGAGATCATATAATGCAATGGACGTCAAGTTTAAGGAATAATGGTTACTAATTTAGTGAATAAAACACCCTGCAGCTGATGGGAATTCTCACATTACAACATGTTTAGAAGAGACAGTTCCGTTTGCGGTTTGTTGTCTGTGAGAAATATTTATCTGTAAAATAGGAGAATACACTCCCATGTGAATCCACTTTTGACTGAGAATGGACCACATTTACTGAGTGCATCCATTACAACTCAGCTACAGTTCACCTACACGGTATCAATTTAAAGCTGAATGTCAGTCAAATGTGGAGTTATTAGAGAGCTGATCCTCTACTCCACTGATCCAAGCCCATTAAAGAAGGGGTAGGACTGGGTGAAGTGATCTTTGGTGTTCAGTTTTCAGAGCAGAGAGCTAGGTCACAACACACAAACACCATGAAATGTAAGTGGTTGGAATTAGACCTGTCTTGTGGCTTAGTGGTGCCTCTATTAAACCACAGGTCTAACAGGATGTTTTTTGAGCATATGACCTATTAGTCCATAAGCTGGTAGGTTACCGGTAATTTACCTTGTGTAAAATACAAATAAATAAGGATCTATGTTTGTTATAATCAGAGGAGTAGCTAGGCTTTCTGGCACCCGGGGCAAATATTCAAAATGGTGCCCCCCACCTGTGCTCTGGCCCCTTTGGCACCCACCTGACCTGCTGCACCCGGGACACGTACCCCCCCCCTCCCGGCCCCCAGCTATGCCCCTGGTTATAATGTATATATATATATATATATATATATATATATATATATATATATCCTAATTTAATCCTCAAAGTTGTTGAAGAAGGATTGGGGCTGGTTGAGGTCTTTTGGAGTCAGGTTAATTAAAGCATGGTGCACCAGTGGTGAGCCTTGCAGTGTGATTTGCAACCTGCATCTTGGTGAGCTTTACACACAAGAAAGTGCAATAAAAAAATGTTTGTTCCAGTTTCGTCTAAGGCGAGAGAATCCAAGTGCGCTGGTGGCCGCATCCCCCGCTGCCCTCTAACAAGGAGCATCCCTGTGCCGGGCATTCACATAGAGGGATAGCGGGGCTGCGACTCGCACATTCGCCTCTGGACCGGAAAAGAAGGTGAGTTTATGGGCGACCTGGGGGGTTTCACACAGCAGGGCACCCTGGATGGTGGTGCCCCGGGGGGAGGGAATTGATCGCCCCAGGGAATCTTATAGATTCCTGGGCTGATCTCTGTTGGCTTTGTTCCACTTTAAAAACGCCATATGGAGTGTGCAGGTAATATTTTGGGCAAAAATGAAACAAAACATTTACTAACATGCTAAAATTGAAAAGCTCACTGAGATGCAGGTTGCAATTCACACGAGCCATGACCCTCTTTGTCTTATGTTTTTTACAGAGCCGCGCATCAGCACACACACATACACTGCAGTTTAAATTATAAGGGGCTGGGATTTGACTAGTCTTGTGTCTCAGTGATGCCTCTACTGAGAAACAGGTCTTATTGCACAAGAGACCTGTTCAATGGCAGATAAGCACAATAAAGAGACACCAGAATCAGGACCTCTTCTCCCGCAAGTTTGTGTCCACGTTCAGAGCTTGGAGTTCGGATGTCAAACAGCATGGCCAGCTTCCCCCGCTTCATGGAGCTCTGCTGACAGTCAGAGGGCAAGGCTGACAGTGCAGTATAGGGGCTGGTAATGCACCAGTAACAGAGTCCAGCTGCTTGGTCCCTTGGCTCTGGGCTTGTCAGTATGCTTGATGTCCTGGGCTGGTTAGTGCGTTGAAGGGCGACCTCAAGCGTTTTCATATCTTTTACATTAAAAAAAAATTGTACACAAAACAAAAACACCCTACTCTCAACAGCCTAAAGAGGTTCCTGCACCCCACCCACAGCAGCCCCCTGGCTCTTATGGCAACCATTTCACAGCCATTTTACACCACCAAAGTATGGGTCCTTATTGAGTTCTATGAGGTTTGGGGTCAAGATCCAGTCAAATTTGGGTCCTGAACCAAACTTATCACTAACATTCGGGCTAAACCCGAACATGGTTTCCCTCATCCCTAAGTATGTGTAATGTTTGACTTTTCTTCCCTCCCAACAAGAGTCACACCAGCATCAGTATGCAACCTTTGACACACCAGCATCTCTCTCATAGTTCCATGTGTGTTTCCTCTTTTCTAGCCAATTCTTTTGTCAAGCTATTGGTGGGTTTTGCAATTATTCCCAATTCTCCACCACTCAATCACAAATTGTGAGTCTTAGCATCCCACTGGCTAGTTTTACATCTTGCAAGCTTTTTATGCGAGCATAGGTCCTTTGTTAATGCTCCAGTTTAATTAAAAATGCTCCTTTGCCCTCAAGGGGGACCCAGAAACAGAAGGTAACTCATCACAGAAGACACTGAAAAGTATTGAAGATCTCACTACAGCTGTATTTCCTCAGTGCTGCACAAGTTTCCTACATAGTTCACCTAAGACTCTTCAAATTGTTTACTATGGAGTAAACCAGGACTTCGCTATCTCTGCTCCTCAGTGTAAGTGAAAAATTAGAAATGTTTTTCCAGTAAACTTTATAATACTAACTCAAAATGTAAACTTTTATTGTGTATCAAGTATGTCATTGTCTCCATCTAAAATCGGGCCCCTAAATTAAATGCTGAGGAATTGAGAGGTTCTTAATCACGCGTCTCTAAATTCGGAAACGCTGGTTGGGGCAGACACCTGTCTAAAGCACAGTATTTATCATAGACTGTAAACAAAGCCGTAACTTGCAGCTGCAGTCAAAATGAAAACTGTAAATTGTAACACACAGGCTTGGATTTCACAAGTTTAATGTGCGTGTCTCGATGTCTACCACCTAGGAGACTGTGACAATGACACCGATATCATCTTGGAATTAGAACACTCCCAATCTGAATTTAATATACAAGACTTGATCTGAAATAACTAAAACTAGCAATCTGCATCAAATACCTTACGATTGGAATCTATTATGCATTGAAAATGATAAGGATCGCTTTCTCATAACAATGAGTATGTATATGCTATTTCTTATGCTATTTCTAGTAAAGTAATCAAGTTTGCTACTTCTGCCCATGCAAAAATGTCACAATAAACAATGATAACAGTGACACGATAAACAATGAGGAGCTTCTTGGTGGTTTGGGATGTTGGGGAGTTTTAACTGTGGAAGACGGACTGAGTAAACACCGGAGCAATTTGTTCATCATTCAGCAATTTGTTGCACCAGCAAGCTCTGTCCATACTCTCTCCTCGTGGTTCTCCACTTTCCCTCTGTCACGATAAACTTACCTTCCCCATCCTGCGATGTCCTCAGTCGGCTGCTCGGCTGGCATGCCCAAGTCCCTGTTGCCTGGCAGCTGCAACATGTGGTGTAGCTGCAACATGAGGCGCTGTGCATCGTGAGGAATGATTATTCCGTGTATGAACCCAGCTTGCCCGATAATGCCAAGTTTTACCTCTGGTTCATCTGCTTTCACTCCTGTAAGTTCACAATCTATAAGCTACCAAGTCCTGGCGGCAACCATGTTCGGTGAGACATGTAAAGCGTTCCAGCGAACAGGGGCTTGAATATAAATGTGAAATAAGTTATTTGGTCAGCACTTGGTATGTCTAGATTTGAAGCTGCAGCCTGATAAGGTGGCCAAACCTGTAAAGACTCAAAATATAGTTGAATATATAAGAACAGTAATGCCGGCAGGGAGGTAAAGATACCTAGCTGCAGACAATATCCCTGTTATTACAGGTGCGCCTGTAATAAGAGGGGCATTACTTTAGGCGAAGCTAGCTGCAGAGATTGGGGGTTGTGAATTCACTAAGGCAGGTGTCCTCAGGGTTAGGCACCCTGTTGGTTGATTGTTTTCAGACTTAAGATCTGGTTTCCACTATTAAATGATCCCCTGAACTGCTCCTGGTGTAGAAGTCTTTTTTACGCAGCAGTAAGCTACCTAGTAGTAAGCTGCCTACACCAATCTAATTATTATTTCCATTCCAATCCCAGTCTTCAGTGGTGGACTGGGGCCAAATATCAGCCTGGGATTTTACTGACCCCCAACCATCGCATGACATCTCCTCTGAGCCCTGCCTCCAATTTGCTCTCCAGAGACAGTCTACAAGTGCTCTCCATGGCTTTAAAATTGTGGAGACAGATCATGATCAAGGGTTGTTATGGCCACTGTTAAATTGATGGTAGCGAAGCTTTGGTAATCTAGGGCCAGATAATCTGGCAGAGGTTGGCTACACACCTCCAGCTATGAATTTGGGGCTATAGCATTAGTCGTATAACAGGGTGTTGATAAACACTCACCTCTAGTAGAGTAAAGGACGACTGTGACCTAGACACAACATGCTGAAGATGTATTCCCAGTACTTTGAGCTTTGCTGAATCCTTCCCAAGTTAAATATGATTACATATGTCTCATCTCAGAGCTGGACACTGTGTCACATACTAAGGGCTGAGAATATTTTAGATTCTTCTTTCCAGGATGTATTTCTTCATGAACTAGTTGTATGGAAATCCCAAATCTATTATCTTATGTGCCAAATGGCTTGTACAGTAAGTCCAAGTGTGGACTCTCCAAGTTGCTGAAGCCCAGTGAACCTTATTTTGGCCAAACACTGTTTATTTTACCGTATTTTGACAGAAAATAGTTTACCCTGTGATATAACAATAAGCGTTAAAAAGAACAGCGGTCCACTGCTGAGTATAAGCGGCCTGTCACTCACACTCGCCCTCCCTTTTTTAATATCCCTTTATTGTTGTTAGAGAAATAATCTACTCCAAATCTCCAATCACCTCCCAAATTTTATAAAACACTAAATGGCTGTATGAATTAATGGCTCCATCGATGTTATAATACAATAATTATCCAGTTTTTAGCAGGCTAACCACCTTGTAGTATTGTCCCTTGACTCAATACAGGCAATGGATTGCAGGGATCATTTCGGATCAGTTGAAGACTTTTGAAATAGTGTTGGATACATTTTACTAAAATATTCTTAAAGAAAACATAAATAAAACTACCTCTGTGACCAACAGTCCCATTTATATGCAAAATTCCAGAGAAGATATGTTGGGTTGTGCCAGTAGCGTCAGTTTAGGTAGAACATTTTTAGAAGAATTGGTTTGGTAAATATATAATACAAATGTCTCCACTTAAATGACACATCATTGTTATGGTCTAATACAATCTAAAGGTCAGTGCCACCATTTCTCTGTCTACCAGCCTGCATTAAATGTGCAAACTCTAGTGCAATCTATATATACTCCTTCACTATTAAATCCCTTCCATGGCGGAGCTGAGGAGGAACAACAAGTGGACTTAGCAGTAGTGTAACAACAGGGGGTTTGGTAGCAATAACTGCACCTGGTTGCACTCACCTTTCAAAATTTTCAAAGAAAAAGCAATATTATCTTTTCTTCTAGTCAAAGTGTCACGGACCGGGTGGAGCGGACTCGGGTGTGGATCCGCTTTAACTGTGGAACAGATGACAGGTACCGCGTCAGGGGAGCGGAGTCTAAGAGGCCACCGGTATTCACCAGAGCCCACCGCAAGGCAGGTTGGTCTTGTGCGGCGAGTGACCCCCAGGTCGCTACCCCCCAACAGCGGCCCAGTCCCACTGCTAGCTGAGGCTCAGCAGGGTACACAAGAGGCAGGCAAATGGCGTAGTACACACAGGCAGAGGTCAGGGCAGGCAGAGGTTCATAGTAAAGGTGAGTAGCCAAGGTCAGGGCAGGCGGCAAAGGTTCGGCGTCAGGGACAGGCAGAGGTCGGTACACGGGTGAGCAATCCAAAAGCAACTGATTTACAACTGGCATGGAAAGACCAAGATCTGGCACTGAAGGAAAGGAAGTGCCTCATTAAAGAGGGGAAGTGGATGCAGGATTGGATGAGCAGGCACCAATCAGTGCTGTACAGGCCCTTTAAATCTCAGGAATCCAGTGCGCTCGCCCTCTAGTGGACGGGGACGTGCGCGCACCTGACCATGTGAGGAGGAAGCATGGGGGGAAGGGAAATGGCTGGAAGCAGCCATGGAGGTGAGGGAAATGCTGTGAGATGGACGACGGCTGGATGCAGCCATGGAGGTAAGTGAAGTGCTGCGAGATGGGCGTGCAGAGCTCGCCCTAACACAAAGTAAACAAAAGAGACATAGAACTTAGAAAGGTGACGGCAGTAGGAGACCATATAGTCCATCTAGTCTTCCTTTATGTGTATACTGTATGTGCTCTTTATGTTAGGATAGATGTGTGTTTATCTCAGGCATTTTTAAATTCAGGCATTTTTCAACTACCTCTGCTGATAGTTGTTCCAAGCATCTACTACTCTTTCTGTAAAATAATATTTTTTAACATTGCTCCTGATCTTCTCTCCGACTATCTTCAGGTTGTGCCCCCTTGTTCTATCGAGTTTCTTCTTAGAAAGACAGAAGCGACTGTTCTGAGATGCATATCAGATTAGATTTGGGTCCAACCCTGGAGCCCAGGTAGGGTTGCAAGCAATTGATTGTGGCATGGCCAACTCACCTACCCAAGGGACATTTGTGAAAGTATAAATTATATTTGTGTGCCAAAAGGATGTCCCCAAGGTGATGAGCTGATTTATTAATTTCTTTATTTTTTCATATGTTAGCAAATGTGTTTGTTATGGAAGCAGTTTTCACTGTTGCTATTGGCAACTGTACAGCAAGAAGAGAGAAGTCCATCCTATATACTCAGAACAATGCTGTTATGGCCATTGCTCAGGTAAGGTGAATTCACTCAGCCTTACACTTGCCCAGCTGTAGCGTTTTGCAAGTACAGAGCTCACTTCTCTCTTCTGGTATATGTTGGTGTACAGACTTGGTTTACAGTAGCTAATTGCAATATACTGCAGATAGAAAAAACTGCTTCCATAAAACACACATTTGCTAACATAAACAAGAACATAAAAAAATACTAGTCCAGCACCTTGAGGACATCATGGCACAAAAATCCACACTTTCAATTCCATTGAAAGTGGACTTTCCATTTAAACGCTAACCCCCTCATTCCTTACTTAATGCCTTACTTAGTTAAAGAACAAAAGTACAAACAAAGGTTTCTTCTGGTTTGATATCCAAATCTTTTTCTGTTGTTCAAGTTACTGAAAGTCTACTTTTGGGTCTTCTGCCTTGAATCCAACATTTTGGCACTTGGCCTATTCCTGAATTTCTTTGTCAGTGAATCAAAGGCCCTCCTCCTCTTCACCCTAGCATCTAATCAGGGTATGAGCGAGATATTGAATGTAGAGACACTAACAGTATACCCAACACTGTGACTGACATGGCGGGGGGGGGGGGCGTCTGTTTGTCCTGGAGGTTTGCTGTGAATGACTGATGGACCTGCACAGCCTGGTACCTTGGGGCCTTTTTTTACTTTGAGCATGGTAGAACAGCTACGGAGGATGAAAGGGGTATGATAGAGTGGGGGATCCTCAGTCTAAGTATAATGCTAGAAAGGAGTTTGGGAGGGTTAAGGTCCCAAGCTAGATTCCTAGAACCAGAGATTCAGCAAGTGGGGAGATGGGGAAATCAAGCCTGTGAATTAGTGTTGCCTTTCTGAAGTTGGGTAACACCAAGGTGGTAGCTGTGACCATGGGATCGATACAGAGCCTGGTGAGAAAACTGCTATTCACCTTCATTGTCTACCAGGTGTAAATTTTCATCTGGCTCTGAATCAGCCCCAGTGAAAAGGAATGGTAGTTTCTATCCTAAAAAAGAAGTGTGTGTTCTCACCAGGCAGCTGTGGAGCATGTTGTAGGAGAAAATTAGGAAAAGAACAGGAAGATGGAGAAGGAGCAAGAGGTAGACAGGAAACCTGGGGTAAATCACGGTTAGAGGTGTAACAGGGTTCTGGAATAGCAGTTGCCCCTGTTTAGGCATTTGTCCAGCTTTAGGGGAAACGCTTAGTGTCCCATATAATTAGTTAGGTGGGACAAATTGTTTGCAGAGGGAAAATGGGTGTAGTAAGGGAGGGTGGACACTAGGCATCATCCATGTTGCACAGCAATGGTAGAAGCCACTTAGGGGAACTCTGTGAATGTCACTTGGTTGGTTCCAGACTTGTAAAAAGGTTTGGACATGTCTGGGCAAGGTGGGTTGTAAAGAACCTGAGAAAGATCAGGTATTATTACACTGGACTGACCAAATAGAAAAACATTGCATTGGGTGGCCAGGGAAGTACCAACTCTGGAAAGGACGGGGCAGAAAGGCTGTGCTGTGCCCACTCCAGGTGCCTTGACAGTAGAATGCTAAGCTGAGCCATAGTTCATAGTTCAAGAGTGGGCTGGAGTAGTACCTATTGTGGAAAAAAAAACAGTTATGTGCACTTTGTCAGCTCCTTGAAGGGAGAGCATGGGACAAAAGGTGAGTATAGCTTTTTGGCTGGATAGGAACTTTAAAATCCACTTAAAACAAGAATAAATAGATCTTTCCGATGCACTCATTACCCTAGCCCCTTTTAATGTGTTCTCCTCCATCCCTTCTAGGCTGATTAACGATGTAACTAAAACACAGTTTAAATATTTTGTCATTCAGGGACAGACATTTGTGTATAATGATTCTTTATGTAAAGAAATAAGACACCTTTTCTTCTTTTCAGTTGAGTTTGAAATCTCTTCCTCATAACTTGTGTTTCTTAATAAAATGAATTTTTATATATTTGAAATAATTCATTGGGGTCATAATACTATATAACCAGCTTTAGACTTTTATCTCTGTTATCAGTATTAACTTCCTCATTGGAGGCTGAGCAATAACTCAAAGAGGATTGCGCTGTCTGATCATATTGCAGAGGGGAGAGATAAGGGCGGTATTAAAGCTCTCACACACTCATCCAGCCAAGAAGTTAGCTGGAAAATGAAGAAAGGAAGGCCTAGATGTACCCAGAAACTAGGGGAGAGGAATTTGGCAACATGGCTATGAGACAGTTGTTTGGCATTGCTTCTACATAGCCAAATTATTCTCGACTGATGAGGGTTTGGTAGTGTTAAATAGGGATGAGCGAATCGATCTGGACGAACCCGAATTCGTTCCGAATTTCAGGAAATATTCGATTCTGAACGAATCCGAATTTCCCCGCCATTCGATCGATCAAAGTTTTCCTTTAACCCTTTAACCTCCTTAGCGGTGATCCCGAGCGTGACTCGGGGTTAATTTGCGCTGTAAGTAGCGGTAACCCCGAGTCACGCTCGGGATCGAGGAGCAGGGCGGCGCAGTCTCCTTACCTTCTCCCTGCGATCCAGCGATGTCCCCGCTGCGATCGCAGGTGAGAGCCGCGGCTGCGGCGTCCGTCGCACTTCCGGGTTCCGTCTCTGTGAGCCGCAGAGGCTCATGGGGGCGGAGCCGTGCGTCAGAGACAAATGTAATGGTAACGCTTTCGTTACCATTACATTTGCCTCTATCATAACGCCAGGGGGGTTAAGTGCCAGCCTACCTGGAGTTTTTGTCACCCTTTGTTGCCAGACCATTTTGCACTATTTTGCGCTCCCCATGTTCAAATGTGATTTTTGAAGGGATTTCCAGGGATTTCCCAGGAAAATTATATATAGTTTTTTTCAGCAGAGTCTGAGCTTTAACATGAAATGTCTTGTTTGTCATTTTAGGTGTATTCTCAATATTTGTTGGCGAAATATGTGCAAAAAAATAAAAAAATAATCTATTTTTTACAATTTGTAGTGTTTTTTTGTAATAAAAAATGTAAGTTTGTCAATAAAATCTTATTGCGTGTGAAATTCCAATTTCTCCCGATCACAGCGGTACCACATATGTATAGGTAGACACCCTTTCCAGCCCAGGAGACTCCCCCAAACTGAAACAGAGCTTTAGGGGATTTTCAGAAAAAATACAACTGTGATATGCGCTATGCGCACCTTGCAGTTTTTCCAGAAAAACAACCCTTTACATTTGAAATACCCCCAACAAACTATATATTCTCTGGAAGTACACACCTCAGGCTTTCTATTTGTACCAGGATTGTTACTGTGGCCACAGTTTTCTAGAAGTAATCCCTCAATGCATTCTTTGGTTGCAAAGAGTTTCCCTAAAAAAAGGATAAAAAAGCAGAATCAAAGCCACATTTTCCTAAAAACACTATATACAAACAAGAAAAAACAAGTATAATCTGAAAAAGCAACATCCCCCGAACAGAACGATACCGTACATGCATAGTTACTGTCAAGGGAAGAGTTGCCAAACACCCCAAAGTAAAGCATGAGCATAACGGTAATTTTTCTTGAAAATTTCAGGTCTGCTTTACATTTGGAATATCCCCCATAAACCATATATTCCCTGAAAGTACACGTTAAGCTTTCTAAGCGTACCCAGCTTGTTGTAGTGGGCTCATCTTTCTGGAATTGATCCCTCAAAGAATTCTTTGGTTGCGCAGGGTTTCCCTAAAAAATGTATAAAAAAGCTGAATAAAAAACACCTTTTCCTAAAATATAAATATGCAAACAAGAAAAAACAAGCTAAGTCTGAAAGCGCAAGGTCCCCCGAACAGAACAATACCCAACATGCAGAGGTACTATTAACCCTTTTAATTGCCAGCCTACTTGAGATTTTGTCAGCCTCTGTTGACAGGTCATTTTTCCCCATTTTGCGCCATGTTTTGCGACATTTTTGCTGGAATTTTCAGGAAAATTATATATATATATTTTTTGCAGCAGAGTTTAGGCTTTAACATGAAATGTCTTACCCCCTTACCCAAAGTAACCAGCCCGGGACCAGCTATGCAGGGCTTGTAGGAACAGGGCCCAGGGGCCTGCAAGCCTGCATAGCTCGTGGGCCCAGGCTCTTCTGCCCAGTTCACAAGGGGTTAAATGTAAAAAAAAACACAGACACACAAAGAGAAAAAATTATTTTATTATTTTTTTTTTTTTAATACTTACCTCCCATCCATCCTGGAGCACTCTGTCCCTCGGCGATCACTGGCTTCTGCTCACTTGCTGGAAGCCTTTTATAGCTGCTGGATGACAGAACACAAATAGGTTAATTAAAAAAAAACAGGGGGGGACCCCATTTTTTTTGGAATTTTAAGGGTTAAAAACCCTTAAAAATCCCCCCAAAAAATGACGTAGGGTCCCCCCTACCCAGTATTACCGACCCGGGCCAGCTATGGGGGCTTGTAGAACAGGGCGCAGGGGCCAGCGTTGGTGGCCCCTGGCCCTGCAGGCTACTAGCCCACATAGCCACTAAGTGGCCCGGGCCCTTCTGCCCCCCCCTGGCCGTTGGGGAGGCAGGTAATGGGGGGCTGGGGGTTAATGGCAAGTCACCCACTAGCCGCAGGTGACTTGCCAGACCCAGAGCCTTGTGAGCTGGTATAAGGGGTCTCATGGAAGGGTTAACTGTGAAAAAAACACCACACAAGTAATAAAAGTATTTTATTAAAAAAAAAAAAAAAAAAAAAACTTTTTACTGTACTTACCTCTGATTGTAAGCTCTTGTCCCTCGCCGCTCTGATGACAGATGCCGGTGATCGGCATCCAGAGAAGGGGGAGGCAGGAGATCAGAGGATCTCCTGCCACCTCCTTCCCCGGCACCAATCACCGGCATCTGACAGCTGAGAGAGCTGAAGCCGGAGATCGGGGCCGGGATGACGTCATTAGCCCCGCCTCCAAGGGGACGGGGCTTAGCGGGCAAGATGGCGGCCGCCATCGAGGAGGAAAGAGGAGAGAAGATCTCCTGAAGATCGGTAAGTCCTGGGGGGGGGGATCGGAGGCCCCCCAGGGGAAGAGGAGGGACAGCGGGAGCCAGCGCACATGCAGGTAAGTGAATGTCATTTTTTTTTTTTTTTTTTTACAGTTAGCAGCTGCTGCTGCAGAAGCGGGGGGGGGGGCTATTCCGGGGGCTCTCCTGGAGCCATCCGAGCCCCCGGCCGGATCCAACGAGGGGTCAGGTGAGTATTTGATTTTTTTTTTTTGCCCGCTAGCAGGGGTAAATGCCAGGCACGTAAATATTACGTGGCTGGCACTTAAGTGACGGAGAGGCAATCACGTAAATTTTACGTGGCTGGCATTTAAAGGGTTAAACTCCATTTACTTCAATTACAGGCATTGTAAAATGGTGGATGGACATGTCTGGACATATCCCCTGGGGCAAGTTATCATGGGAAGGTCACATGCAGCCTATCAGCAGCAAGGAGCCCTGGTGACGTCACAGCGCTATATAAACGGCGGCCATCTTGCTGGTGGGCATTTCAGCCTTGTATTGTGGCCCCAACGGAGCTGTTTAGAGACAGGGAGAGACTAAGAGAGAGTCAGGGAGACCCACAGAGTGCCAGACAGAACCAGGGAAAGATAGGGAAAAATCGGGAAAGATCGAGGCAGGGACAGCAGAGAAAGTGACAGGGAAAGCTTATTTTTATTTTCATTTCACTTCATTTGCCAGATCAGTTTTAAATTGTTTTTGTTTGTGCTGTAAAAATTCCTTGCCACTGTGCATGCCATGTTGGCAGTGGCATATTTAACCCTACCTGTTACACACAAGCATTTCTTATAACTCGATTAGTTTAAATTTTTTTTGTGTCTGCTGTAAAAACCCCAGCCCACATGTGCATCCTATTTCAGCACATTTGTTACACTAAAGCAGCTTTTAAAGGCTATTTCTCATAAAGATATTGCATTTTGAATTGATTTTTGTCTGGCTTAAATACATCAGCCCACATGGGCATCCCAAACCAGCACATGTCACCCTATCTGTTATACTAAATAAGCGTTGTTCAGCCTTATTTTAATCAAGCAATTGCATTTTGAATTGGTTTTTGGTCTGCTGTCAAACAAAACACCAGACCGCAGGGTATCCCAAACCTGCACGTAGCACCCTATCTGTTATACTAAATAAGTGTTGTTCATCCTCAGCTTAATCAAGCTATTGCATTTTGAATTGTTTTTTTGTCCTGCTGTCAAACAAAACACCAGACCGCAGGGTATCCCAAACCTGCACGTAGCACCCTATCTGTTATACTAAATAAGCATCGTTCAGCCTCATTTTAATTCAGCTATTGCATTTTGAATTGGTTTTTGTCTGGTTTAAATACACCAGCCCACAGGGCCATCCCAAACCAGCACTTTTCACCCTATCTGTTATACTAAATAAGCGTTGTTCAGCCTCATTTTAATTCAGCTATAGCATTTTGAATTGTTTTTTGTCTGCTTTAAATACACCAGCCCACATGGGCATCCCGAGCGTTGTTCATCCTCAGCTTAATCAAGCTATTGCATTTTGAATTGGTTTTTGTCCTGCTGTCAAAACACCAGGTTGACGGTATACCAAAACACCACGTTGCACCCTATCTGTTATACTAAAACAGCTTGTTCAGCCTTAAGCTTTTTTAAGCTATTGCATTTTGAATTGGTTTTTGTCCTGCTGTCAAAACACCAGGCCGCAGGGTATCCCAATTTTCATAGTATCTGGTGCAGAGAAGCAGTTCCTCACTTTATTTAGCTTCTGCTTTTTAAAGTAAACACATTTTTTAAAGTACCTATTGCGCATTTCAAATACATAAAAATGTCAGGCAGACAAGTGCCAGGATGTTCAAAGAGGAGTGGCAGAAGCCAAGATTCAGCAGGCAGAGGTCGCAGCAGAGGCGAGTGGCAGCAGGAGTCACGGTGAGAGACCTGATCTGCCAGTATCTGCTAGCGGTCGTGTCTCCACCAGTAACGCATCTGCCGTGGTAAATTGGTTAACGCGGTCATCCACATCATCACAAGTTACATCTGAGACCCCCAGTCTGGGGTCGGTAGGTTCCTCTGACACAACCCTGAGTTGGCATGCCCCGAGAGCAGTCCCTGTCCTCCCATTGCCTCTGTCCTACGCCGTTCCCTCCCCCAGGGACGTATCCTATGCTTTGGGTTCAGCTCCACTCTTTAGTGAGGAGGACGATCAGATAGAGGACAGTCAGAAGCTACTGCCCAGCCAAGAAATGGAGGCGGCTTCTTTAGCTAGGCAGACAAATAGTGATGTGGAGAGTGTCATGGGTGTTGCGAGCGTTCCAGCTCCTGCGCCAGACACTGTTGAGGAAACCGAGAACATCAGTGACGTGCAGCCACAACTCGGTGATGATGATGATGAAGAAGCCGATCGCACTTGGGAGCCGGGTGCAGAAGAGGCTTCATCGTCATCATCAGGAGAAGAGGGGCACAGGTTGCCCCGGAGGCAGCAGCTGAGGCAGCAAGGTGTTAGCAGCATGGTTGGCAGTCAGCATGAGAGCACAATTGTAAAGCCTGGAGCCAAACAGGGCCGGGGTAGAGCACCTGCTGCATGGCAGGCTACCTTATCGGGAGGTAGTGGAGCAGGGGTTCCTGGAGTTGGCAACAGTAGCAGTGAATCAGTGCGGCCTGTTGGTGGGAAAAGTAGCTAGTCGGCAGTGCGGCAGTTTTTCCTGAAGCATCCGCAGGAGAGTAACATGGCCACATGCAAGATATGTAGGCAGAAGGTGAAGCGTGGCCAGGGCCCAAATGTTGGCACCACGGCCCTGCGTCAACATATGATGCGGCACCATAAAGCGGCCTGGGAGAATCGAGGCTCCGAAGAGGTGGTCCAGCCTGCTTCCTCACCAAGTGGCACGCCGCCCCCAATTTCTGCCAGCCAAGGCTCCAGCACCTCAGCCGAAGGCAGCTGTGCGTCATACCCATCCTCTGTCGCTCCTGATGCTCCTGCTCCTCCTCCTCCTACTCCAAGTCATGCATCCCGCCAGCAATCCATCAGCGAAGCCATGTCAAAGAGACAGCAGTATGCGCCCACTCATCCTACGGCGCAGAAGCTGAATGTGCTCCTGTCCAAGTTGCTAGTGCTGCAGTCGCTCCCTTTTCAGGTGGTGGACTCTGCACCTTTCAGAGAACTGATGGCTTGTGCCGAGCCTTGGTGGAGAGTCCCAAGCCGTCATTTCTTTGCCAAGAAGGCAGTACCAGCGCTGCACACTTTTGTTGAATGATGAACGGAAGGTGGTGTCCTTGAGCCTGTCGGTGTGTAGCAAAGTGCATGGCAGCGCCGACGTCTGGAGCTGTAACTACGGTCAGGGACAGTACATGTCGTTTACGACCCACTGGGTCAATGTGGTCCCTTTGCAGCAGCAGCAGCAACTTGGACAGGTCACGTCGCTTCGGCCTCCGCGCTCCCTGGCCGTTGTGCCTGTGACACCATGCGACTCGGCCTCCTCATCCTCCGCCATCTCCTCACCCTCCACTGTAAGCTCAAATCTTAGGGCCCCTCCTGTCTACCATGTGTGCAGGGCACGGAGGTGTCACGCTGTGCTTCACATGGTTTGTCTTGGCGAACTGAGTCACACAGGGGAGGAACTGCTTAAATTTATTCATCACGAAATCCAAACATGGCTTACTTCAAGAAAACTTAAAATGGGAATCATGGTTACCAACAATGGGAAGAACATTTTGTCTGCGCTGCGCCAAGGAAGCCTGACCCATGCGCCCTGCATGGCTCACATCTTCAATCTGGTTGTCAAGCGGTTTCTGAAGTGTTCCCCCGATCTGCAAGACATCCTAACAACTTCAAGGAAACTTTGCATGCACGTGAGTTAAAGCGTCAGAATGGTAGCCTCCAACATAGTCTGATTTGCGATGTTTCCACCCATTGGAATTCCAACCTTCACATGTTGGACCGATTATATGAACAGAGAAAAGCCATCACGGATTTCCTGATGATCCAAGCGGATAGGGGGACTCTCCTGTGTAACTTCAATGTCAACCAGTGGCAGCTCATACGTGATACCTGCCGTTTGCTCAGGCCCTTTGAGGAAGCCACTTTATTTGTCAGTTGGCAGGATTACAGGATGAACGACGTGATTCCACTGCTTCATGTACTACAGCACATGTTGGAAACCATGGCTGGTCAGGGCACTGGAGACATGGCGTCTACATCTTACGGCCACATGAACCACGTTGGAGCTGAACTGGAGGAGGAGGAGGAAGAGGAGGAGGAGTGGCCCAGTGAAGCACAGTTTAGGCTTGGCAAAATGGCTGGTTTATCTAGTCAGCGGACAGGAGAGGAGGAGCAGCCAGAGGAGCTAGATGGTTGTGAGGAAGGCGAGACAGAGGACCCGGACACACCGTGGCAGAATGCAGTGGAGATGGAGACAGGTAGTCCCTCCGAGTCACTTGCGCAAATGTCAGGAAGCATGCTCACATGCTTGCGTAGTGACCCCAGAATTGTTTACGTTTGTCGCTGGGATGACTTCTGGCTGTCCACCTTATTGGACCCTCGCTTCCGGCACAAAATGGGGGCATTTTTTAAACCCGCCGATAGGGAGGACAAACTGAACTACTACAAAGACATTCTACATAGTCAGTTGGCCAATGCCTATCTGCGCCATGGTCCATACTCTCGCAGGTCTGACTCGGGGGGACCTCTGCGCTCACCTTCCACTGCCATGCCTTCTGGGGGGGTTGGCAGGAGCAGCAGCAGCAGCTCCATCAGCAGCAGCCTCAGTCTTCAGTCGCTAATGAGTAGCTTGCTACACCCGCATAGTGAGGCTACTCATGAGCAGCAGGAAGATGTGGAGCAGGACCTCAACCAGCAGGTCATGTCATACCTTGATATGACCATGCCAATACACCTTGAGGATCCGCTGGACTTCTGGGAAGCCAAACTTGGCTTGTGGCCGCAACTAGCAGAGTTTGCCCTGGAAAAGCTGTCCTGCCCGGCCAGTAGCGTGCCATCTGAGCGGGTGTTTAGTGCGGCGGGGGCCATAGTTACGGCGAGGAGAACTCGTCTGTCAAGCAATGTTTGGGCTCCTGCTGCTGCTTGTAACTCCAGGGTGTGATTCATCCAATTTTTAGGCTCCTGCAGCCAACTCCAGTGTCTCTTTAAAGTAATGTTTGTGCTCCTGCTGCTGCTTGCAACTCCAGGGTGTGATTCATCCAATTTTTTTGCTCCTGCAGCCAACTCCAGTGTCTCTTTCAAGCTATGTTTGGGCTCCTGGTGCTGCTGCTTGCAACTCCAGGGTGTGATTCATCCAATTTTTGGGCTCCTGCAGCCAACTCCAATGTCTCTTTCAAGCTATGTTTGGGCTCCTGCTGCTGCTGCTGCTTGCAACTCCAGGGTGTGATTCATCCAATTGTTGGCCTCCTGCAGCCAACTCCAGTGTCTCTTTAAAGTAATGTTTGGGCTCCTGCTGCTGCTTGCAACTCCAGGGTGTGATTCATCCAATTTTTGGCCTCCTGCAGCCAACTCCAGTGTCTCTTTAAAGTAATGTTTGGGCTCCTGCTGCTGCTTGCAACTCCAGGGTGTGATTCATCCAATTTTTGGCCTCCTACAGCCAACTCTAGTGTCTCTTTAAAGCTATGTTTGGGCTCCTGCTGCTGCTGCTTGCAACTCCTGGGTGTGATTCATCCAATTTTTTGGCTCCTGCAGCCAACTCCAGTGTCTCTTTAAAGTAATGTTTGTGCTCCTGCTGCTGCTTGCAACTCCAGGGTGTGATTCATCCAATTTTTGGGCTCCTGCAGCCAACTTCAGTGTCTCTTTCAAGCTATGTTTGGGCTCCTGCTGCTGCTGCTTGCAACTCCAGGGTGTGATTCATCCAATTTTTGGACTCCTGCCGCCAAACTCCAGTGTCTCTTTCAAGCTATGTTTGGGATCCTGCTGCTGCTGCTTACAACTCCAGGGTGTGATTCATCAAATGTTTGGGCTCCTGCAGCCAACTCCAGTGTCTCTTTAAAGTAATGTTTGGGCTCCTGCTGCTGCTTGCAACTCCAGGGTGTGATTCATTCAATTTTTGGGCTCCTGCTGCCAACTCAACTGTCTCTTTAAAGCTATGTTTGGGCTCCTGCTGCTGCTTGCAACTCCAGGGTGTGATTCAGCCAATTTTTGGGCTCCTGCTGCCAACTCCAGTGTCTCTTTCAAGCTATGTTTGGGCTCCTGCTGCTGCTGCTTGCGGCTCCAGGGTGTCATTTAGCCAATTTTTGGGCTCCTGAAGCCAACTGCAGTATCTCTTTAAAGTAATGTTTGGGCTCCTGCTGCTGCTTGCAACTCCATGGTGTGATTCAGCCAATTTTTGGGCTCCTGCTGCCAACTCCAGTGTCTCTTTCAAACTATGTTTGGGCTGCTGCTGCTGCTTGCAACTCCAAGGTGTGATTCATCCAATTTTTGGCCTCCTGCTGCCAACTCCAGTGTCTCTTTAAAGCAATGTTTGGGCTCCTGCTGCTGCTGCTTGCAACTGCAGGGTGTGATTCATCCAATTTTTGGGCTCCTGCTGCCAACTCCAGTGTCTCTTTCATCTAATGTTTGGGAGGCTGCTGCTGCTTGCAACTCCAGGGTGTGTTTTTCAGGCACTATAGGGGCCCCTCATAGTGATGCCACTTCAACTCTCTGCAATTGTGCCGCTCTGCGATTCTCTAAGCGATGCCTCTGATCTGCGTGTGATAATTATTTACAGTATTATTTCACTAACCCAGCACGCATCCTATGCGTGTTACAGCAAGGCAAAATGGTTTACAATCCTATTGAGGCTCTAGGAGGCTCAGAAATAGCCGTTTTGAATAGCGATTCGTCACGAATAAATTCGTGTCGAAACGATTTTTGGCGGAAAATTCGGCGAATCAGTCGAATCTAATTTTGCTCATCTCTAGTGTTAAACAGTATTCACCATACACCCAACAGATTGTCTGCCGCCATGGGAGGAGATATGCCAGAAGTAAAAAAAAAGTGCAAGACATGTGAAGACACTATTTTTGATCTTGCCTATCCTAGGACACCGACTGGCTGGGAAAATGGAGAGATGCGCATCTCATACACTGAGCACAGAAGGGCACTGATGCAATCTGTGGAGCACAGAATAGAATTCACAGTGCAAATATTATCACCACAAAGAGTCTGTACACCACCATATAGTATGGAATGTAGCGAAGTGCTTTTGTATGACTGTTCTCAGGGGTTAGAACAGCCTCAGGGAGTAGGGGGCAAGGTTGAGGCCGCTGAGCCACCAATGATTGACTTCAAAACATGATAGTGTGCATTGGTGCCCACAACATTCACTGAACTACTAATGAAATAGTATAAATCATAATTAGATAAAAACAGGTCCAACTATTGCCATCCCCTCTACAGTGCTGTCTGAGAAGGCTGCCTCACATGACCTTATTACAGGTGCAACTCTGACTGTTCTATGAAGCAAGGTGATATTTCCAATAACAAAAACGGTGAAAGTATAACAGTAATAATGTTAATAGTCAATGAGGCACATGAATAGGGGCATTGAGATTACAAATCATAAAATGTATTCATAAAAAATTATTGTTGATCACGGGGGGTATCCTAGTTGCCAATTCCCTTCTGCATGTCTGATTTAACCTTACCTGCACCTCACTGTCTCAGCAAAACCAGGCCCAGTGATTGGCTTCCTCCCGGAGTCCTTTCATGGTTTGGAAAGCCAGAGGAGAACTTGACTACGGCGGACAATCATGGGGCCAGTTTTGCTGGAAGGTGAGGTAAGCCAAATTAGAATTTAGGAGGATATGTTCAGAGGACATTGGGACGTCCCCCACCACCCCACACACACACACACACACACACACACAGTATGGTCAACATTGTATAAAATGGGTGTTGGTCTGCTTCATATTGCAGTTGAGCATGGATCCAAATAATTATTAGCAGATAAATATTACTTGTTCTGTGTTGGATTTCTGTGGGGGGGGCTGACTACTTCTTATATTTCAACAAGGAAAAATGTCACCAAGCAGTGAATATTATAGATAATTCACAGGTAAGGCAGCTCAGTTCGGATTGTGTGCTAGCTTGTCACGCTTGCTGATATTCCTAAACCAGGCTGGGATGCTGCTAGTTCAGTTGTTTTCTAAGGTGCAGGTAAAGAATAGGTAACTCAGGCTCAGTTAATGCTCAGTTAACTCTTGGTTCACAGTTCATTGTTCACCATGATAATATGAGCAAATGGGCATAGACCACCCCACTTTGATGGAACTCCTCCCTCCCGATCAAGGAGCACTATCGCAAAATTGTGTGATATTAAAAATCCATATAAACATTTTGGCTAATGTGGGAAGGGGTCACTTATACACCCGAACCGAACAAAACTCCCACCAAGCTTGTAATTTTCTTAAAACCAGAGGTGATAGAGTCTATGAAGGGTGACAGAGCCTGTCACCTGTGATCTCCTTTTTTCTTCCATTAAAATAGAAAAAACAAACCTGGCTGAATATTTTCTGATGGTGGGTGTAAAAGTGACCCCTCCACTCGCCATCCAGCATATTAATATGGATTTTTATTATTGGGCCATTTTTCGCAATAGTGCTCCTTTAAGGCAGGACAAATTTTACTAAGGGAGGCCTTCTCCACCTTAGGGCTATGGCTTACTTGGTCCAGTTCCAGTTTCGTTACAGTCAGCAGAATGTCCAAGGGCAACGCTCCCAGCCAGGCTCTACACTTCCCGGGGCTAGCTCTGATCAGATCCTCTCCAAGCATCCCGAAACCCTTGCTGTTTCACCACTCCCTGGATTATCATGAAAGCTTTTAAGGGTGACCTACCCAATGACCTACCATGGGCCCCACTTAATAATTCCCCCTACATATATGGAGACTCCACCCACCTTATTTTGCCATCACTAAACTCCACCCTCTTCCCTCTAAAGTCTCCTCCCACTCTGTTCTATTCTTAAGGGAAACCCCACCCCTACTCTCTGGTTAAATACTAACTCCACCCACTTACCTGTCCGATATAAGATAACTACACTCACTTGTTCTATTTTAATAGGGTAGCTCCTCCCTTCCCCTCTCCCACCAGTTTCAAAGGCAGCAGCAGAAATGGGAGGTGGCATACCAAACTGGCAAGAGCTGGGTAATCCCAGCCCTTCCAGCCAGGAGCATTGAGGGGTCATGATCAGGGACGGGAGCCGGCACAGAAACGCTGGTGAATGGAGTTTGAGGCCTTGACAGCGCAGGATTGTGGGCTGCGATGCAGGCTCAGATCCAGTGATCAGGTGAGTTGCTGATCACTGGCACCGATCAGCCCATTTGTTTTTTTTGTGTGCCTGCTGAATCACTTTAAATGCTCCGTGATTACTTCCCTTGCATATATGGATTTTATTTACTTCAATATGTTTTTATTGAATTTTAACAAATTGTATAGAACAGATAGAGACAAGAACATAGAGGATCGCAGGGCGAAGATGGCACAGCAACCAAATACGAAACATTATAATCTTATTCGGCCTAAGTGGTTCAGATCGTACCGATTTCCCCTGTCAGGGTACAAACTAGATTTGGTCATAGGAGATCTGTAATCGGTACCCAACATCAACCTTCCGCTTCACCTTGGGTCCTCGCCCTGAGGTGTGACCCTCCCCTTCCCTGTGGGCCCGATCCCAATCGGCCTTATCTGGTCTGTAACAACCGTGCCCAATCCCCCCAGCAATCCGAAGGAATAGAGGGGTTATGTAGAGAAATAGAGGTAAGAGAAAGGAACAGGAAAAAGGAGTGGAGAAAAAGAGAAAAGAAAGAGAAAAAGAACCCCAAGGCCCGGCTCCCCGTGCCCGAACCCGGCCCCTCCGATCCCACCAGACAACACCCCATCGATCAAGAGTCAGGCCCCCCCACCTCCCCACCTAGCAGTACACATGTTCCAGGAGCGCTTGAAAGTCAGGTGAGACCCGAGATACCTCCCAGAGAGTCCATGTCCTAAGGAACCTCTGGGTGCCCCCCTCAGTCCCTTCCAGAGCCAGCTCTTCCATCCTCTTAATGTTCTCCACCTCCCCATACCATTCCAGCAGGGAAGGGGCGACATTGGTGTGCCAGTGCCTGGGGATCACTGATCTGGCCGCCGTGAGCAAGTGCCTCAACAACCCCTTCTTGTTCGCCGACACCGACCCTTGGATCATCGATAAGAGAGCAACCTGTGGCGTATGTGGGAAGTTTTCAAGTGTCAAGTGCTCATAAATTTTGAGCACTCCCTCCCAAAAGGTCCTCACCATTGGGCATTCCCACCAGATATGCAACATAGTCCCCAGGGCCCTCCCGCACCTCCAACAGTCTCCAGACTCCGCTCCCCCAAATTTCACGAGATCTGATGGGCATCTATACCATCTAGCTAAGATTTTATAATTCCTTTCCTGAGCCCTGCATGCCATGAACAACTTGTGGGTAAGCGCAAAGGACTTCTCCCAGTCTTCCGGTTTAAATGATTGTCCCAACTACTCCTCCCACTTCCTGCCGAACTTGGGCGGTTCCTGTCCCTCCCCCTCGCCCTGAAGGATCTTATATAAAGTAGAGATCACATGCTTAGGGGGAGTAGGGTCCCTTAAAACCTCTCCAAGGGCGTGAGGGTGCGAGAAAGGCCGGCGTATGGGATTTGATAAAGGCAACCAATTGGGCGTGCATAAACCAGGAGATATTCCCATGTCTGCCTCGAGCCCGTAAGTCAGAAAGGGAAGGCACACCCACCCCCGACACCACATCTCCCAGTCTAGTGTCCTGAGACGCTTCCCAAAGGAGAAATGTCCTAGAGTTCATCCCTGGAGGAAAGGCTGGGTTGTCAAATTGCGGGGTGAGGGGTCCAGGTCTGAGTGACAATTCCCCCCGCCTCAAGAACCTATCCCATATTGTCAGCAAAGGGCCCACTAGATAAGGCAGCTCCTGTTTTCTGGGCCGGTGTGGGGGATCCACCCAAGGCAGGGCCAACAATCCTAGGGGGGAGGTGTCCCTCTCAATGCCAACCCAACACTTATCTTCTTTATGGTGGAACCAGTCAGAGAGACGCACCAGCACTGAAGCAGCGTGGTAAGTCTTAAGGTCCGGAACCCCAAGTCCCCCCCTGTATTTAGGTCTAAAGAGTGTGGCCCTCCGTATTCTAGGCCTTCTGTTGCCCCAGATGAATTTAAAGAAAGCCCCTTGAAGCAGCTTAAAGAAACCATGTTCCGGGGCCAGGAGGACTGCCTGAAATATGTAGAGAAACCGGGGCAAAATGTCCATTTTAAGCACATTTATATGTCCCAGCCAAGTATATTGTTTTTTGCTATATAAACTAAGGTTGGTGAGCGTAGACTGAAGGAGCGGGGCGTAGTTGAGTTTGTATAGTTTCCCCAAGTCCGAGGACAACTGGACCCCTAGGTACCTTATGGCCTCCCCCTGCCACTTGAAGGGAAAATTCGCCTGTAGGAGTTGCTGAGTCCGTGTGTCGAGCGAGACATTTAAGATCTCCGTTTTAGATAAGTTCACCTTAAAGTTGCTTAGTTCGCTAAAGCGCTTGAACTCTGCCAAAATTGAGGGCATAGATGTATGCGGTGAGGTTATATACATGAGCAAGTCTTCCGCAAAAAGAGACAGCTTATGCTCCATCCCCCCACAGACGATCCCCCTGATAGACGGGTTAGCTCTCAGGGCGCTGGCAAGATGTTCCATCACCAACACATAAAGCAATGGAGATAAGGGGCACCCCTGTCGGGTACCATTTCGGATATCAAAGGGGCCAGACAGGGAGCCATTGACCTTTACCTTCGCGGTTGGGTCCTGATATAGAGCCATTATTCTAGATAACATAACCGGACCTCATCCCACTTGGTTCAGTGTGGCTCTCAGGAACCCCCAATGCACCCTGTCAAATGCTTTTTCCGCATCCACCGCCAGCACACAGGCCGGGATGGCCTGCGACTGTGCGTAATGCATCAGGGAGATTGTCTTGATGGTGTTATCACTTGCCTCCCTTCCCGAGACAAACCCCACCTGATCCAAGTTGATCAATGAAGGGAGCAGCGGTTGCATTCTGAGAGCAATAATTTTAGCATATATTTTCATGTCTACATTAATCAATGATATTGGTCTGTAGCTTCCCGGCAAAGCACTGTCCCTGCCGGGTTTTGGGATGACCGCGATGTGCGCCTCCAAGGCTTGTCTCGGAAAGGAGCAGCAGTTCGAGATCGAGTTAAACACCTTAGCCAGAAAGGGGGCAATCACAGTCCCCAACGCTTTGTAAAATCTGGGGGTAAACCACAGGAGCCTCCCCTATGGCCTGGACCACTTCTTCTAGTTTGAATGCATCCTACAACAATTCGCTGTCTTCTGGGAGTAAGGTTGGGAGGGCTGTTTCCCTTACATAGTCTAGTATCGGAACGCTCTCCACCTGACGCGGCCCCTGAGCAGGGGTGCTCTCAATGTTGTAAAGCCTGGAGTAAAAAGTCTGGAACTCGCTCGCTATCTGGGGTGTCTTATGAACCTCCAATCCCCCCACCCCCCTGACAGTAGGAATGAACGCACAACCATGTCTCGGATGAAGAGACTGGGCCAGCATCCTGCTACATTTATCGGAGTGCCCGTAGACACGGGCCCTGTATCTGTCCCGGTATTTGAGGAAACACTGGTCGTACAAGCTCTTCAGATTCTGCCTGGCATCCAGTAGCTCCCTCAAGGCTGAGTGGGTAGAAGATGCTTTGTGTGCCTCCTCTAGTTCTCTGATACGCTCAAGCGCAGCCCCGATCTGTTTCACCCGTTCCCTCTTGAGCCTGGACCCGTGCTTGATAAAGAACCCCCGCAACACACACTTGAGTGCTTCCCACTGCAGTGGAAGTGGAGTAGGGTCATTCACATGATCAGAAAGGAAGTTGGCTATAGATGTTTTTATTTCTGCTGGGCAAACAGCGTCTTTCAGCAAATTATCGTTCAGACGGCAATTATATTGCCTGGGGGCCACTTCCGGGATCGGGAGGCTCAAGAAGACAGGGTCCGACCAGAGTATCTGCCCAATAGAGGTATCAGGGTCACATGCAAGTGCGTGGTGGCTGAGGAAGATGTAATCCAGTCTACTATAGGTGTTATGGGGGTGGGAGAAGAACATATAATCCCTTGCCCCCCCGTGTTGGATTCTCCAGGTGTCAACAACCTGGAGAGCGCGGAGGGCCCTACGGAAACCATTCAACCTAGAAAGGGGAACTGCTGACTTACCCTGGGAGGAATCAAGCCTCGGATCTAATACCAGATTAAAGTCCCCCCCCCCCCCCAACACTATAGTGCCTTCTGCAAACTCCTCCAGCAAACGCAACATCCCCAGGCCCACCTCCACCTGGCCCTGGTTGGGTAAATACAGGTTAGCAAGAGTGTACCTGGCCTCATATAGCTTAAACTTGCTCCAGAGGGACAGTTTTATGAAATGCAATAGATACTCCCTTAGATTTGTTTTCTGGGTTAGGGCTGTGGAACCATCTGTCATAATATCTGTTTCTAATTTCCGGTATCTTCCCCTGGCAAAAATGAGTCTCTTGCAACATGATGACATCCACCCTTTCCTTGTGGAATCCATACAGTACTTTTGCCCTCTTTTCAGGGACATTCAACTCCTTGACGTTGAAGGTACATAGTTTAATACTAGCCATGCTACCGCCACCGCCTCTAGGTCTGCCTTAAGCTCGGCCTTGGTCGGGAGGCACTGTAAGATGGCTCGGATACTGGGATCAGCGGGCGGCTGCGAGAACAGCTGTCTAGCCGGTACCTGGGTCGAGGGCATCCCAGGTGGAGGGCCATGCAGGCCCGCATCAGCTGGGCACAAATTGGAAGGGCTCGATTCCTCTGCACTACTCACGGACCTCTGATCTGGGGATAGGCCACTTGCCAGGTTGATGCCGGAGCCGGGCGACCACTCCAGGATCATGGCTTCCGAGGGTGCATGAGCGGGCGCATGCGGGACTTCGGGACCCTCTGGGATCGGGTGGATGTCAGCCCATACGACCTCCCTGCCGCAAAGTTATCTCCCCAAGTGGGGGTCAGGAGGTTGGACTGAGCCGGGGACGACCCCCCCGGAGGGCGACAGGCCATGTGGTGGAGGTGTCATTAATGTGGGCAAATATCTCGGCGTCTCTGATGCTGGCCCCCGCCGCTCCTCGCGACGGCTCCTCCCCACCTCAGCGGCGGACCCGCTCCTCGGCACCGGCATCCCCTCACTGGCACAGGACACGGACGCGCCGCCAGCCCCGCTCACGGTTCCCGGCCCCAAGGTAAGAGGCGCACCTACAATGTCCTGGGGCGCCACAGCCCTCGACTCCTCTCGACTCCTCTCTCCTCCATGGGGACCGCCCGACGCCATCTTGTCGGCCATAGCTTTCTGCCCCGTCGGGTCTCGGAGTCTAAAAAAGGCACCAAGGTCCTTCTTGGGGGTCTTTCTGACTGTTCCCCCGGCTCTCCTCTTCCTTCCGCTCCCCATTTTGCGTGGTTAGGGGGATTCAGGAAGCCAAGATCAACTGTAAAATCAAGGGCCACAGCAGAGCTCGCAATTCTGCCTCCTTACTCCTTCATGGCCAAGCCACACCCCCTGGATTTTATTTAATTAGTAGCAGAATTGCTTAATCATCTAATCAAATACAAAGTTCAGCATGTGGCCCCATATCCATAAAATGTTACTTTTACTTGTGTCTATAAAGCCATAATGGAGCAGATCCCACCACTGCTGATGCAAATGTGATGATGCATTTCTGACCAATGTCCTTTGTTCAAAACACGTCTTAATCTTTGTGTCATCAATGGTTGAAGTTTTTCTATTATCACTTTCAAAAAGACAAACAGTTGGGTTTTGTAGAGTTTGCGAGAGGTTGTGTCAGCACAAGTCTGGGAAACCTAACTGAACATTCCTTCCTACCAGTTGCCTCAGGATAGGGGTGCCTGTTCAGCCACAGTTACCTATTTTAGAAGCAAGATCCTTTTGGGTTCCAGCAATTGTTGCCCTGCCTACTAGATGACACAAAATGAGACACAAGAGGCCAGATGCCATTAGACTTTGCTGGCCGGGATCATGACTGTGTGCCCTGTGAAGGCTGGATGCTAGGCTTGATGCCAATCCCAGGTAACTCAAAGCTGCCATAGATGCTTCCAGAATAAAACGTGCAATCATTGTCAAGCCTAGTGAGGCTTTCCTGAAACCTCAAGTGGTGCAGAATGAGCCTTGGAAGGAGCATTGAAGATGACACTGTATCTGATCTAATTATCTAATAATTTTCTAATCAAATTATCTTATCTATCTAAGGTAACTGCAGCCTGTATTCCCACTCATTCTGACCCCCACAGACCCTCTAATCCACAGGGGTCAAAAACAAGGCTTGCAAGTCATATCCGGTCCTCCACTGACAGGCGCCAGGTTGCGAAGGGGCAGCCGGATGATGCCACTTCTAGCCAGCCAGGGCACTCCTTTCACAACTACACATTAATGTCACTCTAATGTGGGGGTCTATTGCTGCGCTCCACTGTGGTGCACAGTATCACTTTACTGACACCTGTGCTCCTGCATCTTTGGCAGAGAGCAATAGTGTCCGTGTCACTGTGCACCACACAAGGGAGTTATTTAGAGCCTGTCAGCATATGTCCTGGGCAAAAAAAAATGCTGCTTCAGTCAGCATATCTTCTGGGAAAAAATTTAGCGCAGGGCATCATCTGTTCTAGGCAAAAAATGGCAGCGCTTGTCAGCATCTTCCCTGGGCAAAATATTTAGAGCCTGTCAGCATCTATCTGTCCTAGGTAAAAAAAATTTTAGCAATTTTTAAAATGTTTTCAGCATCTGTCCTAAAAATATTAAGAACGTGTCTGCATCTGTCCTGAGAAAATGATTTCAGCGCATGTCAGCATCTGTCCTGTGCAAGAATGTCAGCGTCTTCCCTGGGCAAAACATGCAGCACCTATCAACACACCTATCAAAACAGGCAAAACATCTGATTGAATAAGAATTTGTCCATACATCTGAATAGTTGTGCTTGCATTTAGTTTTGTATTTGTTATTAACAGTCCCTTTGAAGGCAACAATAATGCCAATGTGGCATTGTGTGGAAACGGGTTGGACACCCCTGCTGTAATTTGAGAAAAAAGTTGACTAAGGTAAGGCCTTTCAACTTTTTTAGCCTTTCTATTAATTATTTTTACTATTATATTCAAACATCTTTTTTAAACCTTAAATAATTGTTGCCAGCAGACATTCTTTTTTTTAGAGGATAAAATATGTAATCAGCTCAACAAGAGCAATGTGTTGTGTTTGGCATTTAATCAAACAATGAAATCACATCCAGTTTTCTTGACACAAAAGATAAATGATGTAATAATCCAATGGAGTTTCTTTATCTAGCTGGAACTTTGCATACTTGACTTGTTTTCCATATTTCGCCACTTTAAATGGTGGGAAAATGATATTAAAATGCTTGTAGCGCTTCCACTAAACTAGCATCCTTTTTGTTTTATTGTATTTAATATAAAAGCGGCAATTATTTGATTTCAAAGCTATGAAAATATGTACCTTGTGAGAAAACAAGCCATTTAAGCTTTAATTGGTGTCATTTTTCATAGGACTGGCAAGGTTTTTGCATCCCTGGCACGCCGCTCTCTTATAAAAACGCCACCGTGGCGTTCAATGGAGGCCCTCAGGAATGTGTGCTAAAAGGTGCTGCTTGGAGGTGTATATACACAGATGTCTGCGTACTTCCGATAACTGGCTGCCGTTCTTCTCTACAAGCTGGTAATTGCTCTTTTAAGAACGTAGCTAAATTCTTTCATTACTCTTTATGCTTTTCTCATAAACCTGTAACTTTGGGAATTACGGGGAACTGAGGAGCGAAAGAACGGCCCATTTACACAGCAGCTCCAACACAAACATATTGCTGAATGCATGTAACCCTCCGGTCATACAGGAGTTATTTGTCAGCAATTTAACCAGGGCTGGATTAAGGCACGGTCCACATAGGCCTCAACCTAGGGCAACAGGGACGTTGGGGGCAGCAGCCAAACACGCATTTTAATTATTAATTATTTAGAAGCATGAAATAGAATGGGGTTATATTTGGTCTTTTCTGGTGTGGCTATTCATTAAGAGGGCTATTTAAATATTCCTAGTATAATGGTATTCTTCTTCTTTTAGGCATTAAAATAAAAACGTCAACTTTTGTCCCCTGCAGCTTTACACCCCCTAACACGTCTACTCTTCTATTGCAATGGGGGGGAAGATGCCACATGTCAAGCCACCATGCTGGGAGACAGGATCGCTGGATCCCCACTCTCGGTAAGTATGAAGATGCTGGACCGAGGAAAGGTGAGTTTACTGGACGAACGTTGGGGATTCACACAGCACGGCATCCCAAACTGGAGTGCCCCAGGGGGACGAACCAAAACCCAGGATACTGAAAATCTCAGGTTTTGGTCATTTTAAAATGACCCAACCCAGGCTGTCCCACTGTGCATTGTGCTGCTAAAAAAACAGCTATCTGAATACTCACGTCTTCTGGGTTGCACTCCCACGTGACCACAAGCAGCCTATCAGTGTGGCCAGCGCAGGCCGTTCAAGCTGATCCAAGCTCCACAGCAGCAATAGAAGGATCCTGGAAGAAGTGCATATTAAATATGAGACTATGGTCATTTCTGACCATAGTTCCTCTTTACCTTACCTGGTCCTAAATACTTATGTATATAATAGACCAAACAAAGGCACTAACAGGACGTATAACCAAATATAGTAAATATACACATTTAAGGTTAAACATCAACCAAAAATATACACCAATGAACAACATTAGGGATGAGCGAATCGATCCGGACGAACCCGGATTCGATCCGAATTTCAGGAAAAATTCGATTCGGATCGAATCCGAATTTCCCCGCGATTCGATCACTCGAAGTTTTCCTTTAACATCCATTCATTTACATTACAGGCATTCTAAGATGGCGGGCGGGACATGTCTGGACATGTATCCCGCGCCAGTGCAAGCTGGGGCAGTCACATGCAGCCTATCAGCAGCCAGCAAGCCCGGTGACGTCACACAGCGGTATTTAACGGCGGCCATCTTGCTTTTCCTCATTTCTCTATTGCATTCGTGACAGACAGACAGAACGCTGTGTAGCTGAGGCAGTTAGACAGGCTGGAGACAGGGACAGACAGGGACAGGCTGGAGACAGGCAGGAGACAGGCAGGAGACAGACAGGAGACAGACAGAAAGCCAGGGAAAGGTAGGAAAAACGGAGCTGGCTGACAGGGAGATTTTTTTTTTTTCATCCAGCCTTTGTTAGCGTTTTCAGGCTGCTTATAGTAACTAACTGTGCATATATACTGAACTGATCTTAAGTCTGCTGTGAGGCATCCCATTCTGTGACTAAAGCAGCCTCTGTTTAAGACCATATAAGCATTTGCTCTTATCATATTTGAAATTAGCCTGATAAAGACACTTTTGCTGGCCAAAGCACTACTGTACCCTGCCAGCTCGATTCCTGCCCGGGGCATCCCATTCTGTGACTAAAGCAGCCTCTGTTTAAGACCATATAAGCATTTGCTCTTATCATATTTGAAATTAGGCCTGATAAAGACACTTTTGCTGGCCAAAGCACTACTGTACCCTGCCAGCTCGATCCCTGCCCGGGGCATCCCATTCTGTGACTAAAGCAGCCTCTGTTTAAGACCATATAAGCATTTGCTCTTATCATATTTGAAATTAGCCTGATAAAGACACTTTTGCTGGCCAAAGCACTACTGTACCCTGCCAGCTCGATTCCTGCCCGGGGCATCCCATTCTGTGACTAAAGCAGCCTCTGTTTAAGACCATATAAGCATTTGCTCTTATCATATTTGAAATTAGGCCTGATAAAGACACTTTTGCTGGCCAAAGCACTACTGTACCCTGCCAGCTCGATTCCTGCCCGGGGCATCCCATTCTGTGACTACAGCAGCCTCTGTTTAAGACCATATAAGCATTTGCTCTTATCATATTTGAAATTAGCCTGATAAAGACACTTTTGCTGGCCAAAGCACTACTGTACCCTGCCAGCTCGATTCCTGCCCGGGGCATCCCATTCTGTGACTAAAGCAGCCTCTGTTTAAGACCATATAAGCATTTGCTCTTATCATATTTGAAATTAGCCTGATAAAGACACTTTTGCTGGCCAAAGCACTACTGTACCCTGCCAGCTCGATTCCTGCCCGGGGCATCCCATTCTGTGACTAAAGCAGCCTCTGTTTAAGACCATATAAGCATTTGCTCTTATCATATTTGAAATTAGGCCTGATAAAGACACTTTTGCTGGCCAAAGCACTACTGTACCCTGCCAGCTCGATTCCTGCCCGGGGCATCCCATTCTGTGACTACAGCAGCCTCTGTTTAAGACCATATAAGCATTTGCTCTTATCATATTTGAAATTAGCCTGATAAAGACACTTTTGCTGGCCAAAGCACTACTGTACCCTGCCAGCTCGATTCCTGCCCGGGGCATCCCATTCTGTGACTAAAGCAGCCTCTGTTTAAGACCATATAAGCATTTGCTCTTATCATATTTGAAATTAGGCCTGATAAAGACACTTTTGCTGGCCAAAGCACTACTGTACCCTGCCAGCTCGATTCCTGCCCGGGGCATCCCATTCTGTGACTAAAGCAGCCTCTGTTTAAGACCATATAAGCATTTGCTCTTATCATATTTGAAATTAGCCTGATAAAGACACTTTTGCTGGCCAAAGCACTACTGTACCCTGCCAGCTCGATTCCTGCCCGGGGCATCCCATTCTGTGACTAAAGCAGCCTCTGTTTAAGACCATATAAGCATTTGCTCTTATCATATTTGAAATTAGGCCTGATAAAGACACTTTTGCTGGCCAAAGCACTACTGTACCCTGCCAGCTCGATTCCTGCCCGGGGCATCCCATTCTGTGACTAAAGCAGCCTCTGTTTAAGACCATATAAGCATTTGCTCTTATCATATTTGAAATTAGGCCTGATAAAGACACTTTTGCTGGCCAAAGCACTACTGTACCCTGCCAGCTCGATTCCTGCCCGGGGCATCCCATTCTGTGACTAAAGCAGCCTCTGTTTAAGACCATATAAGCATTTGCTCTTATCATATTTGAAATTAGCCTGATAAAGACACTTTTGCTGGCCAAAGCACTACTGTACCCTGCCAGCTCGATTCCTGCCCGGGGCATCCCATTCTGTGACTAAAGCAGCCTCTGTTTAAGACCATATAAGCATTTGCTCTTATCATATTTGAAATTAGGCCTGATAAAGACACTTTTGCTGGCCAAAGCACTACTGTACCCTGCCAGCTCGATTCCTGCCCGGGGCATCCCATTCTGTGACTAAAGCAGCCTCTGTTTAAGACCATATAAGCATTTGCTCTTATCATATTTGAAATTAGCCTGATAAAGACACTTTTGCTGGCCAAAGCACTACTGTACCCTGCCAGCTCGATTCCTGCCCGGGGCATCCCATTCTGTGACTACAGCAGCCTCTGTTTAAGACCATATAAGCATTTGCTCTTATCATATTTGAAATTAGGCCTGATAAAGACACTTTTGCTGGCCAAAGCACTACTGTACCCTGCCAGCTCGATTCCTGCCCGGGGCATCCCATTCTGTGACTAAAGCAGCCTCTGTTTAAGACCATATAAGCATTTGCTCTTATCATATTTGAAATTAGCCTGATAAAGACACTTTTGCTGGCCAAAGCACTACTGTACCCTGCCAGCTCGATTCCTGCCCGGGGCATCCCATTCTGTGACTAAAGCAGCCTCTGTTTAAGACCATATAAGCATTTGCTCTTATCATATTTGAAATTAGGCCTGATAAAGACACTTTTGCTGGCCAAAGCACTACTGTACCCTGCCAGCTCGATTCCTGCCCGGGGCATCCCATTCTGTGACTACAGCAGCCTCTGTTTAAGACCATATAAGCATTTGCTCTTATCATATTTGAAATTAGCCTGATAAAGACACTTTTGCTGGCCAAAGCACTACTGTACCCTGCCAGCTCGATTCCTGCCCAGGGCATCCCATTCTGTGACTAAAGCAGCCTCTGTTTAAGACCATATAAGCATTTGCTCTTATCATATTTGAAATTAGCCTGATAAAGACACTTTTGCTGGCCAAAGCACTACTGTACCCTGCCAGCTCGATTCCTGCCCGGGGCATCCCATTCTGTGACTAAAGCAGCCTCTGTTTAAGACCATATAAGCATTTGCTCTTATCATATTTGAAATTAGGCCTGATAAAGACACTTTTGCTGGCCAAAGCACTACTGTACCCTGCCAGCTCGATTCCTGCCCGGGGCATCCCATTCTGTGACTACAGCAGCCTCTGTTTAAGACCATATAAGCATTTGCTCTTATCATATTTGAAATTAGCCTGATAAAGACACTTTTGCTGGCCAAAGCACTACTGTACCCTGCCAGCTCGATTCCTGCCCGGGGCATCCCATTCTGTGACTAAAGCAGCCTCTGTTTAAGACCATATAAGCATTTGCTCTTATCATATTTGAAATTAGCCTGATAAAGACACTTTTGCTGGCCAAAGCACTACTGTACCCTGCCAGCTCGATTCCTGCCCGGGGCATCCCATTCTGTGACTAAAGCAGCCTCTGTTTAAGACCATATAAGCATTTGCTCTTATCATATTTGAAATTAGGCCTGATAAAGACACTTTTGCTGGCCAAAGCACTACTGTACCCTGCCAGCTCGATTCCTGCCCGGGGCATCCCATTCTGTGACTAAAGCAGCCTCTGTTTAAGACCATATAAGCATTTGCTCTTATCATATTTGAAATTAGCCTGATAAAGACACTTTTGCTGGCCAAAGCACTACTGTACCCTGCCAGCTCGATTCCTGCCCGGGGCATCCCATTCTGTGACTAAAGCAGCCTCTGTTTAAGACCATATAAGCATTTGCTCTTATCATATTTGAAATTAGGCCTGATAAAGACACTTTTGCTGGCCAAAGCACTACTGTACCCTGCCAGCTCGATTCCTGCCCGGGGCATCCCATTCTGTGACTAAAGCAGCCTCTGTTTAAGACCATATAAGCATTTGCTCTTATCATATTTGAAATTAGCCTGATAAAGACACTTTTGCTGGCCAAAGCACTACTGTACCCTGCCAGCTCGATTCCTGCCCGGGGCATCCCATTCTGTGACTAAAGCAGCCTCTGTTTAAGACCATATAAGCATTTGCTCTTATCATATTTGAAATTAGGCCTGATAAAGACACTTTTGCTGGCCAAAGCACTACTGTACCCTGCCAGCTCGATTCCTGCCCGGGGCATCCCATTCTGTGACTACAGCAGCCTCTGTTTAAGACCATATAAGCATTTGCTCTTATCATATTTGAAATTAGCCTGATAAAGACACTTTTGCTGGCCAAAGCACTACTGTACCCTGCCAGCTCGATTCCTGCCCGGGGCATCCCATTCTGTGACTAAAGCAGCCTCTGTTTAAGACCATATAAGCATTTGCTCTTATCATATTTGAAATTAGGCCTGATAAAGACACTTTTGCTGGCCAAAGCACTACTGTACCCTGCCAGCTCGATTCCTGCCCGGGGCATCCCATTCTGTGACTAAAGCAGCCTCTGTTTAAGACCATATAAGCATTTGCTCTTATCATATTTGAAATTAGGCCTGATAAAGACACTTTTGCTGGCCAAAGCACTACTGTACCCTGCCAGCTCGATTCCTGCCCGGGGCATCCCATTCTGTGACTAAAGCAGCCTCTGTTTAAGACCATATAAGCATTTGCTCTTATCATATTTGAAATTAGGCCTGATAAAGACACTTTTGCTGGCCAAAGCACTACTGTACCCTGCCAGCTCGATTCCTGCCCGGGGCATCCCATTCTGTGACTAAAGCAGCCTCTGTTTAAGACCATATAAGCATTTGCTCTTATCATATTTGAAATTAGCCTGATAAAGACACTTTTGCTGGCCAAAGCACTACTGGACCCTGCCAGGTCCATTCCTGCCCAGGGCATCCCATTCTGTGACTAAAGCAGCCTCTGTTTAAGACCATATAAGCATTTGCTCTTATTATATTTATATTATAGGACACTTTTGCTGGGCATAGGCTTACTGCTGCCTGCCAGGTGCACTTCTGTTGAGGCATCCCATTCTGTAACATAGCATACCCCTCTTTATTTACACTAAGCAGCTCTCTTATTTACACTAAGCAGGCCTGTTGGAGGCTGAGTGTTACTGCTCACTTTTGGTGTGCATTATATTCTGTTTCATATAGACCCACCGCTGCCCGGGGTTTTTTTAAATATCACCTACTACCACGCCAGTTAGACTATGTCGGGCAGACAAGTGCCTGGAAGTGAAAAGAGGAGTGGCAGAGGCCAAGATTCCGCAGGCAGAGCTCGCATCAGACTGGGGGCCAGTAGCAGCAGGAGTCACGCTGAGAGACCTAATCTGCCAGTATCTGCTAGCGGTCGGGTCTCCACCAGTAACGCATCTGCCGTGGTAGATTGGTTGACGCGCTCATCAACAACATCATCACAACTTACGTCTGAGACCCCCAGTCTAGGGTCGGTAGGTTCCTCTGACACAACCCTGAGTTGGCATGCCCCGAGAGCAGTCCCTGTCCTCCCATTGCCTCTGGCCTACGCCGTTCCCTCCCCCAGCGACGTATCCTATGCTTTGGGTTCAGCTCCACTCTTTAGTGAGGAGGACCATCAGATAGAGGACAGTCAGCAGCTACTGCCCAGCCAAGAAATGGAGGTGGCTTCTTTAGCTAGGCAGACAAATAGTGATGTGGACAGTGTCGTGGGTGCTGCGAGCGTTCCAGCTCCTGCGCCAGACACTGTTGACGAATCCACGAACATCAGTGACGTACAGCCACAACCCGGTGATGATGATGATGATGACGATGAAGCCGATCGCACTTGGGAGCCGGGTGATGAAGGGGCTTCATCGTCATCATCAGGAGAAGAGGGGTGCAGGTTGCCCCGGAGTCAGCAGCTGAGGCAGCAAGGTGGTAGCAGTCAGCATGGGGGCACAATTCCAAAGGCTGGAGCCGGCCGGGGCCGGGGCCGGGGTAGAGCACCTGCTGTGCGGCAGTCTACCTTATCGGGAGGTAGTGGAGCAGGGGTTCCTGGAGTTGGCAACAGCAGCAGTGAATCAGTGAGGCCAGGGGGTGGGAAAAGTAGCTACTCGGCAGTGTGGCAGTTTTTCCTGAGGCATCCGCAGGAGGGTAACATGGCCACATGCAAGATATGTAGGCAAAAGGTGAAGCGTGGCCAGGGTCCAAATGTTGGCACCACGGCCCTGCGTCAACATATGATGCGTCACCATAAAACGACCTGGGAGAACCGAGGCTCCCAAGGGGTGGTCCAGTCTGCTTCCTCACCAAGTGAGCTCCCAATTTCTGCCAGCCAAGGCTCCAGCACCTCAGCCGAAGGCAGCTGTGCGTCATACCCATCCTCTGTCGCTCCTGCTCCTCCTCCTCCAAGTCATGCATCCCGCCAGCAATCCATCAGCGAAGCCATGTCCAAGAGACAGCAGTATGCGCCCACTCATCCTACGGCGCAGAAGCTGAATGTGCTCCTGTCCAAGTTGCTGGTGCTGCAGTCGCTCCCTTTTCAGGTGGTGGAATCTGCACCTTTCAGAGAACTGATGGCTTGTGCCGAGCCGAGGTGGAGAGTCCCAAGCCGTCATTTCTTTGCCAAGAAGGCAGTACCAGCGCTGCACACTTTTGTTGAACAGAAGGTGGGCCAGTCCTTGAGCCTGTCGGTGTGTAGCAAAATACATGGCAGCGCCGACATCTGGAGCTGTAACTACGGTCAGGGGCAGTACATGTCGTTTACGGCCCACTGGGTGAATGTGGTCCCTTTGCAGCAGCAACTTGGACAGGTCACGCCGCTTCGGCCTCCGCGCTCTCTGCCCATTGGGCCTGTGACACCGTGCGACTCGGCCTCCTCATCCTCCGCCATCTCCTCACCCTCCACTGTAGGCTCAAGTCTCAGTGCCCCTCCAGTCTACCATGTGTGCAGGGCACGGAGGTGTCACGCAGTGCTTCACATGGTTTGTCTTGGCGAACGGAGTCACACAGGGGAGGAACTGCTTAAATGTATTCATCAGGAAATCCAAACATCGTTTACTCCGAGAAAACTTAAAATGGGAATCATGGTTACCGACAATGGGAAGAACATTTTGTCTGCGCTGCACCAAGGAAGCCTGACCCATGCCCCCTGCATGGCTCACGTCTTCAATCTGGTTGTCAAGCGGTTTCTGAAGTGTTCCCCCCATCTGCAGGACATCCTAACAACTTCACGGAAACTTTGCATGCACTTCAGCCACTCCTACACTGCCAAACACACCCTTCTTGAGCTACAGCGTCAGAATGGTATCCCCCAACATAGTCTGATTTGCGATGTTTCCACCCGTTGGAATTCCACCCTTCACATGTTGGACCGATTATATGAACAGAGAAAAGCCATCACGGATTTCCTGATGATCCAAGCAGATAGGGGGACTCCCCTGTGTAACTTCAATGTCAACCAGTGGCAGCTCATACGTGACACCTGCCGTTTGCTCAGGCCCTTTGAGGAAGCCACTTTATTTGTCAGTCGGCAGGATTACGGGATGAACGACGTGATTCCACTGCTTCATGTACTACAGCACATGTTGGAAACCATGGCTGGTCAGGGCACTGGAGACATGGCGTTTACATCTTACGGCCACATGAACCCCCTTGGAGCTGAACTGGAGGAGGAGGAGGAGGAAGAGGAGGAGGAGGAGTTGCCCAGCGAAACACAGTTTAGGCTTGGCGAAATGGCTGGTTTATCTAGTCAGCGGACAGGAGAGGAGGAGCAGGAGCAGCCAGAGGAGCTAGAGGTTTTTGAGGAAGGAGAGACAGAGGACCCGGGCACACCGTGGCAGTATGCAGTGGAGATGGAGACAGGTAGTCCATCCGAGTCACTTGCGCAAATGGCACGAAGCATGCTCACGTGCTTGCGTAGTGACCCCAGAATTGTTTCCATCTGTCGGCGGGATGACTTCTGGCTGTCCACCTTATTGGACCCTCGCTTCCGGCACAAAATGGGGGCATTTTTTAAACCCACCGAGAGGGAGGACAAACTCAACTACTACAAAGACATTCTACGTAGGCAGTTGGCCGATGCCTATCTGCGCCATGGTCCATACTCTCGCAGGTCTGACTCGAGGGGACCTCTGCGCTCACCTTCCACTGCCATGGCCGCTGGGGGGGTTGGCAGCAGCAGCAGCAGAAGCTCCATCAGCAGCAGCAGCCTCAGTCTTCAGTCGCTAATGAGTAGCTTTCTACACCCGCATAGTGAGGCTACTCATGAGCAGCAGGAAGACCTGGAGCAGGACCTGAACCAGCAGGTCATGTCATACTTTGACATGACCATGCCAACACACCTTGAGGATCCGCTGGACTTCTGGGCAGCCAAACTTGATTTGTGGCCGCAACTAGCAGAGTTTGCCCTGGAAAAGCTGTCCTGCCCGGCAAGTAGCGTGCCATCTGAGCGGGTGTTTAGTGCGGCGGGGGCCATAGTTACGGCGAGGAGAACTCGTCTGTCAACTAAAAATGTGGAGAGACTCACCTTTGTCAAAATGAATCAGGGATGGATCAGCCAGGATTTCCACCCACCAATGCCTGATGCATGCGACTAGATTCAGCATGGTGCCACGTTTTACACTTTCCAAATGGTGCAAAACATATTTATGTCTTTAGGCCATTTTTTGGGCTCCTGCTGCTGCTACTGTCAACTCCTGCCAACTCCAGGGTGTGATTCATCCAATTTTTGGGCTCCTGAAGCCAACTCCAGTGTATATTTGGGCTCCTGCTGCTGCTACTGTCAACTCCTGCCAACTCCAGGCTGTGATTCATCCAATTTTTGGGCTCCTGAAGCCAACTCCAGTGTATATTTGGGCTCCTGCTGCTGCTACTGTCAACTCCTGCCAACTCCAGGGTGTGATTCATCCAATTTTTGGGCTCCTGAAGCCAACTCCAGTGTATATTTGGGCTCCTGCTGCTGCTGCTGCCAACTTCTGCCAACTCCAGGGTGTGATTCATCCAATTTTTGGGCTCCTGAAGCCAACTCCAGTGTATATTTGGGCTCCTGCTGCTGCTGCTGCCAACTTCTGCCAACTCCAGGGTGTGATTCATCCAATTTTTGGGCTCCTGAAGCCAACTCCAGTGTATATTTGGGCTCCTGCTGCTGCTACTGTCAACTCCTGCCAACTCCAGGGTGTGATTCATCCAATTTTTGGGCTCCTGAAGCCAACTCCAGTGTATATTTGGGCTCCTGCTGCTGCTGCTGTCAACTCCTGCCAACTCCAGGGTGTGATTCATCCAATTTTTGGGCTCCTGAAGCCAACTCCAGTGTATATTTGGGCTCCTGCTGCTGCTGCTGCCAACTTCTGCCAACTCCAGGGTGTGATTCATCCAATTTTTGGGCTCCTGAAGCCAACTCCAGTGTATATTTGGGCTCCTGCTGCTGCTGCTGCCAACTTCTGCCAACTCCAGGGTGTGATTCATCCAATTTTTGGGCTCCTGAAGCCAACTCCAGTGTATATTTGGGCTCCTGCTGCTGCTGCTGTCAACTCCTGCCAACTCCAGGGTGTGATTCATCCAATTTTTGGGCTCCTGAAGCCAACTCCAGTGTATATTTGGGCTCCTGCTGCTGCTGCTGCCAACTTCTGCCAACTCCAGGGTGTGATTCATCCAATTTTTGGGCTCCTGAAGCCAACTCCAGTGTATATTTGGGCTCCTGCTGCTGCTGCTGCCAACTTCTGCCAACTCCAGGGTGTGATTCATCCAATTTTTGGGCTCCTGAAGCCAACTCCAGTGTATATTTGGGCTCCTGCTGCTGCTGCTGTCAACTCCTGCCAACTCCAGGGTGTGATTCATCCAATTTTTGGGCTCCTGAAGCCAACTCCAGTGTATATTTGGGCTCCTGCTGCTGCTGCTGCCAACTTCTGCCAACTCCAGGGTGTGATTCATCCAATTTTTGGGCTCCTGAAGCCAACTCCAGTGTATATTTGGGCTCCTGCTGCTGCTGCTGCCAACTTCTGCCAACTCCAGGGTGTGATTCATCCAATTTTTGGGCTCCTGAAGCCAACTCCAGTGTATATTTGGGCTCCTGCTGCTGCTGCTGCCAACTTCTGCCAACTCCAGGGTGTGATTCATCCAATTTTTGGGCTCCTGAAGCCAACTCCAGTGTATATTTGGGCTCCTGCTGCTGCTGCTGTCAACTCCTGCCAACTCCAGGGTGTGATTCATCCAATTTTTGGGCTCCTGAAGCCAACTCCAGTGTATATTTGGGCTCCTGCTGCTGCTGCTGTCAACTCCTGCCAACTCCAGGGTGTGATTCATCCAATTTTTGGGCTCCTGAAGCCAACTCCAGTGTATATTTGGGCTCCTGCTGCTGCTGCTGCCAACTTCTGCCAACTCCAGGGTGTGATTCATCCAATTTTTGGGCTCCTGAAGCCAACTCCAGTGTATATTTGGGCTCCTGCTGCTGCTGCTGCCAACTCCTGCCAACTCCAGGGTGTGATTCATCCAATTTTTGGGCTCCTGAGGCCAACTCCAGTGTATATTTGGGCTCCTGCTGCTGCTACTGTCAACTCCTGCCAACTCCAGGCTGTGATTCATCCAATTTTTGGGCTCCTGAAGCCAACTCCAGTGTATATTTGGGCTCCTGCTGCTGCTGCTGTCAACTCCTGCCAACTCCAGGGTGTGATTCATCCAATTTTTGGGCTCCTGAAGCCAACTCCAGTGTATATTTGGGCTCCTGCTGCTGCTGCTGTCAACTCCTGCCAACTCCAGGGTGTGATTCATCCAATTTTTGGGCTCCTGAAGCCAACTCCAGTGTATATTTGGGCTCCTGCTGCTGCTGCTGCCAACTTCTGCCAACTCCAGGGTGTGATTCATCCAATTTTTGGGCTCCTGAAGCCAACTCCAGTGTATATTTGGGCTCCTGCTGCTGCTGCTGCCAACTCCTGCCAACTCCAGGGTGTGATTCATCCAATTTTTGGGCTCCTGAGGCCAACTCCAGTGTATATTTGGGCTCCTGCTGCTGCTACTGTCAACTCCTGCCAACTCCAGGCTGTGATTCATCCAATTTTTGGGCTCCTGAAGCCAACTCCAGTGTATATTTGGGCTCCTGCTGCTGCTACTGTCAACTCCTGCCAACTCCAGGGTGTGATTCATCCAATTTTTGGGCTCCTGAAGCCAACTCCAGTGTATATTTGGGCTCCTGCTGCTGCTGCTGCCAACTTCTGCCAACTCCAGGGTGTGATTCATCCAATTTTTGGGCTCCTGAAGCCAACTCCAGTGTATATTTGGGCTCCTGCTGCTGCTGCTGCCAACTTCTGCCAACTCCAGGCTGTGATTCATCCAATTTTTGGGCTCCTGAAGCCAACTCCAGTGTATATTTGGGCTCCTGCTGCTGCTGCTGTCAACTCCTGCCAACTCCAGGGTGTGATTCATCCAATTTTTGGGCTCCTGAAGCCAACTCCAGTGTATATTTGGGCTCCTGCTGCTGCTGCTGCCAACTCCTGCCAACTCCAGGGTGTGATTCATCCAATTTTTGGGCTCCTGAGGCCAACTCCAGTGTATATTTGGGCTCCTGCTGCTGCTGCTGTCAACTCCTGCCAACTCCAGGGTGTGATTCATCCAATTTTTGGGCTCCTGAAGCCAACTCCAGTGTATATTTGGGCTCCTGCTGCTGCTGCTGCCAACTTCTGCCAACTCCAGGGTGTGATTCATCCAATTTTTGGGCTCCTGAGGCCAACTCCAGTGTATATTTGGGCTCCTTCTGCCCCTCATAGTGATGCCACTTCAACTCTCTGCAATTGTGCCGCTCTGCGATTCTATTAGCGATGCCTCTGATCTGCATGTGATATTTCTTAAAAGTATTATTTAACTAACCCAGCACGCATCCTGTGCGTGTTACAGCAAGGCTGAATGGTTTACAACCCTATTGAGGCTGTAGGAGGCTCAGAAATAGCCGTTTTTAATAGCGATTCGTCGCGAATTTATTCGGGTCGAAACGATTTTTGTCGGAAAATTCGGCGAATCAGTCGAATCGAATTTTTCAAAAGTTCGCTCATCTCTAAACAACATACTAGAGACAACAATACAAAACCCCACTACACAACAATCAACAACCATGTGAGAGGTGAAGACTTGTGTGGTCCTGGCTAATTGTTCAATTACGCACCAGAAGTTGAGCACTGTATGCTTGGCTTTCTGGTCTCCATCTTCATATGAGATTATGAGTGATGGCTTCATCATCCAGTCACTGCAGCAACTGTCCCACATTGGAGATAGTGTAAGAGAGTAAAACAGATGTCATTACCTGGAGATTGTTGTGTTGTTGTTTTTCCACAAGGGGCCGCTGTTTCCCCCACGCAGCTAAGCTATGGCTGGGACTTGCAATCAGGGGGAGGAAGTGACTCGGCTTGTATTTTTCTGTGAAGAAGAAGAAGGAAGTGAAGCGACCTCCATTTTGAAAGGACAGAAGAAGGCTGTGTGGAATTGAGTAGTGTGTGTCGTGCGCAGACCAGACATGTTATAGAGGCACTGTATCCTGATCCTTGCAGGAAGCGGAGAATACTTTCCAGGACAGCTGCTGAGAGCTGTGAGAGGACCCAGCCTGCTGTTCTTCATAGTCGTGGAAGAGACTTGTTGCGGCCCAGCTTAGAGACATCACTGGATTCAACCACTAGGCCTCGGGTCAGTAACACAAATGCATGCATGTTTAACTGAACAGACTGAGACTAGGCCTATTAGTTAGTTAGATAGGTTTTACATAGGCCGAAAGTGCTTTTCCCTGTTTGCTGCCTGGATTTCGGAACTTAAAGGAACATTTTGCCTGTGAGAGCTGACAACTGCGCCACAGCTACATCCTCGGTTAGTGGATTATTCACTCATTCAGGAGCAACATTGTTCTTTTGGGTTCTGGGCTAGTGCTGGGGAGGGGAGTTTTTCTTCTGGCATTTTAAAGTTATAGGATTGTTAGCTGCTGTGCTGTACCGCCGCCACCACCCACACAAACATTCGTTCCAGCAATAGGGTATTAACAGGTATGTCGGGACGTTCTAGTGTACCCACTAGTAGGTGAATTACCAGGGCTTCCTGCAATATCCAATAAGGGTCATCTGGCTGTGTAGCACAGGGGTTCTCAGCCCAGGCTGAGTGTATGTAATCAAGTTTATGGTTGATCACTAATGACTTTTTGAAGTGGGTTTGATACGCTATTGCATTAAAAGTTTGATATACAAACGCTGGTGTCAGTGTCAGCTTTTCCCGCACGTGGCTTTGCTGTATCCTGGGGAGCCCACACTGGTACACCGCTTACAATAGTCACCAATTAATTTTACATTCCCAGCTCAGGCTTAACATCAAGAGAAAGATAGGATGGGGTAATATATTGTAGGCCATTGGTCAGGTCATAACTCTCTGCCTAGAGCTACAAATACTATAAATATATGGAAATAGTTTTACTCCTACTCCCTTCTATTACATTTAAAAATGTTCCTGGAGTTGGGCCTCATCAGCTAAGTTACTTTCCTTTCCATGAAAGATATTTATGCCCGGCCTATAGGAGTATTTCTTGCTGATGTATGATTTGAGAATGAAGAAAGAGATTTTACTTTTTAGCCCCATTTCTGAATATTAATTCTGATGTGATACATTGTGAGAGTAATTCATGTTTCTCACTAACATTTGTCTCGGCACCGAGAAATAATATGTAAACCTCTTATGAATAATACACGCCATAGATCTCACTCCTTGGAATTTACTACTGAAACAATCACTACATGTCTTAGTTTATCATTAGAACTCATCATGCTTGGAATTTATAGAGAAAGCAATTCACAGCTCAGACAAAGAATCGACATAGGGGGTCAGTTACAAAGTGAAGAGCGGAGGCCAAACAGGAAAGTTACAATTAAGATTGGGCCTAGTAGCAGGTTCAGCAGGTCCCTGACATACTTGCTACTCAGAATTAAATAACACCCTATTATGGTCCATTTCCACCAACAGATAATTTGACAGTTCATTGAGTGCTCATTAATGCTGTGGTGAGATTAGGTTTTCTTTTAATTTTAGAAAATAAATAGAGATGTTTTTAATATGCTTTTGTGCCTAAATTGTCAGGAAAGCAAGCAAAAATGTACATTTCATTTAGAGGTCTGTTACACCTGTTAAAGAGGAACATCAGGGTAAAACACAAGTGTGGGCGCCCCCCCCCCCCCCCCCCCATCGTGTCCTGCTTATCTTTTGGATGTCGCCACCTGATGTGGCAACATCCGGCTGCCTCAGGGTTCGTTTCCACACCCCCCCCCCCCCCCCCACTGGCTTAGCCTTCTCTAATGACAGCGCGGCTTTATTCCTGCTTTATTCCACTCAGTCTTGTGGCTTTTGATCTCCCCTTGCATTCCATTCATGAGCACTGCGCAGGCACAAGACCGGGAGACGCGTGCAGTGCCTGATGGCATGCAAGATAGCGCTGCCTGTCGGTAGGTTGCCTGAGAACCGGGGCACCTAGAAGATGGATGCCCAGGCAAGGTGAATACAAACTGCCGAAATGTAAAACCAGAAGAGGGGCAGCAGTCCAGTGAGGTTTTGGGACTATTTTAACCTCCCCCGATGTTCCTCTTTAATAAAAAAATTGATTGAAAATGAAAACAATCCCAGGTTATACTTTCCCAGCACACCGGTTAAAGGAGCTGATTTCCCAATGCTCAGAGGCCTCTGGCAAACATCTAGTCATGGTTGCAAACCAGCCCCTATGCCCTTTGGCACATGTCCAGTGCAATGATAATGGCCTCTAGGCTGTTCCGTACTTCAAACAGTAAAAGGAAAAGAGGGGGTTGCGCTACAAAAGATATAAATGCTTCCTTGAAGTTCTGTCCCTGAAATGTATATTTACAGGGTGTAATAATTCACGTTTTTTTTCCAACATTCATAGCAATACTCATGGGCACATTAGTAAAAAGCATGTGTAGAAAACGTGTCCACTCACCGGCGTCCCAAGCCCACTACCGATTATAGGTAGGCCTATAGTAAAAACTTTAGCTTCCATGTCTTGCATCCACGTCTCCACAGATGGCTCCACAGTTTCTAGTAAAGAAGTTGGGGTTGGTGAATAAAATATACAAAGCACTGATAATGCTAAAAGCAGACAGTGTCTTTACTGTGTTATAAAATAACAGAGTAAAACCAACACAGACACTCTGCCTGCCTGACGCGCGTTTCAAAATATATAATCTTCATAGGCGGCAGGTGTCAGTGCTATCCAGTCACTTAACCCTTTCGCTGCCAGCCTACCTGCAGCATTTGCCACTCCCTGTTGCCAGACTGAGTTTGACTGTTTTGCGCTACACATGTTCAACTGTCATTTTCGAAGGGATTTCCAGGGATTTCCCAGGAAAATTATATATTGTTTTTTTCAACAGAGTCTGGGCTTTAACATGAAATGTCTTGTTTGTGTTTTTTAGGTGTATTCTCAACATTTTTGGGTGAAATGTGTGAAAAAAAATAAAAAAAATATATTTTTTTACAATTTGTAGAGTTTTTTTGTAATAAAAAATGTAAGTTTGTCAATAAAATCTTATTGCGTGAGAAACCCCAATTTCTCCCGCTTACAGCGATACCACATATGTATAGGTAGACACCCTTTCCTGCCCAGAAGCCTTTTATAGCTGCTGGATGACAAATGGTTAATTAAAAAAAAAAATGACATAGGGTCCCCCTTCCCGGGGAGGGGGACCCCATTTTTTTTTGGATTTTTAAGGGTTAAAAACCCTTAAAAATCCAAAAAAAAAAATGACGTGGGGTCCCCCTTACCCAAAGTAACCAGCCCGGGACCAGCTATGGGGGCTTGTAGGCACAGAGTGGGGGGGCCAGCTTTGGTGGCCCCCCCACCCTGCAGCCTACGAGCCCACATAGCCTATGTGGGCCCGGGCTCTTCTGCCCCCCCCTGGCCTTTGGGGAGGCAGGTAATGGGGGTGCGGGGGTTAATGGCAATGCCACCCCCCCAGCCATGTGAACTGGTATAAGGGGTCTCATGGACCCCTTACCAGCTCACAAAGGGTTAACTGTAAAAAAAAAAACACCACACAATAAAAAAAAGTATTTTATTAAAAAAAAATAATTTTTTTTTACTGTACTTACCTTCGATTGCAAGCTCTTGTCCCTCGCCGCTCAGCTGACAGATGCCTGTGATCGGCATCCAGAGAAGGAGAAGGCAGGAGATCAGAGGATCTCCTGTCACCTCCTTCCAGGGCACCGATCACCGGCATCTGAGAAGCTGAGAAAGCTGAAGCCGGTGATCGGGACCGGGATGACGTCATAAGCCCCGCCCCCAAGGGGGCGGGGCTTAGAGGCAAGATGGCGGTCGCCATCTTGAAGAAGAGAGGAGAGAGCCTCCCAGGCTCCCTCCTGAAGATCGGTAAGTCCTGGGGGGGGATCGGAGGCCCCCCAGGTGAAGAGGAGGGACAGCGGGAGCCAGCGCACATGGAGGTAAGTGAATGTCATTTTTATTTTTTTATTTTTTTTACAGTTAGCAGCTGCTGCTGCAGAAGCGGGGGGGGGGGGGCGGCCTATTCCGGGGGCTCTCCTGGAGCCATCCGACCCCCCACGGGGGATCGGATGGCACCAAATTAAAGGGGAGACCCGGCCGGATCCAACAAGGGGTCAGGTGAGTATTTTTTATTTTTATTTTTTAAACTAGAAGCGATCAAAGTCAAGCACGTAACACCTACGGGCTTGGCACTTAAGGCCCAGCCAAGCCAGCACGTAGGTGTTACGTGCTTGGCAACAAAAGGGTTAAATAATATTTTATCAGCACACAGTTTCAATTATGGTGTGAACATATCCATATAAAAAAACACAACTTTATATGTATTAATAAAATCCTTGTTATAGCAGAACGTACCGTATATACTCGAGTATAGGCCGACCCGAATATAAGCCGAGGCACCTAATTTTACCCCAAAAACCTGGAAAAAGTTATTGACCCGAGTATAAGCCGAGGCACACAACACAGCACACAATACAGCACACATACACACACAGCACACAACACAGCACACAATACAGCACACAATACAGCACACAATACACACACAAGGCACACACAGCACACAACACAGCACACATACACACACAGCACACATACACACACAGCACACATACACACACAGCACACATACACACACAGCACACATACACACACAGCACACATACACTCACCAGTTCAGCTCCTGCAGGATCTTCAGCGAGGCTCCTTCCAGCGACGGTGCGGGAGAGAGGACGGCGCGGGACGACGGCATGGGTCCGCAGGGCAGAAGAGCCGCCTCAGAGGCTTCAGAACTCGGCGGGGAGATCAGTACACCCAGCGCGAGGTGGGTGTACCAAGATGGCGGCCGGCGCGCTCCGCGCCGCCACGTCACGTCGCGTCACTGAGGCCCGGGCCGCCATCTTGGTACACCCACCTCGCGCTGGGTGTACTGATCTCCCCGCCGAGTTCTGAAGCCTCGGCGTCTCGTCTGCCGCCTCGGAGGCTCTTCTGCCCTCGCTCAGGTAAGTCTGACTCGAGTATAAGCCGAGGCTGCTTTTTTCAGCCCAAAAAGTGGGCTGAAAAACTCGGCTTATACTCGAGTATATACGGTATTATGTTTTAGAACAATATTTATCTATTATGCAACATATATTGCAATACCTTGCTGTTATATTTCCCAGGTTTCCAGGGCAGCCCACACATTTGCAACATGTCCACCGCTAAATTGAACAAAAAGTGAGAGCGCACTCTCCACATGCGAACAGACCAGCGCCAGAGTCACCACCAACAACCAAGGTACCAGTTTCATTACCCAGCCATCCCTAAATACCTACTCCAGCAGCATGCCATCGTGGCTCATATTTAACCACACCTAGAAAAATAAGAGAAGTACACTATAACATAAATACAGAAGTTAAACTCTAAAGATTCGAAAGTTTATAAAAAAAAATCATAATTTTGTGAACCGGAATAGGGGGCCCTTGGGACATTAAGGCTTTGAGGGACCATACCCACTCTTGCCATTGTATCTCTACCAACAATCCAAAGCTTTAGTACTATTAATTATGTTGTCATATTAACCGCTGACCATTATTTGCCCTTGAAGGCTAACCCATCAGCTGATGAATGCGCTTACTGATCTGCTGGTTGGGATGAGCTAGCTGGGGCCAGTATCATCTTGGCCCGATTTTTGACCCCCACTGCCCTAGATGTTCAGATGGTTTTCTTTTAAATGTAGCTACTACATTTTGTGGGAAAAGTACAACAGTATTTTAGGGTTGATGAAAAACACCAAATTTACACTGAATGAACACATACTGTATACACAACAGCCAAGTGGCAGGCTTTACCAACTACAGACCATGGCAAAGGCTAATTGCTAATGCTAAGCAGACACAACCATGAAGGTATCAGCTTAAAAGGGAATCTACAATTATGATCAGTGCCTAATGCTAAATCAGGTCCCAATTTTCACCAGTCTTACTAAGGGGTTTATTTAGGAAACGCTAAGGCAATGTAGTGCCAGATGAGTGTGTGATGTCAGGTCCCAGTGCAAAAGATTTATTTATCAAGTCAAAAAACAGAGCGCCTGTTATACTGCTATGTAGTTCCCCATCTATCAACAGCGCCAGCGATGGCATTAGTGCCGTCACTGAGTTCCCTACAGGCCACTGTGTGGCCTTATCCCATACATTTCAATGGCCTGAGATGGTTATAATTTTTTTGCCATTAATTATTTTAATTTTATTTTTTGGGGGACTGGTACATGTGCCATGGGATCACTGGGCTGTTTGGGATTGCTTTTTAAGCATTTTTATGCACTTTTGTGTTGTGCTTCTAACTTGTGATTTGGGCCGTGAAAAAGCTGTGTTATGTCTTTAAAGTGTCCCCTTTGCTATTCCCTTATTTTCTTTAAAAAAAATCCCTCATCCTGAAAAATAAAAAAACAGGGATTACAACAGGCGCTGTCACGCTGTAATCCCCTTTACGTAGCTCCGGTGCGGGTGCTGTGTTTTTTTGTGATAAATTAGCTGGGTTTACAGTACTCCCAGCCGCTGCTAGGGGCCGCAGCCGCATTGGCTTTGATAAGATATGCCCTGCGCTGATCGGCCGCCTCATCAGTGCAGGCGCTGAGGGCATCTCAGAAGAGAATAATATAAAATAAAATAATAATACCCCCTCTATCCACTTTAACATTTTGTAGGTCTAAGCATTGGCTTACAGAAAGAAGATTGGTATCTTACAGGTCCCCATAAGGATCGCACTATGGGGCTAATTTGTACAGTTACGCCCCTGCCCCCACCCCTCTCCCCACGTAATATCCACATAGGAAAAAATTATACATACAGATTATGGCAAGAATTAGAATAATAAAAGCCTTCAGCCATTCTTTTAAAAAAGTTATTATATATTTCCAAATAAAATGCAGAGGAGTTTCACTTAAACATACCCCGTATTAATTCGGTGTTTATAATAATAATACAGTCTTTTATAATCGCGCGCCGTCTCTGCCACGCTCGGCACAATTACTCCGGCTAATGAAGACACTTTCACTTTTAACACCCAAGGGGTAATTATTGGGTTACACGGAGTGCTCTCCCTGCAGGGCGCTATTGTTGATATTCCAAGTGACATATTATGGCTCTGTTAAAGAAAATGATGATTGTGCTCTATAATGTGATTATCATGTTAAGTTTGTACTACATCGCTGCCAGCAATATAACATTTCTACCAAGTTGCATTAATTCATGTACCACTTTAATAAAGGGAAATAATGGGAAATGCAAACACAGCTTATTAGGGGGAGAAGATGACAGCATTAGCTGTCACTCCAGGTACAGAGTGAGGGATGAAACATTTCTTTAATTTAGATTATTCATTGGTAGATGGTCTAACAGAGCCTAAACTCTTGCATTTAAAATGGCAGTGATGTTTTTTGCAAAACAGCCCAAACACAGACAGGCACAACAAGGTAGTTACATACAGTCAGCCAAAATCCCATTGGGCTTCCGTGGAGGTCATTCAGACAGGGGGCCTAAAAATGGCTGCAATATGCAATTGCAATTGCATATGCCTCATTGGATGAAGCTCTGAGAGATAGAACGGAGCAGGGAGGGTGATGTGGGTGAACGGAGCTTGAACGGAGCTTGAACGGAGCAGGGAGGGTGGGGTGGGTGACCGGAGCAGGGAGGGTGGGGTGGGTAAACGGAGCAGGGAGGGTGGGGTGGGTAAACGGAGCAGGGAGGGTGGGGTGGGTAAACGGAGCAGGGAGGGTGGGGTGGGTAAACGGAGCAGGGAGGGTGGGGTGGGTAAACGGAGCAGGGAGGGTGGGGTGGGTGACCGGAGCAGGGAGGGTAGGGTGGGTGACCGGAGCAGGGAGGGTAGGGTGGGTGACCGGAGCAGGGAGGGTAGGGTGGGTGACCGGAGCAGGGAGGGTAGGGTGGGTGACCGGAGCAGGGAGGGTAGGGTGGGTGACCGGAGCAGGGAGGGTAGGGTGGGTGAACGGAGCAGGGAGGGTGGGGTGGGTGAACGGAGCAGGGAGGGTGGGGTGGGTGAACGGAGCAGGGAGGGTGGGGTGGGTGAACGGAGCAGGGAGGGTGGGGTGGGTGAACGGGCAGGGAGGGTGGGGTGGGTGAACGGAGCAGGGAGGGTGGGGTGGGTGAACGGAGCAGGGAGGGTGGGGTGGGTGAAAGGAGCAGGGAGGGTGGGGTGGGTGAAAGGAGCAGGGAGGGTGGGGTGGGTGAAAGGAGCAGGGAGGGTGGGGTGGGTGAAAGGAGCAGGGAGGGTGGGGTGGGTCAAAGGAGCAGGGAGGGTGGGGTGGGTCAAAGGAGCAGGGAGGGTGGGGTGGGTCAAAGGAGCAGGGAGGGTGGGGTGGGTCAAAGGAGCAGGGAGGGTGGGGTGGGTCAAAGGAGCAGCGAGGGTGGGGTGGGTGAACGGAGCAGGGAGGGTGGGGTGGGTGAACGGAGCAGGGAGGGTGGGGTGGGTGAACGGAGCAGGGAGGGTGGGGTGGGTGAACGGAGCTGGGAGGGTGGGGTGGGTGAACGGAGCTGGGAGGGTGGGGTGGGTGAACGGAGCTGGGAGGGTGGGTGAATGAAGCTGGGAGGGTGGGTGAATGAAGCTGGGAGGGTGGGTGAATGAAACTGGGATGGTGGGGTGGGTGAATGAAGCTGGGGGGCGGGTGAATGAAGCTGGGAGGGTGGGGTGGGTGAATGACGCTGGGAGGGTGGGGTGGGTGAATGACGCTGGGAGGGTGGGGTGGGTGAATGACGCTGGGATGGGTGAATGGGGTGGGTGAATGACACTGGGAGGGTGGGTGAATGAAGCTGGGAGGGTGGGTGAATGAAGCTGGAAGGGTGGGGTGGGTGAATGAAGCTGGGAGGGTGGGTGAATGACACTGGGAGGGTGGGTGAATGAAGCTGGAAGGGTGGGGTGGGTGAATGAAGCTGGGAGAGTGGGGTGGGTGAATGAAGCTGGGAGGGTGGGGTGGGCGAACGGAGCTGGGAGGGAGGGGCGGGCGAACGGAGCTGGGAGGGAGGGGCGGGCGAACGGAGCTGGGAGGGAGGGGCGGGCGAACGGAGCTGGGAGGGAGGGGCGGGCGAACGGAGCTGGGAGGGAGGGGCGGGCGAACGGAGCTGGGAGGGAGGGGCGGGCGAACGGAGCTGGGAGGGAGGGGCGGGCGAACGGAGCTGGGAGGGAGGGGCGGGCGAACGGAGCTGAGAGGGAGGGGCGGGCGAACGGAGCTGGGAGGGAGGGGCGGGCGAACGGAGCTGGGAGGGAGGGGCGGGCGAACGGAGCTGGGAGGGAGGGGAGGGCGAACGTAGCTGGGAGGGAGGGGCGGGCGAACGTAGCTGGGAGGGAGGGGCGGGCGAACGTAGCTGGGAGGGAGGGGCGGGCGAACGGAGCTGGGAGGGAGGGGCGGGCGAACGGAGCTGGGAGGGAGGGGCGGGCGAACGGAGCTGGGAGGGTGGGGTGGGCGAACGGAGCTGGGAGGGTGGGTGAACGGAGCTGGGAGGGTGGGTGAACGGAGCTGGGAGGGTGGGGTGGGTGAACGGAGCTGGGAGGGTGGGGTGGGTGAACGGAGCTGGGAGGGTAGGGTGGGCGAACGGAGCTGGGAGGGTAGGGTGGGCGAACGGAGCTGGGAGGGTAGGGTGGGCGAACGGAGCTGGGAGGGTAGGGTGGGCGAACGGAGCTGGGAGGGAGGGGCGGGCGAACGGAGCTGGGAGGGAGGGGCGGGCGAACGGAGCTGGGAGGGAGGGGCGGGCGAACGGAGCTGGGAGGGAGGGGCGGGCGAACGGAGCTGGGAGGGAGGGGCGGGCGAACGGAGCTGGGAGGGAGGGGCGGGCGAACGGAGCTGGGAGGGAGGGGCGGGCGAACGGAGCTGGGAGGGAGGGGCGGGCGAACGGAGCTGGGAGGGTGGGGCGGGCGAACGGAGCTGGGAGGGTGGGGCGGGCGAACGGAGCTGGGAGGGTGGGGCGGGCGAACGGAGCTGGGAGGGTGGGGCGGCCGAACGGAGCCGTGAACGGAGCTGGGAGGGTGGGTGAATGGAGCTGGGAGGGTGGGGTGGGTGAATGGAGCTGGGAGGGTGGGGTGGGCGAACGTAGCCGTGAACGGAGCTGGGAGGGTGGGGTGGGTGAATGGAGCTGGGAGGGTGGGGTGAGTGAACGAAGCTTCGATGGTAGGTTGGGTGAATGGAGCTTAAACGGTGGGGTGGGTGAATGGAGCTTCGACAGAGGGGTAGGTGAATGGAACTGGAAGGGTGGGGCGAATATGTGAATCCAGCATTTTGTGGTGGGTGAGTGAAGCTGGGTGGTTGAGTGAAGCTGAGAGGGGATATGTGAAACTGAGAGGGGGCTTGGTAATTAGCACTAGGAGGGGGTGCAGCTGGGTGAGGGGAAAGAGGACAAGAGCTGGGAGAGGGGTGGGTGAGTGGTGCTGGAAGGGCTGCATGACTAAAATGATGGTCTCTTCTCCAGTGTTGGAGAATCAGTGTCCACTGGAGACTTAAATGGTAGGGAGGGTGGGTGGGTGAAAGAAGCTTGAAAGAAGCTTGAATGAAGCTGAGAGGGTGGGGTGGGTGAATGAAGCTGGGGGGAGGGTGAATGAAGCTGGGAGGGGGGGGAGGGTGAATGAAGCTGGGAGGGTGGGGTGGGTGAATGAAGCTGGGAGGGTGGGTGAATGAAGCTGGGAGGGTGGGTGAATGAAACTGGGATGGTGGGGTGGGTGAATGAAGCTGGGGGGCGGGTGAATGAAGCTGGGAGGGTGGGGTGGGTGAATGAAGCTGGGAGGGTGGGGTGGGTGAATGAAGCTGGGAGGGTGGGGTGGGTGAATGACGCTGGGAGGGTGGGGTGGGTGAATGACGCTGGGAGGGTGGGGTGGGTGAATGACGCTGGGAGGGTGGGGTGGGTGAATGACGCTGGGAGGGTGGGGTGGGTGAATGACGCTGGGATGGGTGAATGGGGTGGGTGAATGACACTGGGAGGGTGGGTGAATGAAGCTGGGAGGGTGGGTGAATGAAGCTGGGAGGGTGGGTGAATGAAGCTGGAAGGGTGGGGTGGGTGAATGAAGCTGGGAGGGTGGGTGAATGACACTGGGAGGGTGGGTGAATGAAGCTGGAAGGGTGGGGTGGGTGAATGAAGCTGGGAGGGTGGGGTGGGTGAATGAAGCTGGGAGGGTGGGGTGGGTGAATGAAGCTGGGAGGGTGGGGTGGGTGAATGAAGCTGGGAGGGTGGGGTGGATGAATGAAGCTGGGAGGGTGGGGTGGGCGAATGAAGCTGGGAGGGTGGAGTGGGCGAATGAAGCTGAGAGGGTGGGCGAATGAAGCTGGGAGGGTGGGGTGGGCGAATGAAGCTGGGAGGGTGGGGTGGGCGAATGAAGCTGGGAGGGTGGGGTGGGCGAATGAAGCTGGGAGGGTGGGGTGGGCGAATGAAGCTGGGAGGGTGGGGTGGGCGAATGAAGCTGGGAGGGTAGGGTGGGCGAATGAAGCTGGGAGGGTAGGGTGGGCGAATGAAGCTGGGAGGGTAGGGTGGGCGAATGAAGCTGGGAGGGTAGGGTGGGCGAATGAAGCTGGGAGGGTAGGGTGGGCGAATGAAGCTGGGAGGGTAGGGTGGGCGAATGAAGCTGGGAGGGTAGGGTGGGCGAATGAAGCTGGGAGGGTAGGGTGGGCGAATGAAGCTGGGAGGGTAGGGTGGGCGAATGAAGCTGGGAGGGTAGGGTGGGCGAATGAAGCTGGGAGGGTGGGGTGGCCGAATGAAGCTGGGAGGGTGGGGTGGCCGAATGAAGCTGGGAGGGTGGGGTGGGTGAATTGAGCTAGGAGGGTGGGGTGGATGAATGAAGCTGGGAGGGTAGGGTGGGCGAATGAAGCTGGGAGGGTAGGGTGGGCGAATGAAGCTGGGAGGGTAGGGTGGGCGAATGAAGCTGGGAGGGTAGGGTGGGCGAATGAAGCTGGGAGGGTAGGGTGGGCGAATGAAGCTGGGAGGGTGGGGTGGATGAATGAAGCTGGGAGGGTGGGGTTGCCGAATGAAGCTGGGAGGGTGGGGTGGGTGAATGAAGCTGGGAGGGTGGGGTGGGTGAATTGAGCTGGGAGGGTGGGGTGGCCGAATGGAGCTGGGAGGGTGGGGTGGCCGAATGGAGCTGGGAGGGTGGGGTGGCCGAATGGAGCTGGGACGGTGGGATGGGTGAACGGAGCTGGGAGGCTGGGGTGGGTGAACGGAGCTGGGAGGGTGGGGTGGATGAATGGAGCTGGGAGGGTGGGGTGGATGAATGGAGCTGGGAGGGTGGGGTGGATGAATGGAGCTGGGAGGGTGAGATGGGTGAATGGAGCTGGGAGGGTGAGATGGGTGAATGGAGCTGGGACGGTGGGATGGTTGAAATGAGCTGGGACGGTGGGATGGTTGAAATGAGCTGGGACGGTGGGGTGGTTGAAATGAGCTGGGATAGTGGGATGGTTGAAATGAGCCTGGACGGTGGGATGGGTGAATGGAGCTGGGAATGTAGGATGGTTGAAATGAGCTGGGATAGTGGGATGGGTGAATGGAGCTGGGACTGTGGGGTGGTTGAAATGAGCTGGGATAGTGGGATGGGTGAATGGAGCTGGGATAATGGGATGGGTGAATGGAGCTGGGACGGTGGGGTGAATATGTGAATCCAGAGTTGTGTGGTGGGAGAGTGAAGCTGGGTGGTTGGATGGAGCTGGGAGGGGATAAGTGAAACTGAGAGGGGGGTTGGTGATTAGCACTAGCATTAGCAATTAGCATTGCTAGTGCTAGGGTGTGGGGTCAAGGCTGTATTGCAAGGTCTTTGACTCGTCCACCCCATGGCTTGCACTTGAGGTTTAGGGCAACCTCAGGTAAGCCTGCTCCCAATTTATCTATTGTATTGTATGTCCCAAATGGGGCTCTCAGAGATTAGAGTTAGGACTGCACCCAACAGAGGCACCTTGGCGTAGTGGTGCAGCTTAAGCATACTTCTGCAGATGTGTGTGACCGAGTCCTCTGTTTTTAACCAAGTTTAGAGACAGATTATAGGCTGGTCTGCAAGCTAACAGGGTTGAGTGCTGTGGCTCCTTTAAGACTTTTGTATCCTGATTGCCCTGCTAACATGCACCTCCCGGGTTAGTTATAAAATGGTCTGAGTGGCTGCCACCCCTCCTTTGTTTCTTTTGAATTTGTGCAAGCACATGGTGTGTGGGGTCTAGGCTGTATTGCAGGGTCTTGACCCTTCCACCCCATGGCTTGCAATTGAGGTTTAGGGCAACCTCAGGTAAGCCTGCTCCCAATGTATCTATTGCATTGTATGTCCCAAATGGGCTCTCAGAGATTAGAGTTAGGACTGCACCCCACAGAGGCACCTTGGAATGTTTTCAATACTTGCCCATCCCAGGCCAACCTGGGATCTGCACCAACACTAATAATGTAACACAGGGTACCCAACAAAATGCTATGTGACATGGGAGAGAGGTGTCTCACTTCCATTTATGTTACAGCCCTGTGGCATTATGAATTTACATGCTGGCCCCTGGAGGGGGGGGGGGGGGTGAAGCTCTGCCAGGTCAACCTGGGCTATAGGGCACTGTTGGCTCAAGGGATGACTTTCAACTGATCTCAGCAAGGTAGCGGGTGCGTGTTGCTCGGGAAATCTGCCCAGCTGGTCCAGCAGAAAATGCATTGAGCTGCCAGCGGCTGTGCTTGGTGGCCTATATGCAATAAGCAGCTGACGACTGACAGCTCTTCACCAACCCATCCCTATTTGCTGATGGCAGCTTTGCTGCTATAGACTCTCCTTCCTGCCCTGTGGTGGTACAGGGGCTCCCACTAGCACTGATAGCTTCGTTCCCGGTCCGCGGCCTGTCAGACCAAAGACTGAAAAGCCTCCTGGACCAGACCATAACCCAAAGGTTGGTAGAAGCTTCCTTTGCAGGACAAGTGGTGGAGGCCCCAGGGTGGGCGCCCCTTGTGCCCCCCTCATAGTTCGTCCCTGGCTGGGAGTAAGGAAATATCACCTGTGAGTTAGAAAGGTCTCCTGTGAATAGTTCAAAATCCCATGTGAGTTTATGATAATGCAAGCAGTCTGTCCTTTTAAGAGATTAATCACTTAAAAAAAACAGACTGACAGACTGTACACCTCCTTCTCTTTTACTATCCTATGTGCTTTTTATGAAGGTAAAAGAGCATTTTCCAAATACCCCCTGAGACCTATCAGTCCAAACAGCACGCCCAGCATCCAGCTCCAGAAGAAAATTGGCCGATGCATTGCAGGGGATTTCAACGCTTCCAGGGCAAACACTTGGAGGCTATGAAATGACGGGAAAAGTGAAGCCTTGGATTTGAATATTAAAAAAAAAAAGGAAAAAAATTTGAAAGGCAAAAAAATAGAAAAGAAAAATAATACAGGCAATATACCACATGAAAATGAAAATAAAAAGGTTTTGCACCGTGAGCTTTCAGAGAGGCTTCCGTCCAAGAAAAATGAATCTTGCATTAAAAAAAAATGGAACATCATCGGTACAAAGATAAAGGTGGAAGAAATAACAAGACTTAGACTGTGGGAATGGCTCACCTCCCCCCTTCGCAGTTGTTTCATTATTCTTTCTTTGCACTACAAAATAAAGCATAACAGCTTTGAGGTTGGGCTCCGTCCAGGCTTGGGCAAGGGTTCAGGTGATTTTTGGAATCCAGGCTAAACAGCAGAACATGGCCAAAAGCATGTAAGAGCGATTGAAAAATATCCCCCTTGGAATCCAACTTGGCAATTTAAAGGTTGACCCATAACAGCTCAGCGCTGACAACCCAGCAACACTTGCTTTTAAAAATAGCAGTCGTGACCACCAGATCTGCTGATCCTAGTAGCCTCTACCCCCTGACAAATCTTTATTGCCGACAGTAATGACTACAGACGCGGAGAACCTTAACCGCCATCCTGTAGCAACATCAGAACCTTTCTTCCTCATCCCCCCAATGCTCAGCTGTTAAATTATTTATCAAGATTCACTTTTTAATTTAATATATATATGCATAGGCTTTGCTAATTTTAACCATTTTTTTTAATCCTATGCTACACCTAATTGCGTCTGACAAAGAAAAGAGGTTATTTTCATTTTAGGTAGAGCGAACAGCGTGTAGTAGCGGCACACAAACTAATAAAAAAATAAATAAATAAAAAAATTGAAAAGAAAAAGCATATCTTTGTTCGGCTCTTGCAGAGCACAGCGGTAGCAATAAGAGCCGAGGCGAGGCGGTTTGATTTGTTCTGTTTAATATAAGCCCCAAGGCCCACGGTTAGCATAAAGTGAGAGAGATTTGGAAGTTACCTTTGCTTGATTTGTCCGATATTTTGCCACCACCAGCTCCTCTGCAATTAACTTTGTGTCATCGTTTGTTTTATTATTTTTTTTGTAGCTTTTGGGGTTTGTTCTGCTCATTGCGTCCATAGTGATGAGTATGTCTTTCTTAAAACAGGGGGTCTGCAGATGATACAATGATTGTTTATAAGATGTGGGCTCCTTAGAATGTTTTCAATACTTGCCCATCCCAGGCCAGCCTGGGATCTGCACCAATACTAATAATGTAACACAGGGTACCCAACAAAATGCTATGTGACATGGGAGAGAGGTGGCTCACTTCCATTTATGTTACAGCCCTGTGGCATTATGAATTTACATGCTGGCCCCTGGGGGGGGGGGGGGATGGGAAGCTCTGCCAGGTCAACCTGGGCTATAGGGCACTGTTGGCTCAAGGGATGACTTTCAACTGATCTCAGTAAGGTAGCAGCCCTGCTACACATGAAACCCTGACCAGAAACCTAGGTACCCAATGAACATGAGATTCGGTGGCTCACTTCTGTCCAAGCTGTGGCCCCGTGGCATGCAGCTCCACACGCTGGTCCAAGGGACAGCTCTCCCAAGTCAACCTGGGATCCACCATACTGTTGGCTCAGGACATGACTGTCAATAAATTGCAGCAAGGAAGCAACTATTCCATGCATGAGGCCCTGACCAGGAATCAGGATATCCACAAATACCAGGTACCCAACAAACATGTATATCAAGTGGTTAGATTATGTGTTAGCGTACTTACCTAGTGCTTATTCCTCCTCAGGTTCCAGCCATGATCTGATAAGACTAGGTTTTTCTTTTAGCACTAATCTGATGTGTAAGGGACCCTGAGACCATTTAGCTCTTTGTCTGTGGTATCCTTGTTGAGCAGATAGGATTCACCACAAATTCACCCGTTATAGCCTTCTGTATAGCTGGTAATTTATTGGTACCTTGAAACCTAATGTTCAGTCCTGGAGGACAGAAGCAATTCCACACGGCAACCTTCGCTCAAATAGGTCTGGACTGGTTCAAGGAGAGAAGGCACAAGACCTCAAAGGGAGGAGGGGGAACGCTGAACAACCATATACATCAGTAAAGTACAGACACTGATATTCAATGGAGTGAGCGCCCCCGCCTCTAGCTGCTTGCGTATCCCTGCTACTCATTCAGAAAGGCTTGGCACAGGTGGGCCCACAGCTAGAGGTATGCTAGGAATGTGGGTGTGGTGTGGAGATGTGTCAAGAGCTCCAGAAAGGTAAATCAGGCGATCCAGGGGGTTTTACACAGTGAAGACCACCGCCTCTCAAGGCTTATAGACTCAAGTGGGACGGTTGGTTCTCTTTAATCCTTTCATTTCTATCTGCTGTGGTGACAGCACACAGAGAGAAGGTGAAACACCTCCTCTTCTTGTACTCACAATGTGTGCATGTGGGCAGCAGCACACACAACTCTCTGGGTATCATATTTGGTCCCCCAGCTTCCCTTGAATGCCCACTCTGAGTAACCTCATGGCCAGAACTGACTGCAGTTGGCACAGTGCAGGAGATCAGAGGAGGTGGTGTGTTTCTGAAAGACAGGAGATCTATGGTAACTCTTTCTCACCATGGTTTGGTCTTGACTCTTGACCATTTATGTTTCTAAAAGGATCTGCAGGCAAACAGAAGTCTGTACTGCTGGGTTGTTGAGAATAAATACAGAGCACAAAGTATGCCACATGGGGACAAAGGCTTTTCTATAAGTTAGAAAAATGTTTCCGTACCAAAACTATCACCCCTGCACGCCTCTCTGTGTATCACCTGGATATGGGGATAGAAAGAGAGAAAAGAAGGACCTTTTAAAAAGTGGGGTGGTTGTCTATAACCAAAGGTTGGGATAGTTATTCAACTTCAGTGAACTTCAATGAATGAAACAACAACAGGACAACACTATAATATATGTTCTTTGTTTTTTTTATGCTGTTATACACAGACAATATCAAATTAAATCCATCCAACAACCTTGCAAGTACAGCGGATCCCCATGTAGGCAGAGTTATCAATTAGTTCCTCTTTGATCTCTTGGTGAAACTGGCTCCAGCAATTGCCCCCTAGTGGTCACTTGCAGTGGTGTAACTAAACATGATGGGACTCTGGTGTGATCATTACATGGGGCCTTCTAACGGCTCATACAGTAAACCTTTTTCAGTTGGTTGCAGCTAGAAAACTAATAACTGAATCAGCAGAAACAAATGTTGCTTCATTTTGCTAAATGATGCCAAGTGAGCTCAAACATGATAAATAAGGTGAAGGAACAACAATGATGGGGCCTCCCTGACCTTCTGGGCCCCGGGGTGGCTGCCCCCTTTGCACCCCCTCAAGTTACGCCCCTGGTCACTTGTTCCAGAGTCCTCTGAACAATCATGGGGCCTGGTCTTAGCAGGGAAAACTCATATGGGATGGGATATGAGAAGCAGCAAGCTTTCAGTTTCAGAGCTAAAAGTGTCTGTACAAGAAAACTTCTTCCCACCTTATCCCTCTTGGGAACAGTGTAAAATGTGCCATTTCAAGACATCTCAAAATCCCTCATTATATGTAAATACCTTATGTATTATAGGTGAAGCCGTTTTCTTCACTTTAATTTCTCGGTTGGGGCTAAACTGGAAAGCGGCATGTGGCCACTGTGGATTGCCAGGCTCACCGAGAGCTCCAAGGGATAGATGGCTTGATTCAGAGCCTCCCCCGATCTGACCTTATTTTGTTCCGTTTTTCATAAGTCCCGTTTTGATTCCGTTTGTCCCGGGGTTCTCACGTGATTCAGAGCCGCCGTCAGGAGACTTCCGTTAATGATCCGTTTCTGTGTCTTCAATCAGGAAGTGTTTTTTCCCCTCTCGGGTGCTTTCCATGTCGTCGTGGGTTCCGTGCCCGTTCACACTGACGTTCTGTTTTTGGGTCCTTTTTACTGCGTTTTCCAACGTAGCTTCTTCCCATCTGTTTCCGTTTCCAGCCTGATTCTGAATGTTTTTCAAAGTATACCTACATTTCCACGGATTTCCTGTTGACAATCTGGGTCCACGCAAGCGCACATCCCTAGTCCTCCCTCAAGCTTTCCATATCCAACAAACTGTCACTTTTAGCTCCACCAAAACTTCCCTTCAAATTATATTCTCTTCTTCCTTGTCTTTAACCCCCTTGGCGGCGATCCCGAGCGTGACTCGGGGTTAATTTGCGCTGTAAGTGGCGGTAACCCCGAGTCACGCTCGGGATCGATTTGGGAGCAAGAGCGGGCGGCGCAGCCTCCTTACCTTCTCCCTGCGATCCAGCGATGTCTCCGCCGCGATCGCAGGTGAGAGCCGCGGCTGCGGCGTCCGTCTCCGCTTCCGGGTTCCGTCTCTGTGAGCCGCAGAGGCTCATGGGGGCGGAGCCGTGTGTCAGAGACAAATGCAATGGTAACGCTTTCGTTACCATTGCATTTGTCTTTTTCACAACGCCAGGGAGATTAATGCTTACCTTAATGTCTTCTCCTTCTTCTTCTTCTTCTTCCCTGTCTTTAATGCTTACCTTAATGTCTTCTCCTTCTTCTTCTTCCCTGTCTTTAATGCTTACCTTAATGTCTTCTCCTTCTTCTTCTTCTTCTTCCTAAACCTTGTCCCATATACTTACCTTTTGGGACATGCAACTGTATGGTCATGTTGTTCTAACGTACAGTGCCATGAAAGAGAAGACACCACTCCAGTGTGTATGAAACTGTTTTTTTTTTTTTTATAAGAAATTTCAAACATAACCCAAAAATAAAAACTTGGCACATTTGTGGCTGTCACCCAGGAGGCTCTTCTTAATCTTGTTGCCCCAGTGAATATGCGATCTCCTGGATGTCGCCCACCAGCCTTCTCAAATGGGCCGTTGTCTTGCAGCTGTGAAGGTAAAACATCATGAGTTTAGCCTTGTAAGTCTTTATTGCTTAGCTAGGTGTTTGGGTTAGGGCCATTTTTAGGTTTAAGGTGGGCCTAAGTTCGTGAATTAATGTGTCTTGGCCCATGTTTGGGGTTTTGGCCAGGAGTTTTAACTACATGTATGATTTAAAAAAACAACTTACAAGGCTGGCGGCCAACAGGGCGCCTGGGGTGCAACCTCCTCCCTAGGTCCAGCCACTCGTGAAGCTGTTTTGATCAAAAACACAAGGTTATTATTTACACTTTGGCCCTCCTGAATGGCAGATTAGTTTAGGCTTGTATGCATCAAATCACTCACCTTTCCCAGGCACCTCTGGAGCTTGGCCTTGGCCCTCCACCATTCTGGTTGATGGTCCTGCGACGTCATCATGTAAAAATAAAAATTGTGCACATTAGTACATGTCTGCAGTGCATGTATCTGGACATGGGTAGGTTTGAGAGTCTTACCGGAGTCAGGTGGGAGTTGTGCCTGCCGTACGACTGTGACCCCCTCTGTACTGTCAGGTCCAGTGGCTGGTCGGAGTCACTGGCAGAGGAGGGGGTGGGCGTTGGCACTGGCTTGGCACCACCTATACTTTCCCCAGTACCTCCCAACACTGGGCTGCGTCTTCTGGTCTGGGTGGGGCGGAACCTATAACTCCATTCCTGCACTGCAATATAAACACAATCAGAAACACAGGCCCAGCCATGGCCAGTGTGGTTAGTGCATGTCATGTACCAAGACTTACCTGGGAAGTGCTGGACAAAGAACCGCCTCACCCGGGGCCTATGCCTCCATTTCAAATCGGACCAGTGCTGGGCGATCTGGGTAAAAGTGTAGGTGGTGCCAGTCTTCCGGGCTATGGCTTCCACCACCGCCAGTGCCAACGTCCTCTTCTCAAAGTCGCACGGCAGGTAGTCATACCGGCTGTCCAAAAAGCACAATGGCAGAGCATTAGTGACACTACTAGATTACACACTCTCATCCACTATCAAAATTAAGTTTCTGAGCCTCATTGCTACTCACATGGGCCTACTTAGCCTATCTGCCTCTAGGCTAGTGTGCTGCTGCGCACATGGCTCAAACTGACCTGTTCTAGTTGGTGCGGTTTGGAAGACAGTTTGTCCTCACTAATCTGGCCCTGCCATGGCTAATCTTTGTTGAGCGGCTTGTGCGGCAAATAATCGCATGCTCGCCTATTCACCTCCATAATTATTTTGTCCTGCTCCTCGGTGTAGGTCGCGGGCGACATGTTTGGCTGTCTTCCTGATCAGGTTATGACGTGCCCCCGCGGAGGCGTGCGTGCACGCGCGCACACGCTGCCGCGCACGCCCTCACAGGCAAACTATTTAGAGGTCAATGCACTCAGCTCTGTGTTGGTTACCATATCACTATGCCCAGGCCAAAAGGGAGCCGTCAGACCCCAAAAAGCCCCGAGCAACATGCTCGCCGCACAGAGAGCCATCAGGAACACCCACACACGACCAGGCACAGGAGCCGGACCGAACATGGGCCTAGTCAAAGGGGGGATAAGCCAGCCACACAGGCTGCTCGGTCCAAACGCAGCAGCAAGGAGCCCTTGGCCCAGTCGCCCCCACCTGCTAAATCATCCTGGGCTCACAAGGGCCACAAATCTCAAGCCACCGTGCAGCCTCCACCTCCTCCACTTAGAAAGCATGTGGGTAGCTCCAGCCACACCACCAAGGGGAAGCGTAGGGCCCAAACCACTAGCCCACCCAGGCCAACCACCCCTCATCCTCGCCACTATGTCTCCCCAACTACCACCAGCCCGGAGTCAATTGGGAGCTCCACAGGTGAGAGCTCGACATGCACCCTGCCATTATCACCTAGCACCCCCCACAGTCCATCACAGTCACCCATCAGCCCAAGAAAACGAAACTACTCCCCAGACAGTCGTCTGCTGCCGGGGAGACCACACACCCATGTGGGCGGCAGCTGCCACTTGGCTCACTTACAGCCCATTTCTGTGATGTTCAAAGCATGGCTGTAGCCACTGGTGTTTGTGAGCACTATGATGCCCTATTTGGGCGTCATTTAAAGTCAACCCCAAAGCATGCCAAGCATGAGATTTGGGAGAACATCTGCCGGCAAGTGAATAGTGTTGGGTCTGTGAGGAGGAATGTGGAGCAAATTAAACGTAAATTTGGGGACCTTAAATATTATGGGAAAAAAAATGGACATGCGCCGCCAGCAGAGGTAACGCCGATTTAGAGTGTAAATGATTGGACAGGCTGCTTTGTAGCATGATGTAACACTTATTATGTGTGCTTTACTCTTCCCCAGCCTGCAGACAGGGGATGGTATCCCTACTGCAAGGGGCACAAGACACAGACAGGAATGTCAGGTCCGGAGGTGAGTATAGTTTGACATTGTGACTTTGGAATGTGGACCAAAACATTTGTAGACACCTTACAACACACAGGTATTGGAGGCACTAAACAAAGTTCATTATCTCTTTCCAGAACCAACAGATGCCAGGCAACAAGGCCAAGCTACCCCTGCATTGTCCCAGAGGAGCTCGCCAGAACAGCCTTGTGTCAACACCAACCAACCTGAGTGGACGGATGAGGTAAGTCATTGGACCACTGTGTAGCCGAATGAAATGCCACTTGCCTACATTAACTTTACAATAGTGGCCTCACTACCTGCTACCTTTCTTGTCAGACCCTAACGAGTCCACCCATTATTGAAGTAATTCGGGATTTGGAGGAGGAGGACACAAGTCTGCTGCAGCCAAGGCCACGAGACCCTGTGGGCCAACATCCAACACACCAGCCCCAGCAAGTGCAGCCCCTGCTGTCCCCTACACATACCTCAGGGGCTCAAACCTATGCTGGCGTGGACAGTGGGTGCTCAACAGACTTTGCGGCCAGGCAGCCACCTGCAGCCCCTCCATCAGTACCAGACGCACCCACCCGCGCCAGTGGCGGCACCCAGCAATGTCGCCATATCAGCCAGAGGGGGCATCTGCAGCTAATGGAGGAAGCATGGCACCATGAGAACGTGGAGTTTGTGGCAAACACACAGAGGTATAATGAGACAGTGTGTTCCAAGTAACCTTGATGTCACAACAACTAGAGGTTTTGAATCAAAATGTGTCCTGCCTGCTTGACAAAACCAGAGAACAAAGCAGGCAGATGGCGGCAATGGTCCAGCAATGGCAGTTAATCAATCAGAGCCTTGCTCATATTGCCGCTAGCATGCAGCACCCCCATCCATCTACTTTCTCCCCCTACTCTACCTACCACTGAAGGCATGTGTTTAGGTAGGGATTCTGGGGAGCAGGACACACCACTACCCTAACCCAAAACACATGCTCTTCCACCAACCCACATTAACAGGCAAAAAAATAATCAACAATGTTTGTCACATTAAATTTAATTGTTTGAATCCCAAAATAAAAAAGGCACACATTGGCCAAAATCAATGAAACTTATGAAAAAACATTGTCCACAAGCTGGGACCGGATCGCCTGTGCCGACCCACTTTGGGGGCTAGAGTAGGGAGGTGTGTAAACTTCAGAAATGGCTACAGCGTCCTCAGGCAGGTCAGTGTATCTGGGAACCCGACTACGGATGGCGAGGTTGTGCAGGACCCCACATGCCACAATTATTTTGATAACCTTGGCCGGGTCATACTGAAGGGCCCCCCCAGTCTGGTCCAGACAACGGAAGCTCGTCTTCCACAAGCCATAGGCACGTTCCACCACTGAGCGAGTCCTCCTATGTGCTGTGTTATACCGGTCCTGGGCCTGCGAGGATGGGTGGAGGATGGGGGTGAGTAACCAGGGCAGCAAGGAATAGCCAGAATCACCTTAAAAAAAAAACACAGACAGAACAAATTAAAGACACAGCATAATCCAAACATACCCTGACAAATGGGCCCCTTTGCCACATATGTAGTGGCAGTCCCCATAACTAGCCGAGACATACAAACCTAAACACCAAAGGTATAAAGTGTATCTAAACAAGTACCATCCTGCTACTAACGAAGTACGTTACATGCTACTTACAAATACTGCATGTTAGGTTAATTAAAACAGGCAAGAAAAGGGAGCAACAGACAGAGGGCGAAGGGGAAGTGGCTCATTAATGTGCTGCTTAGCATTTCAGCATTGTTGAACAGGGCCATAGGTCAGCTGTGCAGTGTCAGTGCTAAGCACAGTTCTGATGAGGCAACATGCGCATCCCCCCAGCACACTCCTCTACAATGACTCTGGGATGCAACATAGCTAAGATGGCGTGGACAGAAAGGTATAGTGGAGAATCACAAGCAAGCCCATAGGAGGAAATACTGGTAAGTAATTGAGTGGAAACTTCTACTGTTTCATTGGAGTGTCTAACAGATTAGTGGGGTACAGGCACAGACCAATCAGAACATTCATGCTGGACGGCCACACCAATTTGTTAGCACTTACCCAGTAGCCATCCGCCAGACATATCTCCAGATTGAAAGCGAACAAAGAGGCTGGAGTTCCTCAATATGTGCGAGTCGTGTGTGGACCCAGGGAAGGCAGCAAATATACTCAAAAATTGCAGGTCTGGGCCGGACACTGCCTGCACATTTATCGAGTGTCCCATCTTCCTGTTCCTGCAATAGCACAATATAACAGGAATTAGTGGTCCAAAAAGGGCCAACACAATAAAAAAGATGCATTCACATAAGCAACATTTAAAACCACTGGATGTTTGGCATACACAGGATGTAGGTCTGCTTTCAGCCATTGAAACCTACTCCACATTGGCCAAATGTAAATGTATGTGCTACATGGCAGACACATGCTGACCTAAACCACATACCTGAACAGATATTCCTGCGCAGCTGGCGGCACCAACTCAACGTGTGTACAATCGATGGCACCCATGACGTTGGGCATGTCAGCTATATTATAAAAGCCCAGCTTAACTGCATTCCAGGCTACCACTGTGTCAGGGAAAAAGATGTATTTTGGAGCCAGGGTAGCCATGCCATCCAAAAACTTGTTAAGGCTGCGGCTCAGCGTAGACTGGGACATCCCCACGGAGAAGGCACCCAGTCTCTGGAACGAGCCATTTGCCAAAAACTGCAGGCAGCCAACCAACTTGGTCATACCTGCAATTGCATGCCCCTTCCTTGTGGTGCGGGCTAACCATGGCCGCAGCTGCCTATACAAGTCCTGGAGAGAAACATGGTTAAGGCGGGTGACCTCGAATAGCTCCACGTCATGCATGCCATCGATGTCCAGATGTGTGCGGTGCAGCCTGGTTTCTGCCAGGCTCAAGAGAACCAGGCTGCGTAGCTGTCGGCGTTAATGTTTGCGCACAGCAGACTGCATGACTGAGAGACGGGATGCATATACGGCTGCTAACACTGGCCGTAAGTTGAGCGCCCACACCCTCGTTATATTGGGCTGATTTCAATCGGAAATCAAGGCTCGGAATCAGTTAAAAAAACGGACCAATCACGGACAAGTCCGTTTGCACGGAGTCCGGCCTCTTGCGAGCCGACATACGAAAGGCGCATGCTGGAACACCTGATCGCAAACACGCACACAAAAAGCAACGGAGCACCCTTTAATGCCCCGACCACAGCCCAAAACCAATGGAAAAACGTACGGGATAGCTGAACGAGGAGGCTCTGCAACAGGCCAAGAGTGTCTGTCCAATTTTTGCATAGTCCTGGAGGAATAAAATCGAAAAGCCCTGCTACGGCTTCTACATGACGCTACAGAAGATGAAGGTGAGCTGCTTGCTGCATTATTATTGCAGAAGCCTTAGATATGATGGTAGGAGTTTAATTAAGAGAAATGGAAGTGACTATACACACACAAGATTACATGACGGTTTCTACGAGGAGTCTTAGCTGCAGAGCCGTGCAGAACATCTTGAAGTCAGCGGGGACCACACTACTAAATGTGTAATGCTGTTTGGTTTCTCTGTACAAGGTACCACAGTAATTAAGTGAAATATTTATGATGAATATAAAACAATGCAAATCCACGTGTTTGCCTGAAAGCCGCAGTAGCTTGTTACTTATTTAAAAATGCCTGAAGTGTGGTTTAGACCACTGTGATGGAAAGAAGGCTGGCGTTCACCGTCTAGCCTCATCGCTTTGCTATTAAGTAGTAATAATTACTGGGCCATTAATAGTTGTTCATTCTGTAAATAACTAAAGTATATCTTTACTCTGGTCCTATCTATTACAGGCCTTCATTTATAAGTAACCACAAAGAAGTGTTGAGAACTTGTGCTAGCCTCGGCCATCCAGTCATGTGCAGACCATACAGATATTTATATCAGCAACACGGGGTGATGACCAGTGGCGTAACTACAATCATACGTACCCTAGAGCAAAACTCTAGGCTAGGGCCTCCGCTGCACAATGTGACAGAGTCCCCCTCTTCCCAGATCCCAATAATAGACAGCAAGGCGCAACCCCCTACAGAAACCCAATAATAGGCAGTGTGGTGAAACCCCCCTCCACATAGAGCCCAATAATAGTCAGTGTGGTGGAACCCCCCCTTCCACCCAGAGCCCAATAATAGTCAGTGTGGCGGAAACCCCCTCCACCCAGAGCCCAATAAAAGGCAGTGTGCTGGAACCCCCCTCCACCCAGATCCCAATAATAGGCAGTGTGCTGGAACCCCCCTCCACCCAGATCCCAATAATAGGCAGTGTGGTGGAACCCCCATCCACCCAGAGCCCAATAATAGGCAGCGTAGTGAAGCATCCCTCCACCCAGAGCCCAATAATGTGCAGTGTAGGGGAACCCCTCCTCCACCCAGATCCCAATAATGTGCAGTGTAGGGGAACCCCCTCCACCCAGAGACCAATAATAGGCAGTATGCTGGAACCCCCCTCCACCCAGAGCCAAATAATAGCGTGGTGGAAAATTCCTTCCCCAGACCCCAATTATAGGCAATGTAGCACCCCCCAGAATCCCCTTCCTCCCAGATCCTAATAACAGACAGCAAGGCAGAACCCCCGCCCCACCCCCCACCCCATCAACAGAGCCCAATAATAGTTAGTGTGGTGGAACCCCCCCACCTAAAGCCCAATAATAGGTAGTGTATTGGAACCCCCCCTCCACCCACGGCCCAATAATAGGCAGTGTAGTGGAACCCCCCCTCCACCCAGAGCCCAATAATAGGCAGTGTGGTGGAACCCCCATCCACCCAGAGCCCAATAATAGGCAGTGTGGTGGAGCCCCCCTCCACCCAGAGCCCAATAATAGGCAGGGTGGTGCAACCCCCATCCACCCAGAGCCCAATAATAGGCAGTGTGGTGGAGCCCCCCTCCACCCAGAGCCCAATAATAGGCAGTGTGGTGGAACCCCCATCCACCCAGAACCCAATAATAGGCAGGGTGGTGGGAACCCCCTCCACCCAGAGCCCAATAATAGGCAGTGTGGTGGAGCCCCCCTCCACCCAGAGCCCAATAATAGGCAGTGTGGTGGAACCCCCATCCACCCAGACCCCAATAATAGGCAGTGTGGTGGAACCCCCATCCACCCAGACCCCAATAATAGGCAGTGTGGTGGAACCCCCTCTCCACCCAGAGCCCAATAATAGGCAGTGTGGTGGAGCCCCCCTCCACCCAACCCCTGGTGCCAGTGGCGTGGGGACTTTGGTTGTAGGAAGTGGGTGGCTGGGTCCTCATGTGCCCACCTGACCCTGGGCCCTGTCACAACTGTAACCTATGCAACCAAAGTTGTTAGACCCTTTTTTAGATAATATGATTCCAGGGCTGAGTTGTGTTGGGGCAAAAGAGCCCAGATATGATTGTTTTATATAGGATAAGATAGGATTATTTTGACTGATGGCTCTGTTATGGATTGAGGGATTTATATGGCCAAATTATGTGGCCAAAGTGTGATTGCGCCATTTCAAGCTGGTAGCCGTGTGTAACTTTGTGCACCCCAAGATGTTACCTATTCTTAGCTTCCTGCAGTGAGTTAGCTACAAAAGGCGAACAGCACTATTTTAAAACAGAAAATTATTTACATGGCACAAAAACAAGAACAGGGAATACAAATAATTATAGGTTAGAAGGCGGAGCAATGCAAATTTATTTTTCGTCTCTATGCTAACCCAAGTTTTCAGAAAGAAGCTGCAATGCTTGACTATAGCTTAAAACATAGCCATCACTTCCTACTTGTGGACATATTTCACACTTGTGCCCCTCATCAGCATAAGGTCCATAAGAGCTTTACCCTAGAAATGCTTGAGCAGCGAGAAAATGAGCGTACAGTTTCTTGACTGCGCAGACTTCGCTCCTCACTAATGGAAGTGGGTGTGACAATTTTTCTATTTTATTAAAACTGTTAGGGGGTTAGGGAAAGACCCATCCTATGCTTGATAGAGCGGGTTATAATGGTCCCCTATTCAATGGTACAAAGATCACTTTTTCTAAAGCCTAATATAGGTAGATGGGCTTAGTGTGCTGGTGGCTGTTGCAGTAGCCACAATAGTTACAATATTTAGGTTAGCCAACTGCCATGCAGCATCAGAGCGGCTGTGTAATAAGGCGATGCAAGGGGGAAGGAAGTGTGCAGGAGGGACATTGTGAAGAGGGATGCTACAGAAGGCAGTGGGGACCATGTGAACAATCACGGATGCTGTAAAAAAGATGGCTGCTGAAGCTACTGTAATTGCTACAGCATGTGGGGTAGAATGAATAACGGAATAAAACACACCACACCAGATAAATAAGAACCAATTTGGAATTTAACAGTTGAATATTAGGCAAATGATTGAACACAATAGTTGGTGTATAATACATGCAGCCACTGGATTAAAGCAATAAATGACTGTAGAAGAATCTAGTGGAATTCCTACTTTTGAAGAATATGGGGGGGGGGGGGGGTGCCTAGGTTACTTTATCATATATGGCTATTTGGACACCTTTAAAACACACTGTATGCTCTGTGTAATTCAAACAATCTATCAATACACACACAATCTGTTTAAAATGTAAGATGAACTCTATATAATAAACTTCAGGTAGATGATGCTCTAAATTTGTAACTATGCTGTAAATAGTGAGGAGAACTGAGAAAAGTTCACTTATCCTTAACCAAACGATCTTGCTGTTATTGCTGAATAAAATGATGCTGTTTCTTTAAATATTTTCCGGATATTTCTTTCTTCAAGTGGTCATGGCCTCAAAAACTTTCCTAAATAAAATTACCAAAGAGGTCCTTCAACCGCACGTCCCTTTTTTTGTGCTCCGCGGGGAGGCTTCACACAGTGCATAACACACAAAAAAAAGTCTTCACACCACCCACACAGTTCATCAGTGAGGTAAATCAGGAGAGGCTTAGTGTCAACCAAAAACGTCGCTGTGGCCCGATAATTTATGTGGGCTCAGAAACACATCCAAACACAGAAGTGCTTCCACTGACCCACCTCACGGTCTCTGGTCCCTCAGAGCTGTGCTGTGCCTTTTATAGGCTGCAGGAAGGACTGCACCAGCCTCTCTCTCATGGCTGGCTCCGCCCACCCACACACATAAGAATTTTCCAGAACCCTCCCAGCAGAGTTTTGTTATATGTCGGTTACAAGCAGACATCTTTTGAATAGGCATCAGTGAGCTTTACACTGTACATGTAGCATTGGGCAACAGGAAACTTCTGATTCTGAAATCAGGGGTAGCTTTGGCGATGGGGGCCCTGGGCAATTGTCCAAGCTGCACCCCTTAAAGTGGACCCTGATTACAGGTAGTGTTGGCTAGGATACCAGTATTTTTAAGGGAAAGCCAGCAATCCTCTCATACAGTTGCCAACGACTGTTAGACCCAAGCAGGTGATACACTTCATTGGCTGTTGGTCTTCACACGGGTGACTTGGCCAGCTGCCAACATGTTGGATTGTGTGTCAAAGCACACAAAGACATTTTCTTCAGTAAAGGTGGCCTGGAGGATCCATGTTAGGGTTGCCATGGGCTATGGGGGTCAGTGGCCAGTAGATTTCTGCTTGGGTTTAGTGCAGAGGAGTACCTAGGCTTTCTGGAACCCAGGGCAAAGATTCAAAATGGTGCCCCCACCTGTTCTCAGGGCCCCCTTTGGTGCCCCCCTGACCTGTTGCACCCAGGGCAAGTGCCCCCACTAGTTATGCCCCTGGTATAGTGTATAGTGGTATTCAAATGTGTAAACATTCATTTGAATTTGACATATATTTATAGATGTGTTATTAAAGCGACGACCTGAGACGGAGTCATTGCTGTTGTGGCATCGAGACAAAATCTCAGTCTAAGCGTCTTTCTTAAGCCGTAGCGCTTTACTGCAATATCTACAGGGGTGATTTAGAGGTTTAGTGATCTGTAGACAGGCTTAATCATGGAGGAAATATGCACATATTTTTATGATTTTAAACATAAAGATGAAATAATACGTGGCTCTGATTCCTCTTTATGCACAAGCTATGTCATTTTAATTTACTAAGACATAAATTCTCCTGACTTTGGATGGGAAGCATAAAGCTGTCAAGGCTAAAATGGCCCAGTCTCAGCACCTGTAACACCACCAGCATAGTATACACAATGCGCAAATTCAAGTAATCCTCTCCATTTAGGCTTTAGATTTAACCCTTCCATACTGTTCTGGTATAATTCTCCAGCCATATTTTATGCTCTTTACAATATTTTCTGTTAATGACTTTAATTTAACTGTTTTCTTTGATGATACAAAATCAGGGCAATACTCCTGTATGAGGCCCAATCATTAAGGGAATCCTGCAGATGGCCCTGATTGCAGTCAAACAGCACCTTCTGCCTGGTCTGCTCTGGGTGCTCTCAGCTCATCAGATTAATCATGCTGCCCCCTCCATCACCCACCCAGCTGTAATCACCCTTCCAGCTCCGCTCACCCACTCCCAGCCCCATTTACACCCCCCAGCCGCACTCATTCACCCCCCATACCAGCACCACTCATTTACTCCCATTCCCAGCTCCACTCATCCACTCTCCCTCCCAGCCCCACTCGTTCGTTGAAGGGACATGATGTTGGGACATGAGACATGGAAGAAAAGACTGCAGTGCTTGGCTCCTGGTATTGGAATCAGTGTTTAACAGGGAGCAGGTGAGTGATTTTTGGGAAAAGGCATATACATTTTTGGGAAAATAATGTTTAGAGCAAAATCAAAATAAAAAAATTGTCAAGAAAGTCATGGCACAGACAGTTGTTGAAAAAACTTGCTAGGTATCCCAAAAGTTATCTGTAGGACTGGAACTGGGGTGCATTTGAGCCTTTTTCAAGTGCCTAAATGTATTGAAACTGACCCATTTGAGGAAGTACATGTGGAGATACATGTGCTCATGAGATCATCTTGTTGTATAAGCTAAGTAATGGTATTACCCTAAGCTTGGATTTCCTGCTTACATTGATGGCTAACATGGTACAATTTACTAACGCTAAATATGCCCTCAAAAATGATCTTCGCTTCATTTCTCCAGAGCAGCCTTCTCCGGCAAAGCCTCACTGAAACAGCTCTTGCAGTTTGGAATGGACATCTCTTGGATGCCTCTGGTACTTTAAGGAGATCTTTGTTAACTTGGCCTCTCTAGTCTTGCCTCAAGGGTCCCCGAAGCACATGTCCTGAATGCCTTCCCCATAATCCAGCTCTGGTATGTGCCAAAAATAATGATGCTGCTCCTACCTGAATTGTGCAGGCTCCATCAATTATAATCTGGCTGCCTGCACCCCCTTTACAACTTTGACTTTGAAGTTGCAAGTGTTCAGTAGGTTAAGATTCCCCTAAAATCACACCAGTAAGGCGCTAGACTTGTCCTGACCACACCAAGAGCTTGTCTCTTCCCCAACACTTAACATGCATAGTGTCACCACAATGCCAAAAACATATCCATAGCACAAAACTAAATTTCACATGACTCTCCCCCCTCAGGTTTTGCAAGAGAGTATCAGGTAGACCAGGTGGACATGTTTCACTCACATGAAACTCTGCACTTCCATGTTCCTAGAGTTTTATATTTACCCTATATTGGGTGACGCTCCTGATGAGGAGCCTTCTAATGAATATATCCCCTGTTATTGAATGTCAGAATAACCTCATGAATACTAAGCCATTAGGCAAGTAATTCCAACACTAAAAAAAGGTTATCCTACCTTTAATGTCCAGCTCATATGTCCAGCATATGAGGGAGATATCAAGGCCATCAGAGGGGACCCCCGCCAGCCAAAATCATCTTCCGTCAGTGGGCACATTAGTCCTCAATAACCCACCGGGATCATCCACCTTGTGGTTAAGTGTAAGATGTTAAAGTGAAACATAAAACTTTTACACCCCCCACACGCTCAATGCACCCACATTTTAAACTGCCCGCTCCACATCTCTCCGGCGTGCGACTTGGTAGTTTTTAGTGAAAGTGACAGCCCCTTTTTTTGTCCCCGTAGACACAGCTAGACAGCAGATTTCAGACTGACTATTGGCTGACTTAAAATTTGTTGTGAGAAGCCCTCTGCCCGCATGCCTGACTTCCCTGTAGTCTGAGACGTGCTCTTGCCCATCTGAATGGCTGGATGCTGGAGTACACCTCAACTAAAGGAAAGCCAGCGAACACGGCCACAGGCAACAATAATGTAGTGGAAACTCTGAGAAAGATGAGTTATGCTGGTGACCCAGGTGATTCATAAAAGGGACAGTCAAGCCTCTTACCCTGGATTCTTTTAGATTCCAGGACGGGAACTTATGTGTTTTGATCCGCTTAAAAAGGAAGCCCAAGCTTTTTGTCACCCCCTAGTAATCCCTAGTCCTAAGCACAATTTGCACAACTCACCTGGTCGCCGCAGTCCTCTTCCGACAAGGGGTGGGCTTCTGCATGGTCATTGTGGGCCTCAGTTATGGTTTTTGACTTTAGCACAGGGGGAGGGGTGGGTAGAATTTTACAAAGTACTTGGTCTTTGATACCCATAAAGCACCATTACATAATCATTCGAAATTGCTTACAGCTGTCCCTAAATATTGTACAATTTTCTGCTACACTTTTCAGCAAGACACACCTTACAATATAAAAACAATCTGGTCTCGCTTACGTTGAGGCCTTATTTGTTACTATTTGTTTTTGAAGCAATGGGCACATATGAAGTATATCTCCCTGGTGCTCCAAATACTCCATCAACCAAACAAGTCATCAGTGACCCAAGGAGAGACCAAGGGTAGACAACATGCAGATGAAAGTCTATATATTTATATACACATATATGTGTTTAGATTGTCTTCTCCTCGGCATTGTATATAAAAGATGAAACATAAAAGAAAGCGAGAAGGGAAATAAAAAGAGAAGGAGAAAGCTTAGAAGAAAGGAAAGGAAGACCTACAAAAGGCAAAGGAGAGTCTAGCATAGAAGTGAGCCCCTTGTACAGACAGGCTGACGCCAGATGGCTTCTTCTAATAAATATTCAACCTTAACTCTGTTCCCACGTAACTTTGTTGTACGCCTGCCAGCACACCCACACAGAGCCAGCCCAGCGCAATGATTACAGTAGTACAAACAAAAAATTGTGCTATAGAGGAAACAGTCAGACAAGGTCCAGCACAGAGAAGGAGAGCGAGACGAGACGTGCGATTACAATGCTTAGATTGAACGCTGACAACCTGGGATGATGAGTCGCCAAACACCTTAAAAAGAAAAATAATGACAGCCTGTTATTTTCCCTGACCGATAAGAACCATTCCTTATTATTTATGTTATTCACAGACAGACGCCATTTATCTACAAAGGCTTCGGTTTCATGGCTGGACACACAGCTTTTAAAGGTGGCTCAAGCTACATTTTTTGTCATTTGTGCTAGAAAAAAGTTCTGTACTGCCCCACACAGAAAGGAGACACATTAATAATCCACATTTTCTGTCTTTATTAATATGTATTACAAGGCAATTGAAGATGAAAATCATGCATAAAAAACTTTGTCTTGTAGCTTAAAGTGGACCAAAACCCACAGTTTTAACTAGCATCCCCTGAATTGCTCCCCCCATGTAGAGCACCTTTTGCCAATTTTTACTACTTTTGCTTTACTCTAATCTCAGATAATGGCGCCTGTTTTAGCTGTAAAGCTCCACCTCCTCCATTCACTGCCACTGTTGTGTGTGGCAATGATGTCATCACCACACCTATGCAATGACTGATAACCTGCCATCTTACAGAGAGGGAGAGCAAAAAGCCAGGACAATTTGAAAAGCAAAAATATCCATTTCTAGGTCTACACCCTAAGAAGGGAGTATTGGCAGGGACTTTGGCCAAATGTATTTCACAAGTTCAGTGGCTTTTGATCCGGTTTAAAGTCAAACTAAAGGCAAGCCCGACTGTCCCAAACTTCAATCCGTTTTCACTGACCTTGTAGAATCCATGTATTAGAGCATAGAGAGTTGGAGATTCTTAGTAAAAATGGAGAGACAAAGTCAGGGTGACAACAGCTATGTTGTGCGCTTTGCATATGTATAATGGGCGGTCTCTAACGCATGTGCCAGAGACCGCTCTATTTCCTTCCTAGAAATCAGATGTGTTAATAGTTGTGCCAACAGGTATTCTTGGCTTTAGTAAGTCAGAAACTCAGAGAAAAAAAATCTCACCCATCCGCGATCCAGCGGCACACACGGCAACTAGCACTGACAGCTTATCAGAAGCACAGAGCAGCTTCCCTCTGCTCTGAGCGCAGCCCCGCACCTCCATTTAGTTGAATGTACGCACAAAGCCAGACATCTAAATGCTGTGAGTAGTGCACGTTCTCAACAAGGGAAAAAAAGAGGGGAGAGGAGGGCGGAGTTTCAGAACAGCCAATCAGGATGTCTGGGGGAGAGTGGGGGGTGTTTCCACTGTCGGTCCACTGAAGGTTGATTGATCAGCGGGGTGGAGATTGAAAGATGAATGAGGACGTGATTTCCTCACTTAGGAGACAGACAGGGGAGGAAGCACAGTGCTGGAGCCACTCAATGAAAGGTAAGCTACTGATATATATATTTTTAATTTTGAATTCCAATAACTCCAATTACTAATAATTCCAATAATAACTATGTAAATTATTCTTTTTTATTTATTGGACAGTCTAGCAATTGCTCCCCATAGTGGTCACATGTATATTAAAGAGGAGGTCCAGCATTTTGGACACTCCCCATCTACCCCTCCCTGTGCTGAGCCCAATTTGAGCAATAAAGTATAAAAACCACTCACCTAATAACTGTAAACATTAGTTGTTCTTGGCAGGAGGGTGCGGTAGCTCTGCACAGCAGCCTTGACTGGACCTTGAGTGGCAGGCCAGTCACCCAATCTCTGCAGCAGCCTCCAATCTCGAGTGGATCTCCAGTTTATGTTGTGTAACATTGTAAAATACCTATCTGCTTATCTGTTACCTTCTCTGGGTATATATGGCAATGTTTGACTAATATACAATGTGATCTTTTGGGATCTTTTCTATTTTATCTATTTTTGTGAGTGCATTGCATTTTATCTTTGATCTATTAAACTTAGTTTTAGCATTATTGCACTATTTTGGCTTCTTTGTTCTCTTTACATGCCTATTATTTATTATCGCATGGGATTCATATTCTGAGAACGCGTATATGCATACCCCTTAAGAAGATCTATATGTGGGGTTGTTTTGATCCATCCTATGGGAATTTGTGCTAAAACTTGTTGTCGCTGGAGATCGGGCTGCCGGCCATCTATATGCCATTGAATTTAAACTTCTGGAGAGAGCATAAATTAGTCGGTGGTGGTGTCACTCGCGAATTCATTTTGATGCATGCACCGTGGGATGCCGCAATTGGATATTGCACAGTCTGATTGAAAAGACCGTCATTCAATAGCTCTGTGTTTTTTGGTTGCACTATTGACTATGGAACTGGGACTTCTATACACGTTGAGCTAAATCTAATATTGTTCTTTTATCATAAAATATTTTGTAGCGCGGTGTTACATAGTTCTGCTTTCCTGGTGCTATATTTCTTTGATATTATAAATAGTGACTCACTGAACTATAGTGTTACATGTGTCCCTGCCTGTGCCACATTTCTCTATGGCACCATCTCCTTCCTCCTGGATGCAATCCCGAAGCAGTTGTTTCTGTGTGCTTTTCTGAATCCCATACCTGAAAAATGATCCTGGCCTCGCTGCTAGGACAGCATTGCACTTTATGTCCCTGTCCAGGCATGTGCTTACTTTCTTCTACCTTATCCCCCATGTAAACAGTGTAAAATGAGTTATTTCAAAGCATCTTAAAATCTCTAATTATATGTAAAATCCTTATGCATTCTAAGCAAAGCTGCTGGCTTTGCTTTCATTTCTGGACATAGCTAAACTGAGAAGGTTTTGTCATGGTGCAGCTTTATGAGTTTTGTGATTATGAGCAGAGTAAAACTGGCGAAATTGTTTTCTGTACCTGACCTGTGACATCACTATAACTTCCAAAGGTAGTTTTGATTGGCTGAATGGTGTATTTAACAGTTACGCTCCACTTGTTCTTCTTGGATGTATGTTCCCTGATGAATGGGTCATGCTGTACCCCGAAACATTGGATGAAATTGATGTTTCACAGTGGATTATTATGGATTGATATAATATATGGACATTTCTGGAATCAGTCTGGAGTGCTGTTTTTATTCTACATATCTTGGATACGGTGCTGCCGCTAGCCACTGCACCCGCCAGTTCACTAAAGATAGTGCTCAACCTAATCTGTATATTATCACTGCTAAAATGACCACTAGCTACGCAATGGATACTGGCAGGTCAGGGTTGAAGCCATTTAAAGCAATGGGGTTGGGCAAGAAAAAGGCCTGAATCAGGACAAGCTTGGACACCTCTTGCATGGTCATTTTTTCATATAAGTCAAACCTCACTCTCTCATGGTTACAGGTATTACCATTTCAATGGAGACTGACGGTTTTCTGTAGACAGGCTAAAACGTCTGTAAAATAACACACCTAAGCAATGTTAAAGGAGGAACATTCATGAAATAACTCATAAATCAGTATTACCTTGTTTTTTTCTTGTTTTACCTGTTAACCATTCCAGATGAGGACAGGGTTTATATTTGGTGCCAGGTCAGCCATTAATAGCCACCTCCAAGCAATTGAGCCCTACTCTCCCATATATACAATATACTCACATCCATCAGAAATCTCTGGGCCCCATATAACCTAAATTGCGGGCTACGATATATCCTTAACCATCAGGGGATCCTTGATCCCTGAAGGAACCTTCCTTATTCCTGCTTTTAGATCTTTCCCTTTCCCTCCATTCATCTATTTCCTACATTTTCTATCAAGACGCCCCCATTTAAAATCCAGGGGCCCTTCTTACTGCCCATCTAGGCTCTTCTTAAGCATACAGGTTCCTCCTCCATAGTTTTTTAGATCCCACAGTTAAATCTAGAAATTTGCCCCAGAAATTCAAAACTTTAATTTCCATTAGCCACCCATACCCCCCATTAGCATCTACGGCCCAGTTTTTTTAGCCAGTTATAACCAAGAGTTTTTCAAAACTATTCAGAAAGTCGTCTATATTTCTTCTTATCTTCGGTCAGCAATAAATAGCTATGCCCTGCATCACAGAAGGCTCATGGGACAGCTTTGACCAATACAGACAGGGTTAGAGGATCCTATTGCAAGTTTTATGATTGAGTCCATACTACTAACGTCCTTGAGTGGCTGCATGACACCATATCCTGTTCCCTTACCTTTGTAAACATAGCAAGTAACCCCAATGTACACTCATGGGCACATCCACCTTAAAATACATTGTCCGTGAGGCCCAAAAAAAAAACATGTACATGTTCACCTGTGATGCTGCGATGTGGATGCTTCCTATGTTGCTGCACAGAGGTAAGACAGTGGAAGATTGTAACACAAACCAACTTCAAACAGAGAAGTTAGGTATAGTAATAAGAAGTGATTGACCGTGCAAGCCATAAAAGACCACAATTGTGGCCAACCTCCTTGCAATCAACTAATATCACAGACTAGCTCCAATACTGGTCACTTTGGACAGTGGACCACTGATGTTCCTCAACAACGAAGTCATCTTTGGTATGGCCGGTGCTTTTCCAAAGTCACAATATTAGATTTATTGGAATGTGTATGTCAAATAAATACAAATGTCCATGTATCTAAAACCCCTTGCAAATCTGAATTAGAGCATAATCTACAGCATGAAGGCAGAAGATCACAGAATTCTGAGAGAAGATGATGGAAAAAATATAAAGTTGGATGAATACTAATTCCCATTGAAGATTCTTGGACAGCAACGTCAGCCATTGAGTATGGCACAGCTGGAAATCCAAGATGCCAAGAACATGCCATGTACCAAAAATTAGTGACTAGGCCAGAATGAGACTAGTGAGTGAGGGCACCAGAAACCTATGACCACTCCAAGGAAGTTACAGACCCTGCCAGTGCTGGGATACAACAGTTTTTTATCAGTCACAAAATTATAGCTGAGTGGCAAAAAGCAAGCTACCATTAAATCTCAGTTAGCATTTGCCACAATATACATGGAAAACTTTGAAGTAACCAGGTTTATAGTCATCAGGCTAATCAGTATGACACTACACCTTTTCATAAACATTCATAAGCATTATGCCATAAAGAATTATAATGGGTTGAAAGTATGTGGGGACCCCCTAGTTGCAGTGACAGAGGGAATAGCTAACCTAACGGGTAATACTTCCCTATTAGAGGCCTAGATGCCATGAACAGCTGTATTCAACCAATGGAAACACACAAAGTAGCTATATAAGGAAACAGTAAAAGTCCAGGTATACACTAACCTCCTCTACCTTGGGTCGAGTGTAAAATTATCCATTTTAAATCATCTAAGAATCACTGATTATATGTAAATACCTTATGTGTACTAAGCAAAGCTGCATTCTTTCCTTCAATGTTTGTGTCATAGATGAGCTGGTGCATAATATAAATGGCTCAGAGACAGAAGTGAGACCACTGTGGCATGCTGTGCTCACTCACACTAAGAGCACCAAAGGACAGAGTGTCTGGTAGACCACTTTATTTGTGTGTTCCTGGAGGTATAACATTAAAAGGAGGGCAAACTTTGTATCCCTATAACAGCTTTAAGCCTGAGCCGCAGGAAATGGAGGAGAATACGGGACAGACATCAGGTGAGCTGCTTACTGCCCAATTCTTGTGGTTGCCTGAACTGTCCGTTTAAGAAGTAAGAAATGTGCCCAGATATGTGTCTGAGCCCAGAAGATCCTGCTTACATGCAGAAACTTCTGAGTTTCCTATAAAATGTTGCAGTTGGGCTATGCATAAGGATAGAGTAGAAGGTATCAGAAGCTCTACAAGGTTGGGTACCACTTAGAATGAGATGAAGTGAAGCATGAGAAGGGACCAGCAGTGAGCAGGAGGGAGTTTCCAGAGCTGCAGAAAAACCTAGAACCACAGTTAGGCAAGATGGCCATCTTTATGGACCTACGAACCTCGGAAATGCATAAAAGCTAGAGCCTGGTATGTCACGTGTAACCAAGCTTTGATGCTCAAGTCTACTGCTGGAACAGTGTACTGTAACCTTGGACAAGCCTTCTGATAAAGTAAGTGGAACCCTCTCAAGAAACATGCTAGGACTTGGAAGATTTGCCAAGGAAAAGCCTCTGCCCCACAGGCATTACAATGCAGCCCAGTGTGCTAGAAGACTCTGCCTGCCTGCTGTACTGCTGCAAAACATGGCAACTGGTTGGTTTACAGAATGAATGTAGCAAAATGCAGGGAAGGAAACCACATTATATTTTATTGTTTTTATTTTACTTAATTGTGGTTTAAGGCAGAGTTTTTCTACAAACTTTAGTTATTACTGTCCACTTAAGGCAGTGAAGATATCCAAAGAGAAGGCGAAGCACTCCCTGTGTTAGTAAATAACCCTCTATGTCCAAATTGGCTACAATTCCTGCAATTTCCTGTCCTGGTAACCCACATTCCCAAGCTTGGGAAGTTTAGTTTAACCTAATTTCACTCTTGTTCCTTTCTTTTCCTCTGCTATTATTTTAATGCCAGTGATACTAAAACCCTTACAACAGTGCGAACTTGTGATGGTTGGTTTGTGAAACATAACCATAAAACATAAATATTTGCTAAGGCGATGAGTCGACTTCTCAGCAAAGCGGCGTTGATTCATCGAGCTCTGGCCAGTCCATTGCGGGTCGGAAAAGTAAGAAACATAACCCTTCAAGATTCATTTATTGTTATAATGGTAACCACCTACACTAAGGTCTATTGACCTGATATCCAATCATCTTTACTGAAAACAGCCGAACAAAAATAAATAAAGCCTCCACACCACTGCCACTTAGTTCCAAACTTCAGTGACAGTAAAAAGAACAAAAACTTTCCTCTCCAAAGATAAAAAAAAAGAACTCCTTTGATCATTTTTATCAGAACCAGCTGTTAATCTGTTTTCACAGTACATGCTTCTCAATTGCAATGTATTAAATAAAAGGAAAAGTTGGGCTATTTTTAGTGCTAAAAAATGCACTGTAAAATCAGAAGAACTATAATTACATATACAATACTTTTTCCAAAAAATAAATAGTAACCTTGATATAAAAAGGATATATGCCGTCTTTAAAAAAAAAAAAGCTAACAGTTAAAAATATAGTACTATAGAATATATAAAATATACAACAATATTAATTAAATTAACACAAAATTGGCACTGGGTCTGAGAAAAATAGTGGCACTAGTGACAAAAGGTTTCAATACACAATGTTCAAATATCTTCTTTTTATTTTACATGTTATAACTAAAGGCAGAGGTATTTAACTTACCTTGCAGGCCAATTAAGTGATCTGAAAACGGGTTGCAGTGAATAGGTTAAGATTTTTTTTCATTTGGAATAGCATAGTGAAGGATTTCTACAACAATCAGAATATCCACTGTCTCCACAAATGTCACTGGAGTATTTACACTCATATGTCATTCCACCGTACACCCCATTGCCACATTCATATGTTCTAATCCTCACATGCCACCAATACACATGCCGATTGCCTTACCTCTCCAAATAAATAGACAAACCCCATCAGTCCCAAATCTAAACCATGTTCCTGCTACTTTAACTATCTATGCTCCCACCTATACTAAGCATATATTTATTATTGAAAAACGATTACCGAATTATACTGTAGTGCCAGAGATTTCACCCATGGGTGGTGTTTTATAATCAATGCCATAGTGTTCATTCAGGCCATGGCTGCCAGCTCCGTTTGCTGAGTTCCCCCATCACTCTCCATGCAACCTCTGTGTCCCAATTTAACTTCGGCCCTTATTTAACAAGGGATAGCGCCAGGTAGCGACTGGTGAGCGAACGGTAATGACGCTCCCCACCACGCGAACGCCGGCTCCCCACCACAATCACACATTTATCAAGCCGATCCTGCTTAGCGACTGAGAGAGCGCCAGATAGCGAATCATTCATCATTATTCCAGCCTCACCCCACAGCGCCAGCGAGCGACCTTGAACAGCGACAGGTATGACCTCTCGCTACCTGGCGCTCTCCAATGCATTTCAATGGAGCAATCTTTAAATATTCATAATTAATTGCTATTAATTTTTTTTTTTTTTTTTTTTTAAATGTCAAAAATTCTGTGACCACTTCTGCAATGTTAGATATTTTTTTTAAGGTTAAAAAAAAAAAAAATTTGTGCAGAATTGATATTACAGGTCTGATATTAATGTATTCATATTACAAAATGTTTTTATAAACTTGTTTATTTTTGTTTAAAAAAATATGGTTGTTTGGGGGTTAAAAAACTAATTTTAACCCATCGCCGCCAGCGCTCTGTGGTTTAAGCATGCATTTCACAGCGCGAGAATTTTTGTAGCATGATTTGTTAATGAATATGGTGGGAGCCGTTCGCTATGGCCATTTGCTATCATGCGCTCCCATACAGCGCGGAACCTGTCAAATAGCGACTCCTCACCCAATATTCAACATTACGGCAAACCGACTGAGTCGCTGTCAACAAACGAACAACGGCCAAGCACAGCGAATACTAGCGGGCGCTCTGAAAATGCCGCTACAGTCACTCAACTGTCGCTACCTGGCGCTATTAATGAATCGGCCTGACCCTTTAAAAAGTCAGTTCTATTTACCCCCCCATTTTTCCCCTTTTTGTAGGTCAGGGGTCACATAAGAAGGCTCTGAGTGCCATATGTTGTCTCTAGACCACAGGTTGGGCATAACTATAATATATTATCATAAAAATTATCCCTTTTAAATTATGAATAAATAATCTTTCCTTTTGGGATTTCAAATATATATATATATATATATATATATATATATATATATATATACATATATATATATATATATACAATATATTGGCCACCATTTTGGTTACCAGCATACGGTAGCTATGTAGCCCCAAATAATCTATCCCAGAACCTATTAACCTTAGATCTGTGACTGTGAATGTAAAAGGAGAAATCTGAAATATAATTTATAATTTTTGAGAACATCAAAATTTTGTGGACAAAACTTCTTGGCGTCAGGGAGATCTCTGTTGGATAAATTAACACAAAAAATGTAAGTGTATACATATAAGCAATGTCAATGATGATTTGAATATTTTTCTTGTTACATTTATGTTTAATATCATTATTATGTTTAAAATGTAAATTAACACCCCCCCCCCCCCCCCCCCCAAGGAAGTCCAGATTTCTGGGTGAAACATGTTGGGCGATAAAGCAAAAATATACATTTTGTTTTTTGAATATTATGTTTGTGGACATACTGAGGAGAGTTCTAACCCCACACTACGGGCAGGCTGATTCATCATTAGCGGCAGGTAGCGACAGATGAGCGTCTGTAGCAGGCATTTTCAGAGCGCCCGCTAGTAGTCGCAGTGCTCATCCGTGGGTCGCTACTTTATAGCGACTCAGTCGCTGTTCAGTAATGTTGAATACATTGTGAGGAGTCGCTATTTGACCAGTACAGCGCTGTATGGGAGCGCCTGGTAGCGACTGCTCATAGCGACCGACTCACACCATATTCAGGAAAAAAACAGCTGCAAAAATCTCTGGCACTGAAAAATAGTTGTTTGAAGCCCAGAGCGCAGGAGGCGGTGTGTTTAAAGTCTGTTTTCAAGCATCAATCAACTAGTAACAAAGCGAAAACATATGGAATTACATTGTAACAACATTGTAACATGAACACTTTAATGCCAGGCCTGTAATGTCATTTTTGAGGAAATATTTAAAAAATGAAAAAATTATGAAAAACTGCTATTTCAATGCCAGAAGAGGTCACAGAATTATTTGTGATTTTTTGGGGAAAAAAAAAACCCGTTTAAAGAGAAGAAAAGAATCGTCCATTGAAATGTATGGGAGAGCGGCAGGTAGCGAGAGGTCATACCTGGCGCTGTGCAAGGCTGAACGCTGGGGCTGTTCGCTGAGGCTGTAAATATGATGAATCAGACGCTACATGGCGCTATTCCAGTCCCTCAACAGATTCTGCTTGATAAATGTGGAATTGCGTGCCGTGTCCGGCGTTGAACAGTTGCTATCAGTCGCTACCTGTCATTAACCAGGCGCTACCTGACGCTATCCCTTCTTAAATAAGGGCCTAAATGTTAAACAATGAAGCATCAATAGGCAATGGCCATAATTTTACTGTCAGTGTCAATTTGACATATTTGATTTGGTCACAGAAAAAAAGTTATTTTCTTTTTTGTAGTATCAAACAAAGTGGGAGTATGTGCAAACAAACGTGATGTTTTCTTCTATTTCAAAATGTATTTTTCTTCTATTACAAATGTAAAAACCCCGTCATTGCCGACCTGGCAGTTCTGCAGGTGAGGTGCATTGTTAGTTAATTTTAATATGGTAGATATTTCAAGTTTGGAAATAACAGCTGCCAAGGGAGAGTTTAAAGAGGGGTTCATTTTTCATTTTTACTGTGTTTGAATTCCCTGTAGGCTGCTTTTATTTCAGGAGTACTAAAATAATGTTTTAACCTCAAAAAATGTCATCTGTAGGACTCCCCCATAATAGAGGGGGTTTTAGTTAATATTTGTTTACTTACTAAAAAAAGTGTGCTCTAATGCAAAATTAATACTAAGAGGCCGATTCATTAATAGCGCCAGGTAGCGACAGTTGAGCGACTGTAGCAGTATTTTCACAGCGCCCGCTAGTAGTCGCTGTGCTTGGCCATTGTTCGGTTGTTGACAGCGACTCGGTGTGGCGTAATGTTGAATACAAGGTGACGAGTCGCTATTTGACAGGTTCCGTGATGTATGGGAGCGCATGATAGCGGCTGGTCAGAGCGACCGGCTCCCACCACATTCATCAAAAAATCACGCTCAAAAAATTCTCGCGCTGTAAAATGCATGTTTAAACCCCAGAGCGCCGGCGGCGATGTGTTAAAAGTAGTTTTTTAACCCCCAAACAACCATATTTTTGGAAACCCAAAAAAAAAACATTTTTAAAGAATTTAGTAATATGAATACATTAATATCAGACCTGTAATATCAATTCTGCACAATTTTTTTTTTTTTTTACCTTAAAAAAATTATCTAACATGGCAGAAGTGGTCACAGAATTTTTCACATTTAAAAAAAAAAAAAAACATTAATAACAATTAATTATTAATATTTAAAGATTGTTCCATTGAAATGCATTGGAGAGCGCCAGGTACCGAGAGGTCATACCTGTCGCTGTTCAAGGTCGGACGCTGGCGCTGTGGGCTGAGGCTGGAATAATGATGAATGAGTGGCTATCTGGCGCTATCTCAGTCGCTCCGCAGGATTGGCTTGATAAATGTGTGATTGTGGTGGGGAGCCGGCGTTCTCGTGGAGGGGCCCGTCATTACCGGTCGCTCACCAGTCGCTACCTGTCGCTATTCCTTCATAAATAAGGGCCTAAGATGTCACTTCATAATCAAGCATAATGTGTTTTTTGGGGATGAAAAGTGCAATAAATATAAATATATATATATATATATATATATGTGTGTGTGTGTGTTTTAACTGTCTAAAGGATAGCATATCTCAAAAACATCACTTTCTTTATTTTGTTCCTCTCTAGTGAGCCATTCTGGTTTGGGATGCCCCACTGTGTGTTCCCCCAGGAACACTAAAAAACGTACCTCTTCCTGGCTCCCACATGGGCAGCTCAGCCAATCAGCGGCACTAATTCGATTCAGATTGCATCACCCACTGTATCCCTGCACACCTCTGGCTGTGGGCATGTCTGCCTGATGGGTGTGAGCACTACATATAGAAGTATGCTGGGCATGCAGCCACAGCCCCAAGACCTATCTAGGGCTCTGGGAAGAGGTGCACAAATCAGACTACAGGGGGTTTCATAAAGCGTGCATCCCAATTTGTGATGCCCCATAAAGAGGGAGACCACCACTCTGATGGGGTGGCTGCTTCTCTTGAAATCAGCCCCCACACCCTATTTACATTTTAAGGAACCGGCTTCTAATCAACACTTAGGGCCTTATTTATCAAGGAATAGCGACAGATAGCGACAGATAGCGACAGATAGCGACTGGGGAGCCGTCCAGTAAAGCCAGGTACCGCAACTAGAACGCCGGCTCCCCTCCACAATCACACATTTATCAAGCCGATACTGCTTAGCGACTGAGATAGCGCCACCTAGCAACTCATTCATCATTATCCCAGCCTCATCCCACAGCGCCAGCGAACATCCTTGAACAGCGACAGGTATGACCTCTCGCTACCTGGCGCTCTCCAATGCATTTCAATGGCAGAATGTATTTTAATTAATAATTATTTTTTAATATATATATTTTTTTTTTAATTTAAAAAAAAATCTGTGAACACTTCTTCCTTTGAAAATGTATTTTTGGGAATTTTTATAAAAATTTTTTTGATATTATTGATATTACAGGTCTGATTTTAAACTATTCAGGTTTGAATATTATTTCAAAATCATTCCATTTTTTTTGGGGTGGTTTGGGGGTTAAAAAACTACTTTTAACACATCGCCTACTGCGCTCTGAGATTTAAACATGCATTTCACAGCGCTAGGAATTTTTAAGGCTGATTTTTTAATGAATATGGTGGGTGCCGGTCGCTATGTCCAGTCGCTATCATGCGCTCCCATACAACAGCGAACCTGTCAAATAGCGACTCAGCATCTTGTATTCAACATTACGGCACACCGACTGAGTCGCTATCATCCACCGAACAATGGCCAAGCACAGCGACTACTAGCGGTCGCTGTCAAAATACCGCTACAGTCGCTCAACAGTCGCTATCTGTCGCTATTAATGAATCAGCCTCGTAAAGCGGACCTTCACCCTAAATAAGAGCCTATCTTATATGTTTCCCACACCCTGTACATACAGATTGCTCACATCAAAAATCATCCTACCTACATCTACTGCATATTATGAGCCTTTAAACATCCAAGATGGCGGCTCATGGGGCATCAGGCAGCCTGCAAACAGGAAGTGCCTTCTGACTGTGCCGCTCTGCATTCTGGGATTGCTTACCTTTTCCTGACCCCAGCTCTGCTCTGTCTGTGCAAAGTACAGCTATAACCCCGCCCCCCTGTACTTTATCCCGCTCTCCTCAGTATGTGATGCTTCTATGTCAAGATGGCGACACACGCATCCTAGGGTCCTGAACAGAGTTGCAGCCCGGAGGGGGAAAGAATAATAAAGTAAGTAACCAAAAACTTAAAATATATTAATTTTAGATGCTGGGGAATAGTTTTTTAAGGGTTTGGGCTTTTCATTAAATTATGCTGAAGGTCCGGTTTAAAGTAGACCTAATACCACTGGTTTCTACCTGTCTCCTGGGTTTTAATTTGAGATTCTCTTCTACTGTTTGAGCTCAATTAATAGGCAATACTGGGGGATAATTGAAGCAAGCCCCATTGGAAATAGTCCATCACATGTGTCTTCTGTGCACAGGGGCATAGCTAAAGTCTTGTGGGCCCCGATGCGAGGAGTCAAACTGGGCCCCCGACCCCCCCCCCCCCCCCCCGTGTAATAGTAGTGTGCTATTACACACTACTGACCAACTACATACCATTAAAAAGTGCCAACTGTGTGGCAGTGTGCAACATGCCTGGTCCCACTGGGGGCCTGGCACTGTATCTTAATCCAAGCAAGGTGCCAATGAGACTGCCAAGGGTGGGTAAGCTTCTCCCTGCCTTTTTCGAACAGTGACTGGGTGATTGTCAATGGGGGATCAGAAACGATTGTAGACGCATGTGACTCTTCCAGTATGTAGCCATTCCCCGATTTGCTCAGGAAAAATCCTCCATCCTATTTTGCTGTTAAACAGCTATAAGAATAGACACAAGGAGATTGGACACAGATGATCTATGTGATATAGACACGGAGAGCCTGTGGAAAAATGCTGACAAGCTATAAGCCCTGAAGGACTGGTCCTGTGGAGCCAATCTGAACGTTTGTTCAAAAGGGGCACTTTTATTTAGTCAGTGCACTTATACTAGAAAGGTTTCCTAAGGTAGTGATCAGATTGTAATGTGTGTGGCACACAAAAGTGGACAGTGGGGAGCTACCTCAAGCACATACCAATATAAATACTTTATGGTGATTGAACAGATTGGATGGTATGTGACCAGCAGAAGAGCTTCAATAGTTTGGAGATTTCTCGGTCAGTACTAGAAAGGTTTGAGAATACTATAGGGAGATTGTACAGATCAGATTGTATGGTGCATGACCAGCAGAAGAGCCTTCACTATGACAGACTTCTCTTATCAGCACTAGAAAGGTTTGAGAATACTATATGGGTATTGTACAGATCCAATTGTATGGTGTGTAACTAGCAAAAAACCTTCATCATAATCAGTGCCAGTGCCTAAAAGGCTCGTTTGTTGGCCACACACCATACAATCTGATCGATACAATCATACTAAAATGTTACCAAACCTTTCTAAAGTGCACTGCCTGATCTATTTATCCAATGTTTATTTGCTGGTCACACATTATACAATCTGATCCATACAATCAGAATGCAATGTTAGAAAACCTTTTTAATATTCAGTCAGATCGATCAATTCAAACTATGAGTTATTTTTTGCTGGACACACACACACACACACCTATTTAAACTAGGACTCAGCAGGTCACATACATACAATCTGATCTGTAAACCCCCCCTACAATTTTAGCTAACCTTTCTAGTCCAGCACTAACTGAGCCACCAATCTCCATACCACGGTTATAAGTGCACTTGAAAATGAATTAGTAGGACTCTGAATCTGGCCACACACCATACAATCTAATCTATACAACCTTGCCAATGCTTCCCTAGCAGCTGGTCACCATTTAAAGCTCCCGCCCCCCCCCCATCCCAAAAAACACTGAGAATCTAACCCTTTGCCCGCAGAGGGGACATTTTCCCACCATCTCTGGATTACACAGAGCTCTCAGGCCTCCGGGTGGCGCCATTTCCAGTAAGCGGGTGATCTCAGGCTGAGAAGTGCTGGTCACGTGAAGCGGGCGGCCAGTGTGAGGCGCGTTGCCCTTTCCGCAGCCGGCTAACATGCAACGTGGAAAGGGTTACACGAGCACGCACCTATCGCCTGGCAACCGCCTGGCCATCGTAGCCACGCCCATCACACCGTAACTGGGGCGGTGCTCAGAAACATGAGTGATTCGCACCAGCCAATAGAGAGGCGCGTAGGCTAATGAGGCGCGCAGCGGTTGGCTGGCCGTTCGGCTCGCGGAAAGTAAGCAACGGGCGCCTTTCTGTGCACTTCTTATTGCCATGGTGACACGGACGCTTAGTGACTGTACCAAGGGTGACCCAGTTACGCTGGATGGACTTCTTCATGTGACCCTGCTTTATGGCCCCTGCGGGCCCCCCCTGGCTTAGGGGCCCAGTCGCAATGGCGACCCTTGCGACCCCTATAGTTACGCCCCTGTCTGTGCAACATATTTGACTGAAGGGTCACTTAAAACTTTTCCCCTCCTTGGGAAGGGAGTTGTTGCCAAGTGTGTGGATCCGTTTTAAAATATAAACAATAAAATGCAACATATGTACTACAGTAACTGGCAGAAAAGCACTCTCTAATACATTAACCCTAACCTACAAAGCTATCCCAGCCAAGTACTTCCCTGCCCTTAGCTAAAAATGCCAGCCCAGACGCTGCCCCCGCTCTGCTCACAATCTTTCTGCCCATAACCCTGCCCCATTTTCATCTTCAGGACTTGTGCTACTCCACTGCCCTGGGATGTTCTCTTAAATATGACCATCATCACCGCTCTCCAACCCTCAGTTTTGCCTGTAAAACTCACCAGACAAACCCATTGTCTGGCTTTTCGCTGCCTGAAAACGTGCAAGAGCACTTGATCTACTACACTCAGTATTTTCCACCTGTGACACAGACACTTATGTCAACTTCCTTATCTTTTAGATTGTAAGGGGCGAGCGTCTGGTGAATGCCGGGCGCTGTACGCAAAACCACATTTATGAAAGCGAATCTGGTGAGCGACTAACCATGTAGCGTCACATGTATTATTACAGGCGGCTCAGCGTATAGCGCTGGTGGTCTAACTTCCAGTGTCGCTCTCCCATACATTTCAATGGCCGTTCATTTGCTTGTGTTTAAACAGCGTGTTTGACATTATTTTTTTTTTTTTTTTTTTTGCTCAGATCATTGTGCGACCTCTCCTGGCTGCAAACAAACTTTTTATGAACTTTTTTGACTTTTTATATTTTTATGCAGAATTGTCATTACAGGTCTGGCACTAAGGCACTAACAGGCCGATTCATTAATAGCGGCAGGTAGCGACAGTTGAGCGACTGTAGCGGCATTTTCAGAGCGCCCGCTAGTAGTCGCTGTGCTTGGCCATTGGTCGGTAGTTGAAAGCGACTCAGTCGGTTTGCCGTAATGTTGAATATTGGGTGAGGAGTCGCTATTTGACCGGTTCCGCGCTGCATGGGTGCGCATGATAGCGACTGGCCCTAGCGACCGGCTCCCACCATATTCATTAAAAAATCACGCTCAAAAAATTCTCGCGCTGTAAAATGCATGTTTAAACCCCAGAGCGCTGGCGGCGATGGGTTAAAAGTAGTTTTTTAACCCCCAAACAACCATATTTTTGGAAACCAAAAAAACACATTTTTTAAATAATTTAGCAATATGAATACATTAATATCAGACCTGTAATATCAATTCTGTACAATTTTTTAATCTAAAATGGCAGACGTGGTCACAGAATTTTTCACATTTAAAAAAAAAAAAAAAATCATAACAATTAATTATTAATATTTAAAGATTGTTCCATTGAAATGCATTGGAGAGCGCCAGGTAGCGAGAGGTCATACCTGTCGCTGTTCAAGGTTGGACGCTGGCGCTGTGGGCTGAGGCTGGAATAATGATGAATGAGTGGCTATATGGCGCTATCTCAGTCGCTAAGCAGGATTGGCTTGATAAATGTGTGATTGTGGTGGGGAGCCGGCGTTCTCGTGGCGGGACCTGTCATTACCGGCCGCTCACCAGTCGCTACCTGTCACTATCCCTTGTTAAATAAGGGCCTAAGTCAGGGCCGGCGTCAGCACCCGGCAAGGTGGGGCAGCTGCCAGGGGCCCACTGACAGGGCCGGCCTTTTCTCAGGTCAGGTTTAAAGGGGTTTGGTGCACTTCAAAGTAGACCAAAACTCTAGATGCATGATCCAGATTTGGGACGTCCCTCAGTGATGTGACGCTACTCTTCACCACAAAGGGGCCCACTGAGACCATGCCGCCCAAGGGCTCACATAAACCTGGAGCCGACCCTGCACTAAGTGTTAATGTCCCAGTGTTAAAATAATGTCATTCCATGTGTTTTCGTTATTGTTTTTGTTACTGGTGGATATGTGTTCAAAAACAGACTTTAATCACACAGCGTCTGGCCCCGTTTGCAGCATCCATTTCCGGACGCTCTGAGCGGATCTATATAGACGCACAAACGGCAATACATGGTGCTAGTCTTAAATCAGCCTCCACCAAATGATAAATACATTGCATAGTATCATTAGTAATATTCAATCTGGGAGTTGTTGAGAGGTACGATCAGTGTATTTGAGTCATGAACTAGATGGCGGGTTTATTCATCAAGGGCTAGTGGCAGGTAGTGCCTCGAAGTGTCAGGCAACGTCTGGTGAACGCTGGGCGCTGTACGCAATACCACATTTATGAAGGCGATTCTGGTGAGCGACTCTAACAGCGCCATGTAGCGTACGATTCATCGTTACAGGCAGCTCAGCGTATAGCGCCAGAGCTCTAGCTTCCAGAGTGCCAGGTATTACCTGTCGCTACTTGTCGCTCTCCCATACATTTCTTCAATTTTTTTTTTGTTTTTAATTTTTTTATTTTCTCTCAAATAATTGTGTCACCTCTCCTGGCCTAGAAAAAGTCATTTTTGAAAACATTTTAGATTTTTTAAAATTTAAATGCAGAATTGTCATTACAGGTCTGGCATTAAAGTATTAATGTCACTATGTTACAACAATGTAATTCCATATGTTTTCGCTTTGTTACTGGTGGATATGTGGTCAAAACAGACTTTAATCACACAGCGTCTGGTGCTCTATGCTATAGCGACCAGAGCGCCTACGCTGTGTGTGGCGCTTCCTTTTGCTCCCTGCAACTCTGTACTGGTCTTAGAACACCCAACATACATCTCATTCATCAAGGCCGGCCAGGTTACTACAGCGAATGAAATGCTCTGTTACAGCGCCCAATAGCCGATCACAGCGTCTACTAGCGGTCGCTCTTAGCCCCTCTGTACAGATGCTCATTTGCCGATAGCTGGCGCTAGTAATGAATCAGCCTGCCCATGTCTAACAGGCTGATTCATCATTAGCGGCAGGTAGCGACAGATGAGCGTCTGTAGCAGGCATTTTCAGAGCGCCCGCTAGTAGTCACTGTGCATAGCTGTGGGTCGCTACTTTATAGCGACTCAGTTGCTGTTCAGTAATGTTGAATACATTGTGAGGAGTCGCTATTTGACCAGTACAGCGCTGTATGGGAGCGCATGGTAGCGACTGCTCATAGCGACCGACTCACACCATATTCAGCAAAAAAGCAGCCTCACAAATCTCTGGCGCTGAAAAATGCTTGTTTGAAGCCCAGAGCGCAGGAGGCGGTGTGTTTAAAGTCTGTTTTCAAGCATCTATCAAATAGTAACAAAGCGAAAACATATGGAATTACATTGTAGCAACATTGTAACATGAACACTTTAATGCCAGACCTGTAATGTCATTTCTGAGGAAATATATAAAAAATGAAAAAATTATGAAAAAAATGCTATTTCAATGCCAGAAGAGGTCACAGAATTATTTGTGATTTTTTTGAAAAAAAAAAAAAAAAAAATACCCCGTTTAAAGAGAAGAAAAGGATCGTCCATTGAAATGTATGGGAGAGCGACAGGTAGCGAGAGGTCATACCTGGCGCTGTGCAAGGCTGAACGGCGGCGCTGTTCGCTAAGGCTGTGAAAATGATGAATCAGACGCTACATGGCGCTATCCCAGTCGCTAAACAGATTCTGCTTTATAAATGTGTAATTGCGTGCCGTGTCCGGCGTTCACCAGTCGCTACCTGTCGCTACCTGTCATTAACCAGCTACTACCTGACGCTATCCCTTCTTAAATAAGGGCCTAAATGTCATGACTGAGGCGCTCTGTTACAGCACTCGATAACCGATCACAGCGTAGACTAGCGGTCGCTCTAAGCGCCACTATACAGGCGCTCATCAGCCGATACCTGGCGTAGTGGTGAATCAGCCTCCACATTTAGAAGAGCAGGGTCCTCACTCCTTATGTATCTCGTTATCAATTTCATATTGCGTTCTGGCTTATACCCTGTGTATTATATGCGTATGTCTAGATTTATCCTGTCTGTATTTTATAGCTTGTACATTGCCATGGTGATCTATAAATAGACAATAATACTACTAATGCACAGGACATAATGGTCTGAAATGAGTGTTGTTTGACCAGACTTATTTAAGAAGGGATAGCGTCAGGTAGCGCCTGGTTAATGAGAGTAGCGACTGATAGCGACTGGTCAACGCCGGACACGGCACGCAATTACACATTTATCAAGCAGAATCTGTTGAGCGACTGGAATAGCGCCATGTTGCGTCTGATTCATCATTTTTACAGCCTCAGCGAACAGCGCCATCGTTCAGCCTTGCACAGCGCCAGGTATGACCTCTCGCTACCTGGCGCTCTCCCATACATTTCAGTGGACGATCCTTTTCTTCTCTTTAAACGGGTTTTTTTTTTTTTTCCAAAAAATCACAAATAATTCTTTGACCTCTTCTGACATTGAAAAAGCAGTTTTTTCATAATTTTTTCATTTTTTATATATTTCCTCAGAAATGACATTACAGGTCTGCCATTAAAGTGTTCATGTTACAATGTTGCTACAATGTAATTCCATATGTTTTCGCTTTGTTACTAGTTGATAGATGCTTGAAAACAGACTTTAAACACACCGCCTCCTGCGCTCTGGGCTTCAAACAAGTATTTTTCAGCGCCAGAGATTTGTGAGGCTGTTTTCTTGCGGAATATGGTGTGAGTCGGTCGCTATGAGCAGTCGCTAACATGCGCTCCCATACAGTGCTTTACTGGTCAAATAGCGACTCCTCACAATGTATTCAACATTACTGAACAGCGACTGAGTCGCTATAAAGTAGCGACCCACGGCCGAGCACTGTGACTACTAGCGGGCGCTCTGAAAATGCCTGCTACAGGCGCTCATCTGTCGCTACCTGCCGCTAATGATGAATCAGCCTCTTAGCATAAAATGAAGAAATCATTTCTAAAACTCCTGCTCTGAGAAGGTATTATAGCTTTCAGCTACAAACTGGTGAATGAAATAAGATCGATTTGTTCGTTCATATGACTGAATGCATTTATTCCGCAGGTTTAATATTACACAAAAGCATTAGCATGTTTACAAATTAATTTCCCCCCAGGAAAAAAAATGAAGATCAAAATTCTACGGCAGGAAAAGCTTTATTACTTTTAAAGTGGGGAAGAGATGAAATATTCCCATGAATGATAAATGCCTTTATTGCCACAACGGCCTCCCGGTATGGAAAGGCGCAATAAGGCGCACAATGAATACATTCCCAGGAACAGGGCTGGAATTATTTGTGAATAAATAAATCAATATATCACTTAGTCAGAGAAATTGGTGCTCAAACATCATAATGTATTTATAGGTTTTTTTCTTAATTATTCTATTATTGTTTCTGAGAAAAAAAATCCCAAAATTCCAAATGATGAATAGTCAGAGCTGCAACATTTCAGGGAAATCCAAATAAGGAGATTAATTCAAGTGAATAGTGCTTCACCAGCTTCCTATATCTTTATTAACATCTAGTGATGGCGATGTTATCATGGGATTGCTGGTGTGTGGCACTCAGCACCACCCATAATCAAAAAATAGGGGAGCAAAGGTACATTTTGGTCTGGGTGGAAATGGCCTTATAGGCATCAAAAAGTCCAGCTATCCAAACATTAAGAGGCTGATTCATTAATAGCGGCAGGTAGCGACAGTTGAGTGACTGTAGCGGCATTTTCAGAGCGCCCGCTAGTAGTCGCTGTGCTTGGCCGTTGTTCTGTAGTTGATAGCGACTTTGCCGTAATGTTGAATATTGGGTGAGGAGTCGCTATTTGACAGGTTCCGCGCTGTATGGGAGCGCATGATAGCGACTGGCCCTAGCGACCAGCTTCCACCATATTCATTAACAAATCACGCTCAAAAAATTCTTGCGCTGTAAAATGCATGTTTAAACCCCAGAGCGCTGGCGGCGATGGGTTAAAAGTAGTTTTTTAACCCCCAAACCACCATATTTTTGGAAACCAAAAAAAACAAGTTTTTAAAATAATTTTGTAATATGAATACATTAATATCAGACCTGTAATATCAATTCTGTACAATTTTTTTTTTCCCTTCCCATCTAAAATGGTTGAAGTGGTCACAGAATTTTTCACATTTAAAAAAAAAAAAAAAAAAACATTAATAACAATTAATTATTAATATTTAAAGATTGTTCCATTGAAATGCATTGGAGAGCGCCAGGTAGCGAGAGGTCATACCTGTCGCTGTTCAAGGTCGGACGCTGGCGCTGTGGGCTGAGGCTGGAATAATGATGAATGAGTCGCTATATGGCGCTATCTCAGTCGCTAAGCAGGATTGGCTTGATAAATGTGTGATTGTGGTGGGGAGCCGGCGTTCTCGTGGCGGGACCCGTCATTACCGGCCGCTCACCAGTCGCTATTCCTTCATAAATAAGGGCCAATGTCAATCCATGCGTTTTCGCTTTGTTACTGGCGGATATGTGTTCAAAAACAGACTTTGATCACACAGCTCCTGGCGCTCTATGCTACAGCGACCAGATTTAGAGCTCAGACGCTGTGTGTGTGTAGTTTTTTGGCACTGAGCTGGCACTACCTATCGCTCGCTGCAGCATTGTGCTGATGTTAGAGCGCCCAACCCCATCATATTCATCAATGCCGGCCAGGTTACTGCAGAGAATTTTTTGAGCGTGATTTTTTAATGAATATGGTGGGAGCCGGTCGCTCTGACCAGTCGCTATCATGCGCACCCATACATCGCGGAACCTGTCAAATAGCGACCCCTCACCCAATATTCAACATTACGGCAAACCGACTGAGTCGCTATCAACTACCGAACAACGGCCAAGCACAGCGACTACTAGCGGGCGCTCTGAAAATGCCACTACAGTCGCTCAACTGTCGCTACCTGCCGCTATTAATGAATCGGCCTCCCCGTTTTAACACTGGGACAATAACACTTTAGTGCCAGACCTGTAAATACAATTCTCCATAAAAATATATTTTAAAAAAGTGTTTGTTTGCAGGCAGGGAGAGGTCACACAATGATTTGAGCAAAACAAATAAATAAATAAATCGCCAAACACGCTATTTAAACACAAACAAATGAAAGCCTACTGAAATGTATGGGAGAGCGACACTGAGCAAAAGGTAATATGTGGCGCTCTTGAACCCAGAGCGCTAGCGCTATACGCTGTGACGCTACTTGGCGCTGTTAGAGGCGCGCACCAGATTTGCTTTCTTAAATGTGGTTTTGCGTACAGCGCCCAGCGTTCACCAGCCGCTACGAAGCTCTACCTGGCGCTATCCCTTCATGAATAACCCCCTTAGTTAGGAAATGTATTTGCAATATTCTACCTATTTGTTTTGCTTTTTTGGCTAATGCTCCCTCTAGTGGTTTCTTGTGTATTAAAATGAAAACTCCAAACGAACCAGAAAAACACCCTCTAAACTATTTTTGTGCATTGCAGATTGCTGCCAATAAAAAAATACTCACTTTTGTATTCCTTCAGAAATGGATATCTTATACTGTAATGGTGAAGCCTGAGGGCTCTGTGGATCTGTGCAATCTCCTGAGCAAGTGGTGCGCTCCTGCCATCTCTATAAGCACTGCCTGCTCATGCGCAGCTGGAGAGGATGCTAGCCAGATGCACAAAAATAGTTTTGAGGGCGTTGTTCCAGTTTCAATTTGCAGCCAAAGCTTGTAGAAATAATAATTAATAAACCAACTCCTAATGATGATAATAATAAATTAAACATAACAAACTATCTTGATGTGGGGCTAACCTAAATGCTTGAGACCCTTACGGGGCAATTCTCGTCAGGGCAGCTTCTAGGTGAAATAGCTCTGGGAGGTCGATTCATTAATAGCGGCAGGTAGCGACAGTTGAGCGACTGTAGCAGTATTTTCACAGCGCCCGCTAGTAGTCGCTGTGCTTGGCCATTGTTCGGTTGTTGATAGCGACTCAGTCGGTTTCCCGTAATGTTGAATATTGGGTGACGAGTCGCTATTTGACAGGTTCCGCGATGTATGGGTGCGCATGATAGCGACTGGTCAGAGCGACCGGCTCCCACCATATTCATCAAAAAATCACGCTCAAAAAATTCAAGCGCTGTGAAATGCATGTTTAAACCCCAGAGCGCTGGAGGCGATGTGTTAAAAGTAGTTTTTTAACCCCCAAACCACCATATTTTTGGAAACCAAAAAAAAAAAAAAATTTTAAAGAATTTAGTAATATGAATACATTAATATCAGACCTGTAATATCAATTCTGCACAATTTTTTTTTTTTTACCTTAAAAAAATTATCTAATATGGCAGAAGTGGTCACAGAATTTTTCACATTTAAAAAAAAAAAAAAAACATTAATAACAATTAATTATGAATATTTAAAGATTGTTCCATTGAAATGCATTGGAGAGCGCCAGGTAGCGAGAGGTCATACCTGTCGCTGTTCAAGGTCGGACGCTGGCGCTGTGGGCTGAGGCTGGAATAATGATGAATGAGTCGCTATATGGCACTATCTCAGTCGCTATCTCAGTCGCTAAGCAGGATTGGCTTGATAAATGTGTGATTGTGGTGGGGAGCCGGCGTTCTCGTGGCGGGGCCCGTCATTACCGGCCGCTCACCAGTCGCTACCTGTCGCTATTCCTTCATAAATAAGGGCCTCAGTGCCTGGAGAAAAATAATGCTTCCCCCCTGTTGTTCCATACCAGTAACTGTGGTTAGGTACAGCTACTTATTACCCTATAGGGGATGTTTCTGATTATCCTGAAGCATCCTCTTCAATGCTGGGTGGGAGAGTCAGTGGAGCTCCTAGCTTCAGCATTATGGCCCCATTAAGCCCCCCTTCACCCCATTGACTTTAAAATCTCTTAAAGAGGAACATCAGACCTTTTCTTCCTCTCCCTCCCTCACTGCCTTTTGGATGTTGGTGTTATCTAAAACGCTGGCATCCAGCAGCATTCCTGGCCCCTTTCCACCCCCTTAGCCCTTAGACCCCCTTAGCTGTCGCTGAGTGGAGGCTGTAAGCCTCAGACGTACTTAATCTTCACTGACCCTCTTCAATTGTCCCGCGTCGCTCCTCAGATCTTGCAGATTTGAGTGTCATTGCAGCCTATGTAGTGACACCGCGCATGCGCAAGATCTAAACGGGCGGCGCAGAGCATGATGGGACGGCAAGATGGCACTGCCCAACGGAGACGGTGCAGAACCGAGGGATGCCGGAGCGTGATTATTATTATTATTATTATTGTTTATTTTTATAGCGCCATCAACTTCTGTAGCGCTTTACAAGTTAAGAATACAGACAAGGTAAAACATATAGCACAGAGAACAATACAAAATTAGATGCCACAGGTTAAAACCAAGTGTTGTGAGCACAGGAGACAATAGGGAGGAGTGCCCTGCCCTTGCGGGCTTACAGTCTAAAGGATGGGGGTGGAGACAAAGGGGCGGGGTCACAAGTGGTAGAGCTTGAGTATGGCTGCATGTGCCATTGAAGGTTATAGGAGTTGCTTAAGCCAGGTCATATGCTTGTCTGAAGAAGTGAGATTTGAGGGTGCAGGTAAGTACGACCGGACAGGTAAGTTTATCATTTTAAATTGTTAAACTGGAGGGGCAGGGGGACCGAGCAAGCCAGGTTTGGGGAGCATGTTCCTCTTTAAAGGGGTTCTACAAAGAATGCCTAACTATACGCAAAATATTGCTTCTTCTTATTTGTGAGGCACGAGATTTACAGAATATACTGTACTGTAGGTTATCAGTGCTAATTTGTTGTGCTCTGGAATTAATAATTGAAGAAATCTACTTTCCCTGTTAGACCCCAGATCAGAATGCCAATGTACACGAGACTCCCCACTTGCCTGTCAGCCAGCATGGCGGGTGGGTGTAGCCTCTGCACAAAGCCATTCCATTGACTTCAATGGGTGTCTCTATAGACAAGGAGCGTCTATATATGGGAGGTGCCCATTGCTGGTTTCTAATACCAGCACTGCAGGTGACAGGTTAAAATTCTGAAACACAACACAACAAATTACCACCATTATCCTATAATGCATTCTGTAAATCCTGCTCCTCACAAGTAAGAAGGAGCAATATTCCGAGGATAGCTAGGCATTCTTTGTATAAGTAGGCTACTCGGTGGATTATTTGCATATATTCCCTCCACATTGTGCATCATTAATAGGATAAAGGAAGGCCTGGTAAATATTCTCCTGAGCATTGTAGGATTTCCAGTTTGAATACATATACATTTCTGTAGAGCACATAGAATGAATATATCACACATCCCGGGAGAATTGGAGAGATATATATGCATGGCAGCACTAGGCTTGCCCACACCTGATACATATATTAAGCACTCCCGGAAGACAATACGTAGCACATCTGTAGCACACACCACTATTAGAGCTATCTTTCTGGAAAACCATAACCTTTTATTTCTTCTTAATTTTGTCTGGTCTGTTTCCCAGAAAGGAGAATAATTTTGCATTTAAAACCACTCACACCTTGATAAGAGGACAAAAATCTGTACTGATATATAGTAGCCAGATTTCTTAAGTCCAAGCAAAGGTGAAAAAAATGCTTTGATTTCTCAAAGGCAGTCTCTAAGCCTTTCATCCTTGCCCAAGTATAAAGGTTTCCTTATACCACTGCTTTCCATCTTCCAGGCTTTTATCCATGCCCCACCTATCCACATGTACCTATCCTGCTGCTCACCATTACTTTCTCCATCTCTTTGTCCTATATCCCTGCCCCACTTTTGTACTATTTTCAATTTCATTGACCTCCATTACTGTCCTTAACTTCCAGCCTCTGTCTACTTCTGCACATCCTCTCTTCTTACTTCTTTATATCACTGTCCTCCACTCCATCCTGCTGCTGTTTACCCCAACTTCACTTTGGAACAATTTCCCATTCTGCTGTCCCTCATCAATGTCCTCGATTTGCCCCACTTCTCCACATATACCGATCTTGCTGCTTCCACCACTGTCCAATCTATATTGAGGTCCTCCAACCCTGCCCCACTTCTGCACTTATCCCTATTGTGTTGTCCTCCGTTAATGTCCTCAATTTCACCTTTCTGTCCCCCCACTTCTGTACTACTTCCCACCCAGATGCTCACCATCCACATGTGCCATCCTGCTACCCAGGATTATTGGCACCCATGCCATCTCTTCGTCCACCATCCCAGCCCCACTTCTGCATGACTTCCCCATCCACTGACCTTCGTCACTGTCCTCAATTTATTCCAAGCCCTGCCCAACTTCTTTGTATCTTCTCATCTTGCTTTTTTCTCTCACTGTCCTTCACTCCATCTCGCTGCTGTTTACCCCAATTTCACTTCTGCACAATTCCCTATTCTGCTGTTCCTCATAGCAGTCCTTGACTTGCTCCACTTCTACCCATCTTGCTACTTTCCATCACTGTCCAGTCTATCCTGGTGTCCTCCAACCCTATCCTTCATCTTCACTATTTCCAGTTGTGCTGTTCTCCATCACTGCCCTCCATTTTACCTCTCTGCCCTCCATCCCTGCCCCACTTCTGCAATTTTTTCCATCCAGATGTCCACCATCTAGATGTGCCTATCCTGCTGCCCTCCATAACTGACATCCACATGCACTCCAGCCCCAGCAATTCGGCCGCTCTTGCTGCCCATTGAAATCAATCAGAGCTCTGATTGGACGAGAGCCCTTACAGGCTTCGTTGGACCGAGGAGAGGTAAGTTTTATTGGGCGAACTTGTTGGTTTCACACAACGGGGCATGGAACAAAACCCCAGAAAGTCAAAATCCCAGGTTTTGTAAGAGTAGAATATTGTCTATTATAGGAAGTGCTAGCTCAGCCACCTGACTATTATGGAAACAGCAGTAAAGGCTTATTAAAAGTTGTAATTTCAAACCTATATTATGTATAACCTTCTTGGAAGACTTTCTACCAGAATTTGGAATATGACTTCAGACGTCAGCAAGGTCACTCGCTGATGGTCAACCTGGGGCCTGGATTGCCTCTGTTCCATTTAATGGCAAAGGTGTTTTATGGGGTGCACGTCTGGCTTATGCATATACCAGTCAAATTTCTTCTTGTATATTTTCTTCTGAGAATTATTTATCCATCTTTATACTTTTAAATATTTACATCTCTTTGCTAACACCTCATTTCTTGCAAGATATTTGGAGAACATGACGACAACCCACCGAGCCGACCAGAACAACATATTCTCGTGTCAATAAAGAAAAGCCACAATATAAAAATTCTTTATTTCAGAATACATATTTGCTCCAACACATGTGGCTTAATAGATGACATTCTATTCCTTGCTTTAAAGCTGAGCTGTAATGTTATAAATATATTGGCTATTTAATTGAATAAAGGAAATTAAATTCATTTACCGTGCGGGTATGACCTAAAAATAAGGCTGTAAAATATTTTGTAGGACCACCTATGTTATGCTCTGGCTCTCAGTATGTGCCTGAAAATTCTTTTCCTTTTTTTTAAGACAAATGCATTTCTTCTGGGGAACTAATTTTGCAGAAACATGTTTGTCTTAATTAAGAAAGCCAACAGACTTCTAATGGAAGGGAATGGGTATTTTACTCTGTGGTATCTACAGCATCAAAGCCTTGCGTCTCTTGCCAAACCAATCTTCCTTCCTTCCTGTCTGCATCCTGAGCCCAGGTGATTGCAGACAGCTGAGCAGACGTATTTCCTCCAATCTTTCAATAAAACAACTCCCAACTTTTATTTTGTGCTATTTTGTGTGTACATGATGTCTTTTAAGTTTTGGCTTTTCTCCTTTTTTTGGTCATTTTTGCAATATTCATCATACTAATTATCTGGAATAAAAAAAAAAAAACATTCTTGGAGTGTAATCCTAGCAACGGGATCATCACCATCTGTTTGGGAGACTGAAAAGCTGTTCTGGGTGACATTTCAATGCGTCCCTTCACCTGGGAAAGCCCGCCTTGCCCTCCCAGACAAAAGAATTGCCAAGGCTGTCTAGAGAAAGACAACATTAACTGACAATATATGAACATATTGGGGCCTATTCACAAGCTAAGCAAGCAAAGTCACAAGCTGAGAAGAACATCTTCCCAAGACTAATTTCTTTTGAGCTTTTGAAGGAACGGAGATCAGAAACAGAATTTGTTTTAAAGAGAATGTCTAGGCACCAACAGAAATCAACCCAAGCCATCCTGGAGTTTCTCCTTGTGTGTTCCGTGCCATTAATATTACCTAACTGACCTTGATTTACATGGTATTCCTTATTTTTGTGTCTTGCTGGATGGGAGGGATTTCTGGCCAACTGAGTGGGACCTGACAACAATACTTTGGGCTTTATTCATCAACTTTTACTGATTTCGGGTTAAGGCTACCCCCGGTATCTGGCATCGAGCATTTGATTATGAGCACACTATTTCTTTGTTAAAAGGAATTTTTCTTTACATTTATTTCACAATATCATATTAAAAACATTCACTTTACATCATATATATTTCATTAATGCATAATTTTACATCACTTATATTTCATTAGTGCATGATCTGCAATATTACATATCTACTTATTTCACATCACTGAGAGTGTTCTATCACTCACACGTTCTCTCGTTTTCTTACTGGTTATACAAAGTTCCTGCTCGGATTATCTTTTTATTGGGCAGACATGTTTCGCCACCTTATTGGCTTTTTCAGTGCCCTGTGCAGTGGTCACAACAAGTTTAAAAGAAGGTTCTTGCACACCCAAAATCCTTGTGGAGTTCTTGTGGGTTATTCAGCTGGTTAGTGGATGGCATCCTCTTTATCTTCTTCTATACTTCCAAGCTGAAGTTTTTTAATGTTTTGGGGTCTCAAATGGCCCTGTACTCAAAGAAGATACAAACAAAACATTACATTTTTTAGCAAGCATAGGCCTCCCTTGTGCACAGGCTCCATCATTAAACTGCACTGGTTTCTCTAATTTGCAGCTATAGAATGTATCCCACCCCCACTCATGGTGTTTGAGCTGCGGGGGGGGGGGGGATTGTGTCCACAGTTTTAGGCCTTGCAGTCTAAGTCAAACAAAGCATGGCTTGAAGCCAGGGCAGAACAGGAAGTCTGCAGCTCGCTGAGAACTCAGAGATGGATTGGCCTACATGTTGCACACACAGGCATAGGGTTGACATCAGGGGTTTGGGGAATGGGGTTCTTCCCCTCTGTCTTTCATTTGTGAGATGAGGGTTGCAGAACATAAGTATCAACTTTTGTGGTGCTCAGCAGGGCCGGATTAAGTGTGGTGGAGGCCCCTGGGCACAAAATCTGGTGGAGGCCCCAGATACAGTATTTTTTTCCTTTAATACAATAGCCCAGCCAAGTAACTGATTGGTGGCTGTCTGACATCCGCCCACTTACTGGAACATCAAATGAAGTCCCTTGTGCGGGTGCGTGTTGCTCGGGAACCCCTGATTTGCAATTCTGGTGGGGGGTGTAGTGGCCCAGCAGAAAACAGTTCCCTGCATTGAGCTGCCAGTGGCTGTGCTTGGTGGCTTATGTTCAGTGAGCAGCCACTGATTGAACGCTCTGCATGCACCCATCACTGTAGCTTTGCTGCTCTAGACTCTCCCTCCTGCCTGTGGTGGCTTTGGCTGCAGATTTGCAAGAACAAATAAACGAAAAAAAAGATTGTCCAGGCGCTGTAGGGGGGGCACCGATAGCTTTGTTGCTGGACCAAGAAAAGCCTCCTGGACCAGGAGAAACCCAAAGGGCTTTGCAGGGCAAGTGGTGGAGGCCCCGGGGCTAGAGCCCCTTGGGCCCCCCTCATAATCCGGCCCTGGTGCTCAGTCAGGGCACATGGCCTGCACACAGTGTGTAGACCTGCATACTCCATTAACTGGAGCAGTACAGCATTTACTGGAGAACCTCTCTGCCTAATGTAAAAAACTTCTCCACACCCACTTACGATAAATATTTCAGCGGGAAGGCTCACCATGACAGTTCCAGGCATCTTTGCAAGAGAAAACTAGTAGGACTTGAACTGAATTGTATCAAAAACAGTAGGTTGGTCTAACTACTTTCTGTAAAAGCTGTTACATTTATGCAAATCAATTGTGGTCTGGCCTTTCTCAAAAATAGATTTTTTCGAAATCATAGCTATGCATGATATTCGGTGATACAATTCCAAAAACTTTCAATGCAATTAAAGTGGACTTCCAGTGAAAATTTCATTTTATAGCATCCAATAATAACCCCTTGTCTCAGTCATTGCTTTAAACCAGAACAACATCCTAAAATAAAGTTGTGTGCATCTGGGTAGCGCATCCGCGCCATCCAGATTGCTGTCATTCAAAAAATGTTCACCTCGTTTACTTTCGTGTAAAGTCCTCTCTTAGCACAGTAATGGCAGCTCCTGTGGTCCCTTTGGCCAGCAAACAAAGGCCCTTATTTATGAAGGAATAGCGACAGGTAGCGACTGGTGAGTGGCCGGTAATGACGGGCCCCGCCACGAGAACGCCGCCTCCCCACCACAATCACACATTTATCAAGCCAATCCTGCTTAGCGACTGAGATAGCGCCATATAGCGACTCATTCATCATTATTCCAGCCTCAGCCCACAGCGCCAGCGTCCGACCTTGAACAGCGACAGGTATGACCTCTCGCTACCTGGCGCTCTCCAATGCATTTCAATGGAACAATCTTTAAATATTCATAATTAATTGTTATTATTATTTTTTTTTTTTTAATGTGAAAAATTCTGTGACCACTTCTGCCATTTTAGATAATTTTTTTAAGGGAAAAAAAATGTACAGAATTGATATTACAGGTCTGATATTATTGTATTCATATTACTAAATTATTTAAAATACTTTTTTTTTTTGGTTTCCAAAAATATGGTGGTTTGGGGGTTAAAAAACTACTTTTAACACATCGCCTCCAGCGCTCTGGGGTTTAAACATGCATTTCACAGCGCTTGAATTTTTTTGAACATGATTTTTTGATGAATATGGTGGAAGCGGTCGCTCTGACCAGTCGCTATCATGCGCACCCATACATCGCGGAACCTGTCAAATAGCGACTCGTAACCTTGTATTCAATATTACGCCACACCGACTGAGTCGCTGTCAACAACCGAACAATGGCCAAGCACAGCGACTACTAGCGGGCGCTGTGAAAATACCGCTACAGTCACTCAACTGTCGCTACATGTCGCTATTAATAAATCAATCGATTCTGCTGTGTCGGCAATCCGGAAGCTTGACTTGGATCCTGATCAAGCAGTGGGCTCCTGCTGGCGCTGACTGCACATGCGGAACTGGAAGGGAGGTGAGCCTGGTAAGGGCCCATTGAAAGGACATGCATGCCAGGCTCGTCCCCTTCAAGCTGGACGTGTACAGTCAGCATTGTTCATGGCTTAGTAACTATAATAAAGGCTTACTGCTTGTTTGTTTGTTTGCTGCTTTGGGGGGGGGGGGCGTCTTATTTAGGAATTAGTTTATAACATATTTGGAAAACTTCTGCTTATCCTCTGAGGTGGCATGGACTCTAATCAATACAGTGAAGATATAGGGCCCATAGCATCTACAAAATACAAAAAGATAGCCCTGGTGCTTCTAAGGCCCTTATTTATGAAGGAATAGCGACAGGTAGCGAATGGTGAGCGGCCGGTAATGACGGGCCCCGCCACGAGAACGCCGGCTCCCCACCACAATCACACATTTATCAAGCCAATCCTGCTTAGCGCCATATAGCCACTCATTCATCATTATTCCAGCCTCAGCCCACAGCGCCAGCGTCCAACCTTGAACAGCGACAGGTATGACCTCTCGCTACCTGGCGCTCTCAAATGCATTTCAATGGGACAATCTTTAAATATTAATAATTCATTGTTATTAATGTTTTTTTTTTTTAAATGTGAAAAATTCTGTGACCACTTCTGCCATTTTAGATAATTTTTTTAAGGGAAAAAAAATTAAAAATAAAATTGTACAGAATTGATATTACAGGTCTGATATTAATGTATTCATATTACTAAATTATTTAAAAAACTTTTTTTTTTTTGGTTCCCAAAAATATGGTGGTTTGGGGGTTAAAAAACTACTTTTAACCCATCGCCGCCAGCGCTCTGGGGTTTAAACATGCATTTTACAGCGCAAGAATTTTTTGAGCGTGATTTTTTAATGAATATGGTGGGAGCCGGTCACTATGGCCAGTCGCTATCATGCGCTCCCATACAGCATGGAACCTGTCAAATAGCGACTCCTCACCTTAATTTTCAACATTACGGCAAACCGACTGAGGCCCTTATTCATCAAGGGCTAGCGCCAGGTAGTGTCTGACGAGCGCCAGGTACCGCCAGCTAACGGCGGCTACCGACTCAAGTACGCCCGGCGGCGGTCACAATGACGCATTTATCACGCTAAATGAGGCTAGCGCCGGCGAGAGCGACAGCTAGCGCGGGATTCATCATGTAGCCGACTGCAACGAACAGCGCCGCTGCTAATCCCATCACAGTGCCAGGTATGACCTGTCGCTCCCTGGCGATGTCCAATGCATTTCAATGGAGCAATCTTTAATTAATCATAATTAATTCCTATTAATGTTTATTTTTTTTTTTTAAATGTCAAAAATTCTGTGACCACTTCTGCAATGTTAGGATTTTTTTTTAAGGTAAAAAAAAAAAAATAATAAATTTGTGCAGAATTGATATTACAGGTCTGATATTCATGTATTCATATTACAAAATGTTTATAAAAACTTGTATAATTTTACAATCAAAAAATATGGTTGTTTGGGGGTTAAAAACTATTTTACACCCATCGCCGCCAGCGCTCTGGGGTTTAAACAAGGAATTCACAGCGCGAATAAATTCGGAGCGTGTTTTGTTAATGAATCTGCAGCAAGCCGTTCGCTCTGGCCATTCGTTGTCAGGCGCACCCATACAACGCTGAACCTGTGAAACAGCGACCCCTAAGCCCGTATTCAACATTACCGCACACCGACTGACTCGCTGTCAACAAGCAAACCCCGGCCAAGCACAGCGAATACTAGCAGGCGCTGAGAAAATCACGCTACTGACGCTCATCTGTCGCTACCTGGCGCTATTAATGAATCGGCCTCCCCGTCTCTATCAACTACCAAACAACGGCCAAGCACAGCGAACACTAGTGGTCGCTCTGAAAATGCCGCTACAGTCGCTCAACTGTCGCTACCTGCCGCTATTAATGAATCAGCCTCTAAGAATGCGGAAGGATGATATACATGGGAAAAGTCTATTTATTTTCAGATTGTAATGACCCTTTTTAAAGAGCACTATCAAAAAAATATGATCCAGTAAAAAATTCTAGATAGCAGGAGGAGGTCACTTATACACTGCACATCTACAAACGTTTAGCCAAGCCTGTTTTTAATTTTTTTCATAGAAGTAAGAAAAATCAGGGGAGAAAGGTTTTGAACATACTATTTTTACATAGGAGATTGACTCAACTCTAATGGTCCTTAGGCATATTGCTTTTACCATTCTTCTGATTTGCGCAGGGGCGTAGCTAGGGGGGGAAGGGGGGGCACGTGCCCCGGGTGCATCAGGTCAGGGGGGGCTGAGCACAGGTGGGGGCGCTATTTTTAAATCTTTGCCCCAGGTGCTAGAAAGCCTAGCTACACCTAGATGGATGTGTGTTCATACTTTTAACCACAATGCAATGCTTTGGCATATTTAGAAGGGTAAATGCTGTTGCTCAGGAGGCAGGTGTTGGAATGAGTACCTCACCCCTGTAAAAGTGGTACGCTCAGTCTGTCAACACAGATTTTATTTCTACCAGGAGAGCAAAACACACAAACTTGGAGGGATTGTTTTCAATCGGGGTGTATAAAATATTCCTTCTCTCCTTATCTAGCATATGGATTTTTAAAATTCAGTGATTTGGTGATACAGCTCCTTTAAAGAGGACCAACACCCAGGGGTGATCGGCCCGGAAATCTATAAGATTCCCGGGCCGATCACCTCCCACCCCGCGGGACATCCGAGATCGGGATGTCCCGCGGGGTGAAACCCCCCAGAAACCCCAAAAACATCTTACCTGATCCGCCGCCGCTTCCGCCGCCGCCGCCTCCCGCGCGCCCCTCCAGACGTGCGCGCGCCCGCGCCGGCCCTCTGTGAATGGCCGGCGGGGGCGCGTGCGCGCCGAGAGTGACGCGCGGGAGGCGGCGGCGGCGGAAGCGGCTTGGACGTTCCTGATCCCCGCCTGGACGTTGGCGGGGATTGGCTGCGGCGTTCACGTGGGAGCGTTGAGAGGTGAGTTTTTTGGGGTTTCTGGGGGGTTTCACACAGCGGGGCACCCCCGATTGGGGTGCCCCGCCGAAGTGGACCAAAACCCAGGATAGTCAAAATCCTGGGTGTTGGTCCACTTTAAACTCCACATTCTGTAATGATCTGCAGTCTTGTAAAACATAGGCACATCTGATTTTTTGGCACACAGTTCTGCTTGAATTTACTATTGCTATGGTTGTGCTATTTATGGCTTGCTTTACACCTTGCAGCTTCCATTCTGGTTTCCTATGTCACAAGACGTGGATGATATCTGTCTGGGAAGCCGTAATACCATATGGTGCTCTTCACCACTTTGCACACCACTGCATTTTATTCCTTAACAAATATACATTACTGCCAAATGTAAAATGTAAAGAAACAAAACACTTGTTGGCATTAAACAGTGCAAAGAAAATGTATTGTAACTAAAAGCAGAGTTTTGGGATGCCCCTGTGAGTGTGCAACCTTGCTCTCACCTTGCCCAGGCATAAAAAGGTAAGCCCTTGTACCAAAGACCCATCAATGTTGGGTTTGACTTACTTGTATCAGCGTTCTTGGTGTATTGCCCCACCATTCACAGCCAACGTGCTCCGGCACTGTTACATCTGCTGTTGACAGCATGCTCCCAGGCTGGAAGTGGTGACTTGTAATGGCCTTAAAGTGTGTGTCCTGGGTTTCAGTTCTCTCCCCCAACCTCTGCGTGAAGCCCGTCAGATGGACGAAGCTAACTCACCTTTTCCCAGTCCTCTGACGCATGTGCAGCCGCACGTCCAATCGGGGCGCTCAGAGACACTGATGTCACGTCGTCTAAGCCTTCATCTAAGGCCATAGGCTCCGAGCGACTGGCGGCCGCATCCTCCACTTCCCTCTAACAGAGAGCTTGCCGCGCCGTCCATTCACAAATGCCTGACGCAGACACGCACCCTGCTAGGGGGATAGTGGGGATGCGGCCTTAGCTCGCGCATGCACCGTTGGACCGGGAAGCAAGGTAAGTGAATTGGGCGGCCTGGGGGGTTTCACAAAGCGGGGCATTACGATTTTGGATGAACCCGAGGGGGAGGGAATTGATTGACCCGGGAATCTTAAAGATTCCTAGGCCGATCGTTGTGGGTTTTGACCCACTTTAACCCTTTAAGTGCCAAGCATGTAACACCTACTTGCTGGCTTGTCCGAGCCTTAAGTGCCAAGCACGTAAGTGTTACGTGCTTGAGTTTCCCCCCTGCTAGTTAAAAAAAAAAAAACTCACCTGACCCCCTCTATTGATCCAACCGGGTCTCCTCTTTAATTTGGTGCCATCCGATCCCCCCTGGGGGCTGTTTCAGTTTGGGGGCGTGCTCTGAGCAGGAGAGGGGTGTCTACCCTATACATATGTGGTACCGTTGTAACCGGGAGAAATTGGGATTTCACACGCAATAACATTTTATTGATAAATTTACATTATTTATCGCAAAAAAATACTACAAATTGTAAAAAATAGATTTTTTTTAATTTTTTTGCACATATTTCATCCAAAAGTATTAAGAATATACAAAAAAGGCCAAACAAGACATTTAAAAAAAACAATATATAATTTTCCTGGGAAATCCCTTCATAAATCACAGTTGAACATGTGGAGCGCAAAATAGTGAAACATGGTCTGGCAACAGAGGGTGACAAAAACTCTAGGAAGGCTGGCACTTAAAGGGTTAAAGGGGTGGGCAATCAGGGCAATCAAGGTCAATCAAGTAATTGTGTATGTTGGGAGGTGCCTATATTCCAGCCACAGATTGGTCCATAGCACCCAAACACAAATCCCAAAACAAACTTGGCAATCTATTCTGACTGAATGGATTACCTTGGTGCCTCCCCCCAGCCACTTCCTCCAGCTGTACATACTAGCGCTGGCCATTAATATGAAGGACGGGTGTGGATGAGCGCAATCTCGTAGAAGGGATGCCGGGGATCCTGCCACAGACTACCTATGTGCTGCGGTAAAAAAATGTACATTTTTCTGCCAAGCTTGGGGTTTCACTAAGTGGGGCATCCTAATTTGGGGACAGGGAAACTGCTGGCCCTGGACTGTTTTTAGACTCACAGGTGAAGTAAACAAGAGCGTAATTGATGTGTTGCAGGGGATGTGATCGTACCAGGGTCCACAAGGTCAGGGGGTGCGCACCATTGTTGCTCCTGAACTTTATCCTATTTATGCTTACATGACATAATTTAGAGAAAGGAAGCGCCATGTGTCTCTGTTGTTTCAGTCTTTAGTTGTCTAGCTGCATTCAATTGAATTAAAAAACAGGAAAATGTTTACTGTATGAGCCGTGAAAGGAGATGATGCCTCCCTTTAAGCCAATACAATTTCAAAAAGTAATTTGTTACGAAACCCCAACTTCTCACAATCCTCCTAAACAGGCACTGCGCATTTGCTGACCCGCGAGCCCTAAATATTTGAGAGTCATTCCTAAATACATCAAAATTCTGAAACCCTCAAATTTAAATATATTGAGATGAACCCCCAATAGGATATTCAACAGGGGGTGGAATCTCTATCCATAAGTCAGAAATGCTTTAAAATAAGGAGGAAAGGATCCAAGTTTCAGCGAGTAACCCTCAAATATCAACATTTTATGGCTGTGCATTACCACTTGCTGTTACTGATTTTGGAGTCCTTCGAGGCCTAGAGAAGGTGCATTTCATATGCACTGGCTTAAATTATACTGGAAAAAATGAAGAAGTACTGATAGATAGATTTTATTTTGGTTTGGCGACCACATAGCAATCCAAGCATGGAGGCCAGTCAACTGTGGCCCCTACAATTTTAATTTTTTACTATTTCTTTACTGTTTTAGAACCACAGTCCAATTCTACTGCCAGAGTTGTATTTTACCATTTATTTCTTTTCTGATGATGGTGTGGGGTGTGGATACTTTGAGGCCGATTTATTAATAGCGCCAGGTAGCGACAGATGAGCGACAGTAGCGTGATTTTCACAGCGCCCGCTAGTATTCGCTGTGCTTGGCCGTTGTTCGGCTGTTGACAGAGACTCAGTCGGTGTGCAGTAATGTTGAATACGGGGTTAGGAGTCGCTGTTTGACTGGTTCCGCGCTGTATGGGAGCGCATGACAGCGAATGGCCATAGCGAACGGCTCCCACCATATTCATTAACAAATCACGCTCAAAAAATTCTCGCGCTGTGAAATGCATGTTTAAACCCCAGAGCGCTGGCGGCGATGGGTTAAAAGTAGTTTTTTAACCCCCAAACAACCATATTTTTGTTTTAAAAAAATAAACCAGTTTTTATAAACATTTTGTAATATGAATACATTAATATCAGACCTGTAATATCAATTCTGCACAATTTTTTTTTTTTTTATTACCTTAAAAAAAAAAACTAACATTGCAGAAGTGGTCACAGAATTTTTGACATTTAAAATAAAAAAAAAAAAAAAAAAACATTAATATCAATTAATTATGAATATTTAAAGATTTCTCCATTGAAATGCATTGGAGAGCGCCAGGTAGCGAGAGGTCATACCTGGCGCTGTGATGGGATTAGCAGCGGCGCTGTTCGCTGAAGTCTGCAACATGATGAATCCCGCGCTAGCTGACGCTCTCGCCGGCGTGATAAATGCGTGATTGTGTTCGCAGCCTGGCGTTCTGGAGTCGGTAGCCGCCGATAGCTGGCGCTACCTGGCGCTAGTGAGACACTACCTATCCTTTGATAAATAAGGCCCTTTGTTGCTAACATGTTGGCTCACACATATAATTGGGGGCATTGTGGTACATATGAATGGTGAGAGCCTTATTGGGACACACTGGTTTATATGACACTTGGACAGTATGGACAGTATGGGTGGGAACAGGGTGGTTAAGAGGTCCACAAACTATAGATGCCACACAGATTAGTATATGACCTTCTTAAGTATATGCCACAGAATTTGATCTTCTTAGAAACTCTGGGAGGGTCCAGTGGTGGTAAGGTCTTTGAATGTCATGTGAAATACTTTAGTGGTATGGGGAAAGCAGGGTGGATGATTGTAAAGATTAATGTAGAAAGTGACAGACTAAGGAGGTGATACTTGGATTGAAATTTCCTGGTGGTTCCCCTGTCTGATGGTGCCAATCATGTGCTTTTTCAGCAATGCAAACTTTTAACATGAGGTGCATTTCATCCTTCAAAAATATTCTGTTTACCCCAAACTAACTTTCTTAAAGTGGACCAAAACCCAGGATTTTGACTATCCTGGGTTTTGGTCCTTGCCCCTGGGGCACCCCAATTGGGGATGCCCCGCTGTGTGAAACCCCCCAGGTCGCCTGATCTCACTCACAATTCCCCAGTCCTCTGGCGCATGAACAGCCCTCTCGTCCAATCAGCACACTCAGATCCGCTCCCTCCCACTTGTCTAATAGCTTGGCCTAAGGCGAGCGGTTCCAAGTGCTCTGGCGGTCGCATCCCCCACTTCCTTCTAACAGGGAGTGTGTTCACGCCAACTATTCACAAATGCCTAGCATGGACCCGCACCCTGCTAGAGGTATAGCGGGGATGCAGCCACAGGTGGCTCATGCGCAGTTCGACCGAAAAAGAAGGTCATTTTATGGTCAACCTGGGAGGTTTCACACAGTGGGCATCCTGATTCTGGATGCCCTGGGGAGAGGGAATTCAGCAGCCCTGGAATCTTATAGATTTCAGGGCCATTGAGAAGCGGGTTTCAAGCCAATTTAAAGGAGCAGTATCGCGATTTTTTCTTGGTAACTTATATTTAAATGGTACTTTGAATGTAGGTAAGTGTTGGAGTAAGAATTACAAATTTAGAAAAAAATGATGTCTGTGTTGAGCAGCTGGAGACTAATAGCTCATGTTTATGTCTTCTGAGTGTCGGGACCCAACACTCTGGCCTGTTCCACGCTGAGGAGAGGGGTGAAACAATGTATTAAAGTATCAGCTGTTCAGTGCTGGCAGCCGTCCAGCATAAGATAACAACATTGCAACATTGCCTGGCCAGAACTTACATATCTAAAACAGAGAGAAAAGCTCTAGAAGTCATTTAGCTGATTTTGACAGTTTTCCCTTCATGTTGGCTCTGCTGCAGAATCTTTCAGTTTACCATTTTCTCTTTCATATTCTTATTTTTCATTTTTCCATATGATCTTTCTTTCAGCTTTGTGTGTTTTGAGCAAAGCCCAACCCAGGATCTGGAGTTTTGTGCCCCTAGGGGCATCCCGACTTGGGATGCCCTGATATGTGAAATCCCCAAGTTCGCCTGTGAAAATGTACCTTTCCCTGTCCCACAGCGCATGCGCGGGCTCTCATTCAATCAGCGCTGTTTGCACACAGATGGGGAGCCTGAGCAGTAACCTTCCTGGCCGCCCGGCCTGTCTAAATGACTATCTGCGTGAGCGCGCCAGAAAAATGGGGGGATCTGTGGTTATCCAGGGGTCGTTTCACACAATGGGCATCCTGATTTAGAATGCCCAAGGGGCAAGGTCAATGGCCGGGTCTTATAGACTTCAGGGTCGGCAACTCAGGGTTTTGTTCCACTTTAATACCTTTAGATTTTCCTGCACAGTTATTCAAAGAAGAATTTCAGTCATTTTCAGTCAGTTTAGTTTATTTTGTATAGATTTTACACATTTGAGTCACCTGGTCTCATAACAAAAGCAGCACCTCACACACACACAGCCGTTACCACTGATTACAGTGTCAGCCTCTGAGGTAAAGTGTTGCTAGGAGACCAGTGGGCTAAATGAAGCAGCTCACTAAATACAACCCAGCAGATCCCCCTATTCAGCAAATGGACTGAGCCATTGTCATTATAAAATTTAAAAGAAAGGCATATATTTTTTCCTTTTTCTATCGCCACATTATTTATACACATGTTAGAAGCTATTGTGTGGCTATTTAATTATTTATCTTTTTTAATGCAAATTTCGCGATACTGCTCCTTTAAGCTTCCAATGCCAAGCTAACTTGGAAATTCTAGCGCTGCAACCTTTGAGTTGTATAGCAGATTATTGGAATGTTCATTCTTCAAAAATATTAAGTGTGCCCCAAACTAACTTTCCTAAGATTCTAATGCTGAAATTGTGTGCCCTAAATAATCTTTCGTAAGCTCCCAAGACCAAGCTAAGGTGGAAAATTTGTGGTTACCCTGTGTGATGGTGACACTCTTACCTCACTCTTGTGTTGTAGATTATTGGGAAGTTCATCCTTCACAAGCTATGTGTTCCCAAGAATAACTTGCCTAAGCTTTGAATACCAAGCTCAACTGGAAAACAATCTTGAGAGGAAAGTAAAAGTCTTCAGCCTCATGCTAACTGCTAAAACTTACCCCAAAGCCTATGGGATTGTCCATCAAGTTTTAGCGCACAACTTTGCATATGTTGATCATCACATGCATCTTCAGAGCTGAATGTGCCTTTGCGCGTGTGTTCACGCTCAGCTAGAGCTAAGTAAACAGACTCTTTAATTTACCACTGGGATGTTCTGTCCCTGCTTTTATGTATTTGGTGTATCTTTAAATGTAAACTTGGAATTGTAATTATCTTTATATGAACAACAATAAAGCAGCTTCAAATAAAGATTTTATGACTCGAAAATATTGTTATTTTTTGTTACTTTCTTAAAGCTTCCACTGCCAGGTAGCCCCCGTGGGAAGAAGTTTAATCTGCTGTACACATATGCCCGTATTACCGACCCGCAGCTCAGGGAGCTCTGCACAAAAGAGACATTAAGGCCACAGGCAACAAACTATAGAGCTGAGCAGCCAAAACTAAGTTACAACGAAGCACAGTCGTCCCTGCTCTCTGCCGCGTCGGATAATGCGGAGTAATTACTGTGCCACTTCTCATCTATTTTATCAAATGCTTAATGCCGTATCAACCCAGGGCCTGTGACTGCGAGCCCAACAGGCCAAGCACATAATGTTGCCTTGCAGAAGGGAGAGGATTCTCCAGGTTGTTCTGTAGTGTTTCACATGAGGCTCAATATTATTTAGAAGTGGATTGAAAATCCTTTGTGTATTTACTGAATTTTACTTGCCATTGCCCCCCCCCCCCCAGTCCTGACAGCATGGAAAATTAACATCCCATGTGGATACCCCATCACAATGGCAGCCCCTGATGCTGCTGTGGGGCCCTGGGGTGAAAGTTAAGCTCCCACCACATCTCAATTTTGGGTTTGTGTCAGTGTCCGGGTAGGCTGATTCATTACTAGCGCCAGGTACCAGCAGATGAGCGTCTGTAGCGAGGCATTGAGAGCGACCGCTAGTAGTCGCTGTGCTGGGCCATAGTTCGCTGTTTTAGAGCGTCTCAGTCGCTGCCCAGCATTGATGAATAACACGAGTACAGCGCTGTATAGGAGCGAACGATAGCGCCAGCTCAGTGCTCAAAATTGGGTCGTTGAAGCCCATAGCGCCAGAGGCTGTGTTTTTGAACATGTATCCACTAGTAATAAAGCGAAATCATGTGATATTACATTGTTATTACATTGTAACATGAACACTTTAATACCAGACATGTAAGGACAATTCTGCATAAAAATATTATAAATAAAAAAAAGTTTTCAAAAATGACTTTTTCTAGGCCATGAAAGGTGACACAATTATTTGATAATTAAAAAAAAAAATAAATAAACCCTGTTTAAACAGAAGAAAAGGAACGTCCATCATCACAGGCGGCTCACCGCATACTGCCGGTATTACCTGTCGCGACAGGTAATACCGGCAGTATGCGGTGAGCCGCCTGTGATGATGAATCGGTCGCTATGTGTCGTTGTTAGAGTCACTCACCAGATTCTCTTTCATAAATGTGGTATTGCGTACAGCGCCCGGCGGTCACCGTTCGCTACCTGTTGTTACCTGTCGCTGCCACTCGTTACCTGGCACTATGGCTTAATGAATAAAGCCCTTAGTGTCAACTAGAAAAGTCCCTACAGTAGGTGTGTAGTCCCACCATTCACAGGACTGACAACTCCCCAATTGCCATCATGCTTCTAGGCTGGAAGTGGTGACTTGGAAACAAGGCTACCTCTGAGCAGCGGTAGCCTTGGCCTTCAGCGGCTGAGCAATGGCCTTCAGGTGTGTGTGCATGGCTTTTATTGGGGTGGGCAAGCAGGGTGCCAAGGCCATGGTGTATGCTGGGATGTGCCATTATTCCAACCACAGAAGGATCTATCCAGTCCATACACAAGACTCCTCATCCCACCAGATTGGCCTCATTCATGGGGAAAGAGCAATACCCGACGCAGCATGGCACATATGGGGCAGCAGCATCACCATAGAATGGGCAAAGAGGGCTAAGAATTATTTTTCATTTTCAATCAGGACTGCTGGGAAAATGCAGTCTTCATTTAACCATTTGTGTCCTCTCCCCCTCCACAGAAATGCACTGTCTATATTTCAGTAGTGCACAGGCCTTGGGTTGGATTTCTGCAGGAGGCCCATGTTGGAGATACAATACTTTGCAACAGTTGTCTGCTTGTCTCTGAATGGGAATTTTAAAACTTTTGCCAGACTGACTGCCTACCTCCCACCGAGCTGCCCTAACACCCACTCAGGCCCTACCTACCCAGCCACCTACTTGCCTGCCCAGCCACCTACCTACCTTTCTGCCTACCCACTTACCCCCCTACCTACTTTCCTGCCACCAACCCAAACACCTACCTACCACCTACCTACCACCTACCTGCCCACCCACCTGCCTACCTGCCACCCTCCTACCTACTTTCCTGCCACCGACCCAAACACCTACCTACCACCTACCTGCCCACCCACCTGCCTACCTGCCACCCTCCTACCTACATGCCTGCCCATCCAACTGTCTGACACCTACCCGCCTACCTTCCTTCCACTTACCCACCTGTCTACCTGCTACTAACCTACCTACTTGCCTTAGCGCCCACCCACTTACCTACTTACCCACCTACCTGCCGCCTACCTACCGCTGCCCACTTACCCACCTACCCATCTGCCCACCCTCACACCTACCTGTCTGTGTGCCCACCTACCTGACTGACCGCCCAGCCACCTACCTGTCCACCCACCTACATCCCTGCCCGACTTCTGCCCATACACCTGTCCACCTACCTGCCCTTCCACCCACCTGCCTGATCAGTGGAACACCATGAAGGGCTAAAATGTACTACTGATCCTCCAGGCTATATTTAGAAGGGTCATTAAGGGGTTAGGGCAAGAAGTGGTTAAAGAATGTCCATTTATTTTCTCCTCCCTGTTTGCCTAAAAAGCCTTAATGCCTTAGGTAAATATTCATTTAGAATTGTAATTAATGTTTTCTTCTATTAACAGTTTCAATAAATCTGTTCTTTTCCGATTAGGAGTGCCAAGGAAACAATCACATTCCCATGCCGAGTTCACTAAACAAATAAGATAATTTGAAATATCACTAAATTATTCTATCCTTCGTCTTCTTAAAATGTTACAGTATTTAATCTTCTCTTAAAAAAACACTTATTGACTGCTCGGAATGGACCGCTGCCAGTAGGCTAATATTGCCAAACACAGTAGATTCTAATGGGCTTCAAACCTGCTCCAGAGGAAACACATTTAAATCTACTTTCAAGTTATTTATTTGCTTAATTACACTTAGGGCTTATGATGAAATGTCAGACTTAATTGTATACAAATTACGTGACTGCGCAGTGATCCAAAAGGTATCTGAGCCCAGCTGGCTTCTCCTCAAACTTTTATTTTTTATTCTGTATAGCATAACTGGGTCAATGGTGGGCATCCTGCCATTCTGTAAACCACCTATGTTTAACAGATACGTAGAACTTTATGAAACACTTCAGCGATTTTATTTTCGGATTTTAGAATAAATTGGAGACCTAAGCCTAAGACATAATACAATGGCTTTATGTTACCCTTCAGGGCTCGAAATAGACTCAATACATTCAGGGCTCAAAATAAACTCAATACATTCAGGGTTCGAAATAATCTCAATTTTTGGAAAAGGGGCATGAGAGGAGCCAGAGCTGCTGCCTTCATATGGGCTGCTGTGCTCATGTGTACCCAGCTTGGACACTTTGTAGTGTTCCGATGGAGTGGGCACAAAGGGTGCAATCATCCTAGGGGTGCCAATGAGCCTTTTGTCTTATTTGGCAAGATTTACTTATTAAAATGGACTGTATATCCCAGGCCCCAGGCATTTTGGTGACTAAGTGGGATTCACTGGAGGCCAGCCAACATAATTTGTCAAGAGAAGGGAGGGGTAACCACCTGGGCGGCTCCTGCTAACCTTCGCCACATATAGTTTTTAGAAGTGGGGGGGTCTATTGGCAGGCACTGAGCCTTTGGGTCATGGGTGGTGCCATACCATAGCCTCCCGCTGCTAGTCCAACGATCAGCAAATCATCTGATCACTGGATCCGAGCCTGTGCTGCAGCCCTTGCTTCTCTCGTCTACACGAGCCTCAGTCTCCATTCTTCTGCGCTTCTAAGCTGGGACTCAGGCCCCAACCTCCATTGCAATAAATAGAGAGGGTGCGGCAGCGTGTCTGTGATTGAAGGGAAGTTGCAAACCCAGCACACCATCAATCGTGACCCCAAGTTCAGCCCTGGACAGCACAAGATTCCGGACTGCGGCGCAGGTTCAGATCCAGTAATGACATGAGTTGCTGATAGCCAGAGTAGCACCGATCAATGGCGGGGATAAAAAAAATATCTTTTGTTTTGTTTTTTGCCTGCTGAATCACTTTAAGCTAGTACATCATTACTTATTCTGTTCCATCCCTGAAAGATTTTCTCTTGTTTTTTGGAGAACACTGGTGATGCTACAAGTGCTCTCCAGGGTCTTTCTCCAGCCATGTTCCTCTTGAAGCCCTCTCCAGGGTCATTTGGCTTTTTCCCCCCCCTGCTCACCTCTGCAAGATATTATTTTTTTAGGAGGTGGGGGGGATCCATTGGCAGGGGAGCAGTCTGTTGGATCATGGGTGGTGCCATCCTTTAGCCTTTCAACTCAAAGCCAGCCAAGATACATACTCCCAGTGACAATTTAGCCATCTGCAAATCTTAATAAAGTGCATTGTTACTTAATCTGTTCCATCCCTGGAAGATTCTCTGTTGTATTTCGGGGAACACTAAAGTATAAGTTCTCTCCAGGGTGTTCCTTTTGAAGCCTTCTTGAAGTCTTTTGGCCATTTTATTGAAGTTTAGGCATCCGCAGCAATTAGCAGGCTGTCTTTTCTTCCAGCTCGGGGATAATCATACTACCACAGGTTGGGGTAATCACACCCAGGAGAAGGTGCTTCCCTTAGAAAACTCACCTCTTCCTGGCACAATGGCGCAAATACAACCCCTGTCCAATCAGAGCCACTTGCCATGACTATGTCACTTGTGTCCCGCCCCAGACTATCTGAATGTCTGGGGCAGGTGCATGCACAGAGCCCATTTGCTGAATTACATAGGAACGGCAAACTGCTCTGAACTGTATCCTTTGTATAACAATTTTAGTCATATGAATGATAGTAACACTAATATTAATAAAGATAATAATAGTCATAAATAAATAAATAAAAACAAGTAATAAAAGGGATTTAAAAATAAAATAAAGCCAATCTTATTAATAAACAAGGAAATCAAAGTTGCGATGTAGGCAGGTAATTACTATAGGTATAGACTATGATATCTATCATTTATAAAATAATTATGGCTTTTCTGATTCTCACAAAGCATTTATTTAGCCCCTGTGGTTGGTCTCATGTTGTGTCGTTCAGAGAAGCTGAGCCGGCGGTGTATATTGTACCCCCCTCTCTCCAGCCCCGATCTGTTGGTTGGGGGGGGAATTATATAAAGATGACAGGCAAGACAGAGAGAGAAAAGATGCAGCTTTGCAGGGTGGCCTCGGGGCCTACACGCAGATCACATCACAAATGAAGCACTTCAGAAATGCCTCTAACATGTTTATGCCATTATATACCTTTCCAAGGAGATTTTCACCAGGTTACAGAGAAGCGCAATGCCCTGACATATCTAGGTCATGTTTCAATGCCCAAAGTTCATACATCTCACTAAATATGTACAAGAGTAAAAAAAAATGCTTTCTGCTGAGTTGCAAACAAAAGTCTGTAAATGCCGCCCTGAATCCACTAATGGGATTTTGTTAGAACTTGTAACAATAAAAGTGGGGCTGGCATCTCTGACCCTAATCCATAAGGCAACCACTCAGCTTAAAGAATTACCTTAACCCATGATGGACCCACAGCCCAAATAAATTCTTCTATTAATCTATAATGCTTCCTTGATCCATATACTTTAACCTACTCACGTATATTGTTCGATTCACCTGAGTAAACATTCTTTAATACAAAATGCTTGGCGATAAATACCTCCTCAATCCTTAAGATTTCCCCTTCAAAAAAGTTATACCCCTTAGACAAATTAATACCCCCTCTGGGAATAAAACGTATTCTATAAAATATTCCCATTACTCAAATTCAACGGCAATCTAACTGAATCCCCTTCAGTCAAATTAATACCCCCTTGATCTATAAGATTTACCTTCAATTCAACTTCTTGTCTGCTCAAGCTGTAACATATCCCCCCTGGCCAAAAAATGCCCCCTCAATACCCTACACACAAATTAATTACTATTTAATAAGACTCCAATGTTAGGAGGATGTGGCCTGATCACAGGGCACATGGTAATATTCCCCACCATCCCCATATGGGGCCCACAGTGCCCGAGGAACTTCCTACTGTAGTCCTATTTTGCAGACAGGTCAGGAATTTAATGAAGAGAGCGATGCTCTTCTTGCTGGGCTAGAGTAGGATTACTTTCCTTGAAGATGGAAGTATGATGCTGGCCTGAAGGAAACCCTGTCTGCTGTACTGGAGTATGAGTGCCAGCCCCGAGAAAGTTCTTCCTGCTGTGCTGCAGTATGAGTCCTGGCCTGGAGGAAGACCTGCCTGCTGTGCTGGAGTATGAGTTCCAGCCTCGAGGAAGATCTGCCTTCTGTGCTGGAGTATGAGTCCTGGCCTGAAGGAAGACCTACCTTCTGTGCTGGAGTATGAGTGCCAACCCAGAGAAAGTTCTGCCTGCTGTGCTGGAGTATGAGTCCAAGCCTGGAGGAAGACCTGCCTGCTGTGTTAGAGTATGAATGGTGACCCAGAGAAAGACCTGTGATGAAGCCTTGTGGGACACCCACCTTCTGGTGAATCCACAACCCCCAATATCTGCTGCTTCTTCAGCCTTTAGACAAGCCCCCGTTTGCTGGGACACTTTATATGCCTCACCGGACATGGTTGCCCCCAGGCCTTATATAGCACAAAGGATGTGGACTGGCGGGTGAAATAGGACCTAAACTTTGTGATGTCGGGCAAGCCGGAGTCATACACAGAAAGACAGTCATCACCATACATGGCACCAAGGGAAGTAGCAAAAGAAGGGTCAGGGTCAAACCAAGGGTCAAGCCGGGTGATCAGAGAGTTCGAAGTACAGAGGATAAGATGCGTTCGAGGTCAGGCAAGCAGGCGTAGGTCCAGGCAGTGGTCAAGGAGTGGCCAGGCAAAGCAAGGTTGGTAACAGATAACAATATACTACTAGAGGCACTATAACACTCAGCAGCACGCTATCACAGGCAATGACAGTGTGACATGGGAATATTTTAGGGGGCTGGGATTGACCAGGGGAAATCCAGGGGATTCAAAGATCCAACTTAACAAGATAGACATAAGTGAGCTAGTTGCACTCATTTTAATTAGGTAAGGAAAGCTGGAAACTTATTACACAGAGTGAACTTACTAGGATAGTGACAGACAGATTTGGACTGGCCAACGGGAGAACAGGCGAATAACCCGAACAGGCCTGGGAACTCAGCCTCATGCCCAAAAACATTTACCTTGTGCACCCTTGCTTGGATGCCGCTAATAGCCCCAGCACTCAGACTACTGAGAATTCAATCATCATCTATTCCTTAGTTCTGGCTCTATGTTCAGCTCTATGTTGTAGACTCAAGAATCCTCTGACTTGGCTTCCCATCATAAAATGTACCCTACTAAATTGTGGCTTCCCAGCATAAACTTTTCTTAATTTCTCTTGGCACTTCCATTTCCTATGCTATACAGCAATATAAAATTTTTCGGCAAATCCACAGCATCCTAATGCAGGGTAAATACATTTAGTTAGGATTTTGTAGGTGGGTGGATCAGCTGTTTTGGAATAGTCAACCAGAGCACATTCCCCTCCAAACCACGGTCTGCCTCAAATAGCTATGTTACATGATCTACGTGTTACTGCAATTAAAAAAAAAATGTTTATTATTAGTTTGATTTGAAGTGAACCGTTAAAGTGGCAACATGTTTATAAACTCTTTTAAGGATAAAATTAATCCAGAACCACTGATACTTTAGCTATGTTGTATATCACAAACCTAACCTGTGGTTTCCCAACTTGGCAAGATTAAATACCTGGAGAGTTGGAGAATCAGACATTCTCATACATTGAGTCCCTCCAGCTCTCTCCTTCCTGCTATGTCAGTCTACTTAGTGAGGAAATCACTTCCTCATTCAGCTTTCAGTCTCTACCCTGCTGACCTGGTCCTTCAATCAACCTTCAGTGGACTGAGAACAAAAACACCCCCCACTCCCTCCCCAGATGTCCTTATTGGCTTCCTCTCACTGCAGCCCTGAAACCCTGCCCTCCTCTCTGGAAACACTATGTGCTGGCAGGATGGAGACGCTCTTAGCCTGCAGAATCTCTCATCCCCTTTTTCTGATTATGTGCTACTAGTAATAACTAGAGACACAACAATGCACTATTTTTTTTACTATCATATATGTAGAGAACACAGTGTGCTTACATCACATCATTGTTACCATGCACATTGTTCTCCTCATCTGTTCTCTGCATCTCCAATGCTCTATTAAAAATTACTTTTACAAATAACTACAGGGTCTTTTTGAAAACGGATTGAAGTTTGGGGCAGTGTAAAGTGTAGCCTGAGATAATTGGGAAACCATCAGGCTTGTCTTTAGTATAACTTTAACTACATCTGTTCCAAACTCTGATAAGTGACTACCTTTGTCTAATGCAGCTGCTACTGACTATGGCTTCTTTATATGGATGTATTTACCTTAGGCTAACTATCCGCTCTAACACTCTAACAATTTAAGCTAGGAATCCCTTTCCAAAAGCTACCCATTGAAATAGATTGTACCATGGATGCAGTGGTAATGGGTCAATTAGATATGGCTCATGACCAAACAGTAGCCCTAGGCAGGGCGGCAGCTATGTACCTCCCTGCTGAAACCCTTACCCAGATTTGAGTTCTTAATTGGATACCCAGTACCTGCGAAGCCCATAGGATGCTACACATTTGCCAGTTTTGAAAACCTGAATTGGGACCAGTTGATTGCATTCCCCTCCCAGGTTGACAACCATTTCCTGCATGACCATCAGCTGTACACAGAGTTGCTATGTTTTATATAAATGTGCTACCTACAGCCACAGCCAGTATTCAGTTGGGTTGGATCAAGGTATGATCTATGTAGGCCTTAGAAATAAAATAATTTCCATGTGCTTAGAAGTGAAATATTTTCCATGTGCTTAGAATATCATTTTCATGTCTGCCAAGCTTATTATATCTGCCTAAAAAGTCATTTTGTTTATTTGATTGTTACATCCCTTAGAAAAAGGAAGACATGCAATGTTTTTATGAGTACCTTGGAAAAAGCCTTGGCCTTGAAAAGCCCATTTGATGACATGGTCAAAGGGAATTAATGAATATACACAGAGAACACAGGGGGGCCAGGTATGCTCTTGCCACACAATACCGCATATGATCTGCTTAATATTACAACTTTTATAATCAGCATCACACAACCACAACACTTACAACTCATGTAATTCAGGCTGGGTTCTTTTCAGTATATATGTCAGAATAGACTGGTTGTTCTATAATACATTACATGGCGATGATGAGATTGGGATCCCTAGTCTAAATTAAGTAACCAGGGCCCCTCTTCCTCCAAAAAGTAGAACTAACATGTAATCAGTATTTATAGACGTCATTTAGCAAAGAATCTCTCGAAAGGGTCTTCCTAAACAAACGGCTTGGTGTGGGGCCTTTACCTTTAGCGGCACTCTCCGGTCTTTGGTTATTTTTCTGCGATTTAATTCTAAATGTCTGCTTGGTAAAGCTCTTAATTCAGCAACCCAAAGGAACACAGAGAGATTGGGGAGATGGAGCTGTTCGGATATTGCGTGCGTAACTTATTGACAAATTATACTAATCTTCCAAGCAGCCCTAGTCTGAAGATGTGTGAAATATTCATTACGGTGGAGATATTACCTACTGTCTGCAATCTTGCAAATCTGCTGCTCTCCTAAAAACATGCATTAAAGGAGATGTAAAAATTACATGAAACAGATGTTTAAAAGAAGCTTTAACTTCATCCATGTAGTTATATGTAAAATAATGTGTTCAATCTCCTTAAAATCCTGAAAAAAAGTCACTTGCTTGGCGGTCTGTGCTTGTTGTAGGCAGAAATAAATAGGAAGTACAAAAGCTTCAGGTGGCGAGTTGCAGATTGTTCCAAGCCTGAAGCTGCATTTGCCACTGCCGCCGTTTTTTCGTCTTTTCGATAAATAGTTCCCCTTCATTGAGGCAAATGAGGAACTTGACTGTGTTAGAGAAGGCCAGACCTCTGCCAGAGGCAAGAAGGGCCTTTAATAGCAGAAATTCCTCACCAAGTGAGATGTATGAAGCCAAACATTGTGTCCACCACAAAAGATGCTCTGTATTTAGGATCATTTCTAATTTAATTAGTCCAAGAGGTACCGCATTAATTTGCCAAGAATTCCTCTGATGCGAAGGCTGCTGTTACTGGAAGAATGGAGAGAAAATAGCCCAAGTGTACAAGTGGCACGCTAACAATGGCTATTTTTATGTTGCAAATGACGTTGCACGGACACAGGAGGCCTTTAAGTTTACAGTTAGCTCTGGTAGAGTTGCTCAGTGCTCAGGGCTGAGTGCTTAGCCCAGTCCCTTTGTCGCTAGAAGGGATAAAGATGGATTCTCAGTAGCATTGCTCTTCAGATTCTGATTAAAATAGCATTTGACCCAAATTTGGCTTATTCGGTTTGATTCAATCCAAACCAAAATTATAATAAATATAATAAAAATATAATAAATACCTGTATATCATTCTAGGGTTCCCCTTTGAATAGTAATGCTCTCAAAGTGACCCAAGGTCCTGAAAAAAGACCCCCTGTCACGAGCTACTCACCCAGCCTTCGGTCCCGCGCCGTCTGCGGTCGGTCAGCCGGAGCGCTGGCAGGGCGGCGTCCTCGACGGGCGGCTGTTCGGCGGCTTCCGTCGCTGACGGCCGCTCGGCTGTTTCCGCCGCGAGCGGCGGCTCGGGCAGCTCCTGACATCCTGCGTCGTGCTGTGCGGGAGGCTCCAGGTTTGGGCCAATGAGCCCAAGGTGGTTCTGGGCGGAACGCCCTATAGTTTGAATTAGGCAAATCAGTCCTAGTATCCTAGAGTGCACCAATCATGTCCCTCTATCATGTCTACTACTTCCTATAAAGGTGTTTCCATCACATTTGGTCCTTGCCCGTGATAGCGTGTTGCTGGGTGTGAATTGGTGTCTGCTCTGTCTTCGTTTATCCTGCTGTGTATGACCATCCTTGATCGCTGCCTGGACCGACCTTAGCCTGTTTCCCTGACTACGATTTTGCCTGCTTCACTGTACTGCGTACCCGTGATCTCCCGGTTTTGACCTTTGGCTCGACTTGACTATTCTTCCATCTCATCTGTGCTGCGTTTCATTGGACTGATCTTCCGTGTATGACCCCTGCTTATTTGACCTTGCCCAGTCTCGTTCCTGGTTCATCTGCCTTTCCCTTGCATAAGTCTGCATCCTTTGTGCTATAAAGTCCTGGGGGCAACCGTGCCCGGTGAGGCGTGTTTAGCGTCCCGGCAGACGGGGGCTTGTCTATAGGCAAAGCTAGCAGCGGAGATTGGGGGTTGCAGACTTATTTGGAAGGTGGGCGTCCCACGGGACCTGACACCCCCCCCCCCCATTTGATAGGATTAGCTGAGATCAACACTTTAAAATAATCCAACACATTAAAAGAAGTGTAAGAATAAATCCCGCTTGAAAACATACCTGCGACAGTTAGAGTAAAAATGAATCCGGCTTGAAAACATACCTGTTACTGTTACAGTTGGAGTTTTGCTAGCCACATACATGCCTGCCCGGCAAAATTTTTTTTGGTTTCCTTCAGGACTATTTATATGGGTAATGCTGCCACTTGCGTTTGTGACCACCGCCGGCCAATGGGGTTTATCACGTCACATGCATTGTGCCTCACACGCTGCTTTCACACCTATACCACTTAATATTGATCAGCAGTTAGGGGGCGGTGAATACACTGACAGAGGCTTGACAGGCTTCCTAGAGAGTTTAAAAGCGTACCATAGCCCTCTCAGCCTACCTTTGAACCCCCACCCAGCCATCCACCTGAGTTCCTGGGTTGATGCATTAGGCTCAGGCCAGCTCGGTGTTAACAGATCGCTAATTGGCTGATCTCAGATTTGCTGGGTGACGTCACAAGCCCATTGGCTGCATCCTCTGGTTCCCTCTCATCTGAGGTGAGCAAATGCCCCCAGACTATGTGAATATCTGGGCACGGGAGTGTGCCTCAGCTAAAGGGAAGCCGGGGATGTAGCTGCAGCCCGGAAAGCACTGTTGGAACTCCAGGGAAAATCTGGAACAATCCCAGGGGTTTCTCACTTTTCTTTTAGACTCCAGGGCCATGCAGCACAGATTTTGATCCACTTAACTGGAGGGGCATTTCGAATCATGATGCCCAAATAATTAAATTATTAGCAACTTGTAATTTTTAAGGTCCACTTTACCTATAAAGCAGCGGGGACCTTCTTGATTGTAGCTGCGCACTGCAACTTTATACTGGTTCATGTAGCGCAATTTACTGCACTACATTCTAACATTCAATTAAGTAGCCATTCCCCATCCAACAACATTACATTTTTTTATGTTCCTCTAGCCACCATAAGGTCCACTTTCCCTATAGTGAAAGTTTTGTATTTTACATTATTTTTGTATTAGTACATTATTTTGTGTGATCACCTCACACAAAATAATGTACTTCTAGTGTTTGCTTTAGCACCGCTTATTATTTTAGATGTAAAGTCCCACAGCCCAGCCCAGGGCCCCTGCTATTTTCTATGGGCAACTTGGCTGAGTTTTGGTCCACACCTTGCACCTCCAGCCAGACAGAAGTGTAGCACCCAGCTCCAGATACAGGGCTGTATGTCCACCACCGTGGGAGCATTTGAAAGGTAAGCAGGACGGCCATGTAACCCTTTTAAACTCCAGATCTAAGGTATGATAGGAAAGTCTACAAATTTGGAACTGCTCAATGGTAGGAGTTTATGTATTTTAATAGAAAACTCATTAAACCGAACCAATATTCTTAGAAGAAACAGTGCTCATATGCCTCCCTCCCAAGAGAAATTTAGCTTGCTGCACATAAAAAATAATTCACCTTTTTGTAAATCCTGCTGTGGTCAATTTTACAAACAAATAGCATCCCATGGAGCTGTAGGCCGTCTGCAAAGAGGAAGACCTGCTGGGTTTCCTGCCACTATGCATTGCTTATGTCAAACCCATGGCTGGGATGCTGGGAAAGGAAGCTCAAAAATGGCCGCTACCAGTATAAAATCAGAGTAGAGGCAGGAGCAAATGTGAGTGCTGACAAGGATTTAGGATTCAGGATCATGCATGAAGATTTAGCAAGGGAGTTTTGGGGAGTTTTTGCAAGGCTGTTGGTATGGTTTAAGTAGACTTTTTACCTTAATATTTAAAAATAAAAAAGAGTCATTAATAAGCATGCAAACCGATGCATGCTTATTAACAACCTACTCACCTTACCAGGCAGCCGGCTCTTGGACTTCTCGCTCCCGTGCCACCATCTTGCTACACCCGGGAGTATGTATTGCATACTCCTCAAAGGGCACCAGCCTCTCACAGAGAGCAGCTGGTTTTTCTCCCAGCGTTTGACGGCGGTAATGGCGGCGACAGTGGCGGAAGAGGTGAGAGAGCTTCAGCGGCGGGGACCTTCTTGATTGTAGCTGCAGACTACAGCTTTATACTGGTTCATGTAGCACGATTTACTGCATTACATGAACAATTAGGCTGCTGGCAAAACCAGCAGGAGCGCTGCAGGAGCATCTGGACCTTCGCCCAGAAGATGAGTAAGTCCCCTGGGCTTTATTACAGGTATTGCTTGATGGTTCATCTGCTTGATGGTTCATCCCTGATGAAGGGGTGAGGATATCCCGAAGCATTGGATTCATGAATATATAGACCCTTTTCATACACTTATGAACTTTGTATCTACCACACAGATTCAATATATGCTTTTGCAGAAAGTTTGAAGTGCTGGTCTTGTTCTTTCTTAGCAAAATAGGGCCATAGATTCCATTATCTGACATAATCTGCAGGACCAGTTTTGCTCACATCTGCTTCCAGTGCTAAGAACTGCAGGGAATCCCCCACCCAGCAACATTACATTTCTCTCAAATAATTGTGTCCCCTCTCCTGGTCTAGAAAAAGTCATTTTTAATAACTTTTTAGATTTTTTATATCTATATTCCAGTTGGCTGAGGGATCAGAGTGTTGTTGTTAATGGCGTGCAATCTGAACAAAGGCGAGTTACAAGTGGTGTGCCGCAAGGCTCTGTCCTGGGCCCTATTCTTTTTAATATATTTGTAAGTGACATAGGAGAAGGCTTGGTAGGAAAAGTTTGTCTGTTTGCTGATGATACAAAGGTTAGTAATAGAGTGGATATTCCTGGAGGTGTCTGCAACATGGAAAATGATTTAGCTTTACTGGATAGATGGTCAAAACTGTGGAAACTAGAGTTTAATGTCTCTAAATGTAAAATCATGCACTTGGGTAGAAGGAATCCCTGCTCTGAGTACCATATGGGCAGTACTGTGTTAGCCAGGACCTCGGAGGAGAGAGATTTAGGGGTACTGATAACTGCAAGATGAGTGGACAGTGTAGCCAGGCAGTGGGAAAAGCAAGCAGGATGCTCGGCTGCATAGCTCGAGGCATCACCAGTAGGAAGAGGGAGGTTGTGATGCCGCTGTATAGAGCCCTGGTGAGGCCACAGCTAGAATACTGTGTGCAGTTCTGGAGACCTTACCTGCAAAAAGACATTATTCAAATAGAACGGGTCCAAAGGCAGGCAACGAAAATGGTGGAAGGACTTAAACTTAAAACTTATCAGGAGAGACTTAAAGAACTTAATTTGTACAGTCTGGAGGAAAGAAGGGAGAGGGGGGACATGATTGAGACCTTTAAATATGTGAAAGGATTGAATAAGGTTCAGGAGGGAAGTGTTTTTAAGAAGAAGCTTAATGATAGAACAAGGGGGCACAACCTGAAGCTAGTCGGGGGGAAGATCAGGAGCAATGTTAGAAAATATTATTTTACAGAAAGAGTAGTAGATGCTTGGAACAAACTTCCAGCAGAGGTAGTTGAAAAATCAACAGTCACTGAATTTAAACATGCCTGGGATAAGCACACATCTATCCTAAGATAAAGAGTACATACAGTATACACATAAGGGCAGACTAGATGGACCGTATGGTCTCCTTCTGCCGTCAACCTTCTATGTTTCTATGTTTCTATATGCAGAATTGTCATTGCAGGTCTGGCATTAAAGTATTAATGTCACAATGTTACAACAATGTAACAGGTGGATATGTGTTCAAAAACAGACTTTAATCACACAGCATCTGGCGCTCTATGCTATAGCGACCAGATCCAGAGCGCCTACGCTCTGTGAGTCTGTTTTTTTCTCTTTTTTTTTTTTTCTTATTGAATATGGTGTGCGTTGCTGAGAGTTGGTCGCACTGAGCTGGCGCTACCTTTCGTTCACTGCAACGCTGTACCGGTGTTAGAACACCCAACATACATCTTATTCATCAATGCCGGCCAGGTTACTACAGCAACTGAGGCGCTCTGTTACAGCACCCGATAGCCGATCACAGCGTATACTAGTGGCCGCTCTGTACAGACGCTCATCTGCCGATAGCTGGCTCTAGTAATGAATCAGCCTGCCAGTAGCCTTTCCCAATCCAACAACATTACATTTTTATGTTTCTCTAGCCACCATGACCAGCAGCATTTATATATTTATAACCCCTCTTTTTCCCCATCACCCAAGCAGCAAGCTAATACAAAATAAAAATAGGTAAAAACTATTCATACAGGGGGACCTTTTAGGAAGGGGTCCCTGGGCAATCATCATGTTTGCCCTCCCTTAATGCTCCCCTTTTTCAGTGGTCTATTAGCACATGATCTACTTCCAGAGTAGAAGCAGTTGCTAATACAGGTAAATTATGAAACCTAAAAACTCTATAACTTGGCTTTAATTGAGCCAAAGTTAGTGTTTCACACTTCAATGAGATTCTTCTATTGTAACAAGCAATTAGGGTGAAGAAGTCTCATGCAGTACTATAACAATGGATTAAAGCACTCCACACTTTCCAGTACTGGAGATAATGGCTTGTATGGACACCAAATGGATCCCCTTTATCTCATCATTTATGTCTGAACCTAACCAACTGAAAAATGTATTTTATTAATAATGCAAAAGGCCTAAGAGGAAACAAAACATTTAGGGATTATAAAGTTAGGCTAATTGAGCGTGAGAAAGTATTTTGCCAGCACCAACTTATAAAGCTAAAGAGTAAGATTCCAGGCTACAACCATGGATGGTGATTATTAACACGGTGTACTATTATGGGATTGTTTCATTATAAAAAAAAAAGGAAAACTTTTTGGCTTCAAGACATTACTTATTTAAATCCTTACAACCATTCACTGGAAAAATCATTCCCATTAAAAGCTGTAAACAAAAATAAGCTAGACTCACCTTACCACCCTGGAAAATAAGAAACAACAGCTCAGGAGGTTGTCCGACTTGGAACTGTTTGGCAATAAGTAATACGGGTTCAGACATGGACCGAGGAGTGGATCTGGCTATTCTATAAATAATTGTACTGAAGCTTTATTATTGTAGGGCAGATAGGGTGGCAGGAGCTGGTGTAAAATTCCACAGCTGAGGCTATAACATTGCAGGGACAGAACATTGTCTGGAGCAACGATACTCAACTGGCAGACTAGGGTCCGAATGAGATTTCCAGACGCCTGCACTCAGTTGCTTCTGTGTTGCCATGCTCAGACCTGCCGCCTTGATCTGAAATGTAGTGCTTAGTCTCCCTGCCAGTGTCATGGCTCCCTGGCACCTAGCATTGCAATATAAAGTACTGCACGGGTGGAAAGTGGTAATGCAAGGTACACAAACTTTGTTTCTCTGTCTCTACATCTAATTTTTACCCCCTGCACCAGCCCAGCCTCATCGATCCCTGTCCCATCCTCTCATCCCCCCAGCTTTGCCCCATCCATCCCTGCCCCCCCCCAGCTTTGCCCCATTCATCCCTGCCCCCCTCAGCTCTGCCCCATCTACCCCTGTCCCCTTAGCTCTGTCCTATCCAACCTCTCTTTGCCTCATCCACCCCTGTCCCCTTAGCTCTGTCCTATCCAACCTCTCTTTGCCTCATCCATTCCTGTGCTCCCAGCTTTGCCTATCCAATCCCTGTCCCCCCAGCTCTGCCCCATCCAGCCCAGTCTCTCTGCCCTATCCATTCCTGTCCTCCCAGTTTTGCCCATACAATTCCCGGCCTCCTAGATTTTGCCAATCCATTATTCTTTCTTCCAGCTCTGCCCATTCATTCCTGTCCTTCTAGTTCTGCCCATTCATCCCTTCTTTCATCTCTCTCTCCATCCCTCCCTGCCCTTCCTGTTCTGTCTATCCATATCTCTTCCTTACAGCTTCTTTCCCATTCATCCCCTTCCCCATGCCCTATCTATCCATTCTTGTTACTTGACCTTATTGCCAATAACATTCTGGGCCGTAGTCCACCCTTGTGCACGGCCTGCACAGAATGCAAGGGGGGGGGGGGGGGTGTGCCACAGGCCAGAGCTGTAGGTTCTGTTTTTTTCCAGTGCCCAATAGGATTTTTGGGGTGGGGGGCATGCAGCCTGTTTTAGTTTTGCCTGGGAAATCTATAGCCCCTCCCCCAATGCGCTGATTTCTAACAATCCCCCCCCCCCCCCCCTCAGCAACAGCCCTCCGCCCGAACCTTCACCTTTCACCGGATGCCTCTAAATGGACCTTTACAAGAAGAGGTTGCGTACCCCTGGGCTAGAGTGTCTTGGCCCTGGAGGTTTAGTGGTGCTAGGTATAGAGGGGGGAAGCATAGTTGACGGAGGTGTTAGAACAGGAATATGTAAATTCAGGGTCATCATCTGGTATTTTTGTATGCAGCAGCAATATCTGGGCCCCCCTCATAACCAATGTCTGATGGCTTGGTCCCTAGTTTAAACTGAGCCTCTGTCCACAAGGCAGCCGGGCTTACTTTATTACTCATAAAATAAACTGAAAATCAAACTAGGGGCTTGGTCATCACATGGCGCAGAAACATTAAAAGCTCTATAGAGTCTGGCCCTATCGTCGCCTATTTTGTGGGGGGTGGGGGTTGTGCATACTGTATAAGTCCTTTGTATGCTTGTGCTCACACAATTATTAAATAGGAATTATTCATATGCATTTAACCCATCTGTGCAACCCAATACTATGTGATAGCTTTGCCCCAAGATTGAAATGGGCCCCAGTATCCATACTATATAGGAAGTTCAACAAGGGGCCCAGCCATCATATTATATGTTATGAGGGGCTCAGGCACAATATTCGCTGTATAAAGTGTGTCCCCCCATAACCTATATGTGATGGCTAGGTCCCTAGTTTAAATTGGACTCCAAGGCAAACCAGTCTGGGGGGGCCTCATTTATTATCAAAACTAGCAGCAATAGTGTGCTAGCCAGCAGGTCTCAGGTCAGGGTGGCCATTAGAGACATCTCCACAGCCCCATCTCCACAGCTGGGCACCTTAGGCTCCTGAAGTCTTGGCTCCCCTGCTCTGATGGCTGCCCGGTGTAAATTCCAGCACAGGCTGAATTGGTCTGTGAGCTGAAGGCTACACACAGCAGATTGGCCCCAAAGCAGTAAATCTCAAGTCTCCTTGTGCTCCGTATGGCCAGTCCACCCCTAGACGTGATGTGGTCAGATGTGATGATGGTTGCCAACAAGAGAGCAAGGCAAACTAGGATGCTGGAGCAGCGCTGAAACAGCACAGCAGCCATACAACACTGTTGGCGCCTTGTTGTTCTTAGAGGAAGCTTTTCAATGCTTCATCTGAGATGCCGCTCTGGCAACATGAGATACCTATTGGGGGGGATATTCTGATTTCAGTTAACCCTTAACGTTTTTTTGCCCAATTTTTTCTTTAACCCTCCCTCCCCTGTTTGGTTTGCATATTAATGCTTAATACTTTAACTATAATTTTTTATTGTTTGGGTTTTTGCTAAACTTTGGTTCCCAATATCAACATTTCATTTTTGATCTTTTGACCTTCATTTTTGTGATTTTTGAGAACTTTCTATCACTGTTCTGCCCTCTAAACCTACCATAAAGCAGGCGCCGAGTTTGGTGCGCCAAAATGGCTCTAGTGGAAAATTTCAGGTGCACCACCCAGAGAGTACCATGGAAGCGGCAAACAGGTGGTAACCAGAGCGGTACACAATACATTGCGTTTCTCCACTGTATCAGCATACTACAGATGAGTGAACCCCCCCGCAAGTTCGGCCAAACTTTGAAAAATGTTTTTGCTCTTCCATGGCAGGGGCCACAGATAGATGGCTGCCGCTGACGTCACCGGGATTACGGGGCTCAGGTAAGTTGTACAGCAGCTTCCTGCTGCTGCATCCTTTAGGTGAAGCTGGTTGATGGGCTTCTCAGCATCCTTCAGACCAAGCAGCAAACTCAAACAGGGACTTCTGGCTGAAGTCTGTGTTTTGTTTTTGAAATCCAAACTCAGTACTAACCCAGATTTTGCGTTTCAGGTTCGCTCAACACTACTGCCTACCTAATCCCATATGGCATGGCAGCCTCCTGCTGCCCAATTAAAGTGGAACAAAGCCTAAGATTCTCCCAATCTTGGGTTCACCTGTTATCTTACCTTTCCCTGGTTCCCATAGTGCATTCTCAGACTAATCAGTGGTGCTCATTGCATTCAGATTTCCTTTGCCACACTGAGCTCAGTGCAGTAAAGAAAACTAAATGGAACAATCACCACTGTTATTTTTAACAGGACTTCCTTTTTAAAAAAGGCAAATAAAGGCAATAACATAAGCAAACTACTCACTTCTAGGCAGGGACGCTGCACAGAAGCTGAAGCTGGGACCTTAAAGGAGCACTATCGCGAAATTGTGTAATATTAAAAATCCATATAAACACTTTAGCTAATAAGGGGAGGGCTCACTTATAAACCCGAACTGAATATAACTCCCGCCAAGCTTGTGGTTTTCTTCGCCTGGTAGGAATAAAATCCTGGAGTTACAGGTTTAGTGTATGAGGGGTCACCCGAGATGCCCTCTTCCTTCCATTAAAATAAAAATAACGAGCCTGGCTGAATATTTTTCGATGCCGGGTGTATAAGTGACCCCTCCTCCCGCCATCCAGCATATTTATATGGATTTTTATTATTGGGCCATTTTTTCGCGATAGTGCTCCTTTAAGTGGCAGGTCAGTCACCCAGTCCCTTGCAGCTTTGTAACTGTACGGGTCTTTCACTCAAGTCCAACTGTCACTCCGACCCATGCTGTGGTGATGCCCGCTCTCCATCTACATCAGGGGAGGATTGTGGTGATTAGGTGAGTTTTATTTTTTTAATGGCCAAATCGTGCCTATCACAGGGTGAGAGAGGTGTTGCTAGGGGGTTACAAAAATTTTCTTCTTTAAGAAGGTGACCAGAAAAATTCAGCACTGTTTAACCTAAGTCACAAAGTCTAGGTAACTTTTTTTACACATTCCATATTAGGAAAAGTCTTTTACACATATATCCTGTGTTTTTATGTGCATTCACTTCATACATTGTGTTAACGATCATCGTCCCGTAAGTGCAATGGCAACAAACCAGTGCAAATTTCACGTAATAACTGACAGAACAATGAAACAGGTTTGTGAAATATGGCGGTTGAGCCTCTCGTGGTCTCCTGAACTTTTCTATCTACGACCAGCAGACCTGGCAGGTAAGAGATTTGTAAGACATCCTGTGTTTTTATTTCCTGCCACTTATGCAATGTGTTTCCTATAGGTGTGGTGTCAGGCTCTAACGTGCTTGTCTTCAGGGACTAGAGCCCAAAAAACCAAAAGATTATAATTAAAGAGGAAGGATAAGAAGCAGGTCTTTCCTTTGTTACAAACTGCCATTTCATATAAACTCTAAAAGATACTATATCAAAAAAATGAATAACTTTTAAATTGTTAAATATTCCCACCTCAAGAACCTTTCAGGTTTAAAAATAGAAAAGCAGATACTCCCCCCCCCCTTGCCGTCCCCAGAAGCTGCCTTGGGGTCTATTTTTTCCAAATATACTTATCTGGGTGAGGGAGCATCTTGGCCCTTGTATAAAGTGAAGGTGGTGACCATAGACAGAGCACAACAACTGCAGTTTCCCTCTTTTCTGCTCTAATATTGATACGACATCAAAAGATGGTAAGACCCTCCCCCTTCCTCACTTTGCCCAGTGAGGAAGGGGGAGGGTTGGTGTTTTTGGACTGAGGGTGGGGTCTTACCCTTGTGGTCCTACCCCCAGCCCAGCTCTGTGGTAAGTAGTGAAAGGTTCCGAGCTTTCTGTGAACTGCTAAAACGTGGAGGCTGATTCATTACTAAAGCCAGGTATCGGCAGATGAGCGTTCGTATAGCGACGCTTAGAGCGTCCGCTAGTAAATGCTGTAAGCGGGTATCGGGCGCTGTAACAGAGCGTCTCAGTCGCTCTAGTAACCTGGCCCGCATTGATGAATGTGTTGTATGTTGGGTGCTGTATCACCAGTACAGCGCTGCAGGGACCAAGAGGTAGCGCCAGCTCATTGCGACCAACTCTCAGCGACTTACACCATACTACACACACTACACACACACAGTGTCAGTGCTCTGAATCTAGTCACTATAGCATAGAGCGCCAGACGCTGTGCGATTAAAGTCTGTTTTTGAACACATATCTACCAGTAACAAAGCAAAAACACATGGAATGACATTGTTGTAACATTGTGACATTAACACTTTAGTGTCAGACCTGTAAATACAATTCTGCATAAAAAACAAAAAAATCAAAATGTTTGCAAAAATGATTCTTTCTAGGCCAGTAGAGGTGACACGATTATTTGAGAGAATAAAAAAAAACTAATAAGAAAACCCTGTTTAAACAGAAGAAAAAGAAACGTCCATTGAAATGCATGGGAGAGCGACAGGTAGCGACAGGTAATACCTGGCGCTCTGGAAGCTAGAGCGCCGGCGCTATATGCTGAGCCGCCTGTAATCATGAATCATACGCTACATGTCGCTGTTAGAGTCGCTCACCCAATTTGCTTTCATAACTGTGGTTTTGCGTACAGCGCCGGAGTTCACCAGATGCTGCCTGCCGCTACGATGCACTACCTGCCACTATCCCTTGAGGAATAGCCCCATAGTATTTAATGTAGTCTCTGTAGTACAGTTCTGCAGTAAGATTGTGCTGACCTTTTCCCCATAATATCACAATCAAAGTAACTCAAATGGAAAAATTATAGTCTCCTTGGGGAGGGGGGGTGGGTCGGTAGAGTAAAACACTGTTGGAGAAACTGTACAGCAGATGCCCCGCTTAGTCTTTGCTGGAGAGACTTTTGCTTGATTTAACTGCAGTTTACAGCTATGACAAGTTATGGCACTAGATGGTGCTGTGACCAATGCTCAACTGTAGTTTCTATGCATTTTACTGCTGTGTTAAATTTTCTGTCTTCGGTTGCTCTCTGGTACTGCTTTCATTTTCCAGTCTGTGTTTAGCCACCATGAAAGGTGACATTCTCCTATTGCATTCATGTTCCAGTAAAGCCAGTTCCTGTTATACCACTAATGTCTATCTGGATTATGACTCCACTGCACCCAGAACTTACACTGTGCAACAGACCTTGACCTCAACCCAGACTGCTAATTGCCTGCAATTCCTACTCAGTTACTTCCTTTAATGCGGTGCAGCAGGTCCTGATCTGAGCTCCTCCCTGTGGAGGGTTTCAACCAGACCAAGAGTTCTTTAAAGGGCCAGTCCAGCCAGACTGTCCGATCTTAATCCCGCCACCCTGCTTTCCTTAACAAGCGCTAAAGCATTGCTAATGTTCTAAATAACAAACCAACACTTACCTTGACTGTAGTCTAACAGTAACCATCGCTCAACCACAGCAGCAGGCACCGCCATCTTCCCAGGTCTGCACAGTGCTGGCGGACCGGGAGCTCCCCGCGCCAGACGCACACCCGCCAGCCCATTAGAGTGAATGGCTGGGTGGCCGCGGGCATAGCAGGAAGATGGCCAAGGTGTCAGTTTGTTATTTAGAACATTAGCGCTGCTTTAGCGCTTGTTAAGGAAGGCAGGGTGGGGGGGGGATTAAGATTGGGCAGTCTGGCTGGACTGGCCCTTTGAATTCTAGGTTTGAATTTTGGTGCACTTTATAAGCACTGTATGCATGTAAAACAAATAGTACAACAGACTGAATAACAAACAAAAAGAAACAAGTTACTTTAGTTGGTGTATCTGTTTCAGTCATTGGCTAAGCATCCCCAAGGCTACTTCTGCATACTTTAGTTTGGTCCAGCAAGAACTAATATGAAAACAGACTGTGGTCATGAGGACATTATAGGGAACCCATAGAAGTTTGGGTTCGTCGAGTTCTGCTGAACTTGCTGCAAAAGTTCGGTTCGGGTTCCCCAGACCCCGTTGAAGTCATTGGGGACCTTGGGGACCCAAAAATGGCAGAAAATAAACTGGGACGTCTAAGGACGCTGCATTTATCAAGGAGGAGTACACAGGCCGAAGGACTCCATGATGAGCCGCCGGGGAGCTGCTTTTATATTAAGAGGTGGGGCATTTGTTGAAACTCTGTGATGGAATTTATGAGTTCACAAAAGGGGAGGGGCCTAGAGGGTGTCAAAAGTAAAATACCTTCTATTTCCCTCCTTTTCTGTGAGGTCAGCAATGATGTCAGGGAGATTCCATGAAGGCAACACCTACAAGTATAAAAAGCAACGGCCCTCATTTCAGTCCCTCGCTGGGTAGCTAGGATGAAAGAAGGAGGAATCTATGTTCCCACCTTCATCCAAATAGCAGAGCTGCAATCAGCTTTTGCCGCTCAAGAAGGAAGAGGAGACGACGCGGGACAAAAAAGACCTGTCAGACCCCAGGAAAGACAGTGCCCGGCAGAGGACAAAAGATGGAAGATAGGGATATTTTGGTGTGGTGTCTTATTTCTTTTTCACTTGGGGTGAATTGGTAAGGAGTCCAGGGGACCCCTATACCAGTTCACCATGGTCAGGGTCTGGCACGGAGCCAGTCGGGCTCGGTGGATGCCAAGCCAGTAAAGTGACACATTACCTGAACCCCCATTTGGGACACCTGGGGTGCTGAAGAGCCTGGTGCCCATTGGTGTGGGCACGGGTTTTCTCCAGAGCTGTTTAATGCACCCCTGGAAAAGCCCCAAGCCCATATCAAAGGGCATAAGGGCTTGTAAGTGCAGCCTCTGAGCCCTGAGTTACAAGCCCTTATGCTTGGAGCCCCAGGGCTGGTAGCCTTTTGGGGGGGGTACCCCACATTTTTTTTTACTGCAGGAAACATAAAAAAATAAGATCCCCGCTGTCACTTTCCCAGCTTTAATGAATGCTGGTTAAGTGGAAATCAATAAAACAAGTGACAAAAATAAAAAAACCGTCAGACATTTTTTCACTGGATAAAAATTGTATCAAACGAAGAATGACAAAAATTACTCATAAATATAAAAAAATAAGGTTCAATGTTAAATTGCATGCCTGTAAAAGCGGCATTTAGGAAAGCAATATACTTTCAATTATACAATTAAAAAATAAACGGTCAGGCTATTTTTCATTAGATAAAATTTGTATCTAACAAATAATGCCCCAAAAATATAAAAAAATATAAAAAAATGAACCCATAGGCAGTTTCAATGATAAACGGAATGCAGCACTGAAAACTGAAAAAACACAATTTAAAAATAAAAGTCAGCTATTTTTTGTTACATAAAAATTGTATTGAACGAAAAATGCCCCCAAAAAATACAAAAAAATAGAAAAAAACAAAGGCTCTGGCTGTGAAACCCCCTTCATAGCAGACTGTGTGACAGAGTTCCCCCCCTCCCATCTTCCCTATAGAAGACTGTATGGCAGAACCCCCATCATCCCTAGAGCAGAATGTGCGGCCAGACAACTCCCATCATCCCTATGGCATAATCTGTGGCAGAACAATCCCCATCATTCCTATAGCAGACTTTGCGGCAGAACAACCCCCAACATTCCCCTAGCAGACTGTGTTGCAGAACAAGACTTGCCTTTTGCAGTATATGCAGAAAGAAGAACCTCTACTATGCTATTCTTTAGGACAGTGGAGTTGTTTTTGCTCCACTTGTTTGTTGTTGTTTTGAAATTGTAACTCTCAAAAATGTTGTATCCTTGACCCTTTGCATCTCCACCCCACCAATGGATATGGCTGGGGTGATTGTCTGAGCAGGTCAACGATTAGCTCCGCTGTTTTTGTGGAGTTGATCACCATGCCATTCCAGGAGGCACCTCTGTCAAGTTCTCCATCAAGGACTCTCTGTCAAGTGTCAAAGGTATTTCCATACTCCTCTCTCCTGATCAGACCGATGACTGTGGTGTTGTCAGCAAATTTTAAGATTTCAAGATAATGACTTTTATTTATTTAAAGATTCACAAGAAAATGTGCCGAGAAACCTCTGATTCTGCCACCTTATACAATTTGGAATTCTTCTCTATGGTTAAAAGAGCTATCATTAAAAATCAATGTCACCGTGTTCGTCCAAGTCACTGCTGTTACTTTTATTTGCCAATGAACCCCTCCTATATCACTCTCCGTGCAATCATCCATCATGTACCCATATTTAATTACCTTTATACGTCTGTTCTATCTACCCCTCCCACTTTCCCCACAGCAGAGGCCACAACAGAAGGGCTACATGTGGCCCCCAGGTCACAGGTTGAGCATGTGTGCTTAATATGTTCCAATGATTCCAAAACCTTCTTGAGGTTACAGGCTTATAAAGACTATAGATGAAAGACTATAGACTATAGATGAAAGAATATAGATGATAACTGTCCACAGGAAGTGGGGTTTGGTTAGAATTTTGCTGCATCATCAGACAGTGATGATACGCGCTGAATGTTCTGATAAAACATTCACAGCAGATGAAACATTGCCAGAAATAGCCAACTGTGAATACTATGGGACAAATTCAAGATATGAACCTGGCCAGTAGAACCTTGGTGATATTCCTGGAATTACTGAATACATGGAATTTCTGATCAGTTATGCAGCATTCATGCTGTGTGGGTGCTGGCTTTTCTATTCCGGGAATGAAAGTATTCATGATTAGAACATTACGAATGTATACTTAATGTTGACCTAAACCAGTCCTTGTATGTGTGGCTCCCAACCCTCTGTCTAACATGTAAGCCCCAAAACACAACAGGTCCCCAGTCTAAAGGAGGTTTGCAAGGGAATGGTAAGTTTCTCCTAATGGCTGCCGAGCATTAGGAATTGATAGAGTTAGTGTCTAGGGCTGGGCAAGCCTGAGCTGCAAAGTTCAGGTCCGTACCGAATTTTGTGAGCTCAGTCCCGCAAACCCGAGCATGAACTTTAGTCAGAAGTCCATGTCTGCTCTGGGGTTCAGCTCAAACCCTGAAAAGCTGGTCAGGAGCTCATCTACCGGCTTCTTCCCTCCCCACAGTCAACCAGGTTGACCAATAGGCTGACAATCTCGCTGCACCCCCGCCCATGCACTTCCCTCCAACTAATCAGTAGGAGGGGCTTGGCCGTGACGGGGGATGGCTGCATGCTGGGATGACAGCTGGCTTTGTCACATTCTGCTTTGGAAGAAGATGGAGGGCACTGTCACAGTCTGCTATGGAAGATGGGGAGTTTTGTCACAGTCTGCTCCAGCAGATGATAGAGGGTTCTATCACAGTCTGCTCCAGCAGATGATAGAGGGTTCTGTCACAGTCTGCTATGGACGATAGGGGGCTTTGTCACAGTCTGCTTTAGCAGATGATAGAGGGTTCTTGTCACAATCTGCTATGGAAGATGGAAGGCTTTGTCCAAGTCTGCTATGGGATAAGATGGGGGATGGGGTATATTCCCCACTCACCCACTCTTTAGCTTCTACTGATTCAGATAGACTTGGGGTTGGACTGGGGATGTGCCCACTTTTGCTCACGATTGCCATAAAGAGAACCGTAGTTACTTGGGAAACACTTTCTTTGATTATTTTGGCTACGTGCAGAAGAAATATCTCTGAAAGGGTGCACTTCAGTGTTTCCTATTGCATTGGGAGCTTGGTCGGGTCACCTTCATGATTTTGCTGAAATTCTTCCATTGCTTTTGTTGTCGCAGCAACACAAGCAACGTCCTGTAAGAGAGTGTCATTCAATCTCTAGTTCCATGGGCAGTCTGTCATATCTGGTACGTCCAGTGACAGGATAAGAGGAGCATGGTCCAACCAAACCCTGGTATCTGTTACCACTGTTGGAAACCACTGAAGGGCATAGTGACTAAAGAAAAAATACTCAATCCTATTAAAAAAGGACTGGACATTGGAAAAAAAAGTTGCAGTCCTTAAACTTAGGACTGCATATCCTTCATACGTCCGTCAGTTGTCTATTGTGCAACAATTTTTTAAAGGTCTTTAATTTTGAGTTTGAGATGGACAATTTCCCCTTGTGTATCTATTACAGGTTCAATAGCCAAGTCCCCTCCCACTATCACCACTCCTTCAGTTTTATTTACATTTTCTATGGCTTTGGGAACATGCCAACAATTTGTGCATTTAGGCTTTGTTCACAGCTGTTCAGATGTGATGCAGATTATGGGCCTGATGCAGAGCCTCCTCTGAACTGCCCTTAAAACCCTCCGATTGTCCGGGTCTCCCGTTTGAATCGTGGCTCAAATGTGATGCAGAGCCTCCGTCGGAATGGCTCCCTAACTGATCCGTCAATTTCACTTTACTCGGAAAGCTTTTTTTGCTCTCTCGGGTGCCTTCAATTTGATCGGGGCTCCCGTTCACGTTCACACGGGCGGCCCGTTTTTCCCTGATTTTTCCTGGCTTTTTGAACGTACCTGCTTGGTTTCCGTCGTATTTGACCTTCCATTTTGGTGGTTTGAGCAAGTATACTTACATCTCCATGGCTCTTCAGTTGCCAATCAGGCTACACGCAAGCGCACATCCCTCAAACTCCATTGGAATATGCATATGGCCACAAATGCAAAATTGACACACATTTTTATTTTGTTTTTGTTTTTTGGTGGGGGTTTCCTTGTCCTTAATGCATACCTTAATCATCTAGTAGATCCTTTTTCCTTGTCCTTAATGCATACCTTAATCATCTAGTAGTTCCTTTTTCCTTGTCCTTAATGCATACCTTAATCATCTAGTAGTTCCTTTTTCCTTGTCCTTAATGCATACCTTAATCATCTAGTAGTTCCTTTTTCCTTGTCCTTAATGCATACCTTAATTGTTTGTGTTTTTTTCTGTTTTCTTGTCCCATATCTAAACCTTTTGTGTGTCATGTAAATGTGTGCTGATGATGTGTGATGGTACTTTTGCAGGAAAGACAACTCTTGAAATATTAATACTTTTTTTTATTAATAACCTTTTTTGGTTTTGCTTTAGTTGTGTTTTTTGGTGTAAATTTTTGGATAAACAAAAAATTAAAAATATTTACATTTATAAAGTTAAAAAAAAAACATTATGCCTCGGGGTCTGTAGCCTGTTGTTTTCTTGGATCTGTGAATGAAAAACAACATTACTTTAGCATTGTTTATTGTGTTTGGTTTTTTTGGTTTTTGGGGGGCACTTTTTAACCCGGACCTTCTGCGTGATTTTATGAAAAGCCCAAACTCTTTAAAAAATTTTCCACAGCATCTTAAACTAATATATATTAATTTTTTAGTCAATCAATTATTATTCTTTCCCCCACTGGGCTGCAACTCAGTTCAGGAATTTAGGATACGTGCAACGCCATGTTGACTCTGAAGCATCACACTTACTGAGGAGAGGAGAGTGGGATAAGGTACAGGGGGTGGGTTATAGCTGTGCTTTGCTCACACAGAGCCGAGATGTGCTATGGAAAAGGTTGGTAACATGATTTGTAAGGTGGACAATCTGTATGTACAGGATGTGGGAACTATCTAAGCTAGCCTCTTATTTATAGTTAAGGTCCGCTTTAAGGGCTTTTTTGGATACATTTTGAGGGAACTGTTGAATTTGTTTTTTGGTAAAATGGAAATGTTTGCTCATTTACTTTAGTTTAAATAAACACCACTTACAAGGTTTAGGCCGCACATTGCGTCGGGGGCGGAGTCTCCCTTCATAATCCCTCTGTGGCAGTTGGGAATCTGTATGGATGACAAACACACTGATATTAGAGACTGTTGTTCTTTCATTAATATAATATTAAGTTAGGCTTCTAGGTATCAATCTACTCACCTTCCCCAGCAACCTCTTCCTCCTCGCCCCCTTCCTCACTCATCCCTTGGGATGTTCCAGCGACGTCTGAATCTACAACAATAGTGCACATGAGTATCTGTATTTAATGCATGTCTTACCACATATCTAACTATATTTCCCTTACCGGAGTCATGTTGAGGCTCTGTTCTGCGCGACTCCCTGCCGTCAGATTGCCCCCTCCCCTGCATGCTGAGGTCCAGCGGCTCCTCCGAGTCACTTACAGAGGAGGGGGTGGCCGTTGACCCTGGCGGTGGGCCACCTACACCTTCACCTGTTTCGCCCAACACTGGGCTGCGTGTCCTGGTCCGGGTGGGGCGGAACCGCAAATTCCATTCATGGGCTGAAATACAAACACAATCATTAAACCACGCCCAGGCGATGCCAGGGTTAGAGGTGCATTGACATTTTCTACACTTACATGGGAAATGTGTTGCGAAGTACCGCCTCACCCGGGGCTGATGCCTTCTTTTTAAATCAGACCAGTGTTGGGCGATCTGGGTGAAGGTATAGGTGGTTTGGGATCTTCTTTCAATCGCGTCCACCACCGCCAGGGCCAACGTCCGCTTGTCATAATCTGACGGCAGGAAGTCGTAGCGATTCCTCAGCATCATCTGTTAGAAAAAGAGACAAGGACACACCATTAATCCACAAAATACATTAACAAGTTTCCTGGCCTAAATCAAGTCACTTTATTAACCTCTTGCTGCCTCACATTGCCCTAGTTCTGCTATCTGCATGTAGGCTAGTTTGTAGCTGCGTACATGGGTTAAACTAAGGTGGGCTGGTCTGTAACGTGACAAACTAAGTTGTTTCAGACTATTCTTGCGTTTTTTTCTTTTTTTATTACAAGGAATGTGTGCGCGCACATAAACGCACGCTCGCTCGCTCGCATACTCACATCCATGATGATCTCGTCCTGCTCCGTTGTAAAGACGGCGGGGGACATCTTGCCTTCTTTTTCAAATTCTAGCTCTGACGTTCCCCCGCGGTGACGTGCGTGCGTGCGCGCAGGCGCGCAACCGCAGTTGTAAAAATATTTAAAGCTCAAGGCACTCCGCTTGGTGTGGGATACCATATCAATATGGGCAGACCTAAAGGGAGCACAAAGAGCCAACCAAGGCCAAAGCCACATAGCAGCCGCACACATGCCTCATCCTAAATAAAACAGAAAAGCAGGCACAAGACACATGTAGAACATGCACCAACTAAAACGGTGGGGACTCCACAGACACAGGCACATTCCCAAAAACGCAGGAGCAAGGAGACATTAACCCATTCTCAACCACCGGCCCAAAAACCACACACGACTCCCCAGATAGCCAACCATCTATTTCAAGTGATGCAGGGGACAACACACACCCATGTGGGCGATAACCACGCCGTGGGTCCCTAACGGGCCGTTTTTGATAAGCACAAAGCATGGCTGTTGCCAATGCTGTTTGGGTACATTATGGTGTTCTGTCCATCGAGATACTGAACAAATCAAGCGGACAGTTGTGGACCTGAAATCATATAGTTGCCCAAAAATGGACATGCGCCGGCAGCAGAGGTAAAGGCCAAATGCATTTAGAGTCGCTTTGTGACCAGCATGTAACACTTATTAGGTGTGATTTAATCTTCCCCAGCCTGCAGACAGGGGGTGGTTTCAAGAAAATACATTGGCCACAAGGTCAGCACGGATTGTTTGTGCTGGCCCACTTGGTGTACCAGTGTAAGGAGGGGTCTGCTCGTCAGAAATAGGGAAAGGTTCTGCACCCAGGTCAGTATATCGAGCAATCCTGCTTCTAATGGCAAGGTTGTGCAGGACCCCACAAGCAATAATTATTTTGATAACCTTGCCAGGCTGATACTGAAGAGAACCCCCACTGTGATCCAGACATCGGAAACGCATCTTCCACAACCCAAAGGCACGTTCCACCACAGAGCGAGACCTCCTATGGGCTGTGTTGTAGCGCTCCTGTGCCTGGGAAGATGGGTGCAGGATGGGTGTGAGCAGCCATGGTAACAAGGGATAGCCTGAGTCACCTGCCAAAATATAAAAGACAAACATAAGGTGGATGCCTAAAAAAAGGTTTAGGTGTGCATAGAAACATTAGTACACAGGGACAAATAGGTGAGCTAGGTATGGTGGGAGTAATTTACATTTTTACTGAGCCTACAAACACATGCAACCTGTACACTCCTTAAAAATGTCTGCGTAATGCTACTGAGATAAGAGGGCCAGAACATAAGCCAATAGTGGAGAATACTTTCACCCATTAATTAAACCAAAAACCTTTTCAAGTTTCCAGGAAAGGTCTCACAGATTAGTGGGGTAGTGTCAAATCCACATTCAAACCTGGGGGCCAAGAAATACAACTTTAATACACATACCCAGTAACCATCCTCCAGAAATATCTCCAGATTGAAACCGTTGATAGAGGCTGGAGTTCCTCAAAATGTGCGCATCATGCGTGGACCCAGGAAAGCCAGCAAACTGACTGAAAAATTGAAGATCAGGGCCCGCCACTGCCTGAACATTGATGGAATGGCCCATCTTCTGTTCCTGCACCAAGCAAAACACAAGTGTAATTAGTGTGAGCCATAAAAAATGTGTGAGAACCAGAAAAAAAGCAGACCCAAACCACATACCTGAACAGATATTCCTGGTCCGCAGGGGGGATGAGCGAGACATGTGTGCAATCGATTGCACCAAGGACGTTGGGCATGTCGGCTATGTTATAAAAGCCCAGCTTAACCGCATTCCAGACTTCCCCTGTTTGAGGGAAAAAAATGTAATTCTGTGCCAGGGTAGCCATGCCATCCAAAAACTTGGTTAGGCTGCGGCTCAGCGTAGACTGGGACATCCCCAGGGAGAAGGCACCCAGTCTCTGGAACGAGCCGTTCGCCAAAAATTGCAGGCAGCCAACCAATTTGGTCATACCTGCAATTGCATGCCCCTTCCTTGTGGTGGGGGCTAACCATAGCCGCAGCTCGCTATACAAGGCATGGAGAGAAACACGGTTAAGGCGGGTGAGCTCGAATAGGTCAACGTCACTCATGCCATCGATGTCCAAAGGCGTGCGCTGCAGCCTGGTTTCTGCCATACTCAGAACTATCAGACGGCGTAGCTGGCGCCTTTGATGTTGGCCCACAGAGGAATGCATTCCCAAATAGCACGTAGCTCCAATACGGCTGGTCAGACTTGCCGTAAGTGAAGGCTCGGCGGCCCCGTTTTATTAGGGTGTTTTCAAGCGGAAATCAAGGCTCTGCATCACTGAAAAAAACGGACCAATGAACGAGGCGTCTGTTTTCCCGGGAAACAGCCTCGTCCGAGCCGACAATCGGAAAGGCGGATGAGCGCACACCTGAGCGCATAAACACACACTAAAATCAACGTAGCACCCTTTCCTGACCCGATCAAAGGCCAAAACCAACGGGGAAATGCACGGGGGAGCTGAACGGGGAGGCTCTGCATCAAGCCATATATGCCTTTTGAGCTTGTTGACTGGCTTCCCTTTTGCAGCTGAAAATAGGGACTGGGATACCCATGGCTCAAAGCCAAATGATTGGCATCCAGCCACAGCAGGACACCAGCCCCTGTGCTCTTTAGCACAGGTCCGGTGCTCTTTCAGGATGCCAGGGGGGTACCAGGCTTTTCTGCACCCCACTGGTGGATAGCCGAATGGTTAATTGAATGGCATCAGCAAATCTCTTGCCACCATGCTGGCAGGTAACTTGTTGACCCCCTACATTTTGAACTGGTATAGGGGACCCCAAAGGGATGAAAGGAACCCCAAGTGCTGAATCCCATCAGCCCTTGGGATTTTGAAGAAGAGGCTGGGGACAAACCCAGACAAGTTCCAGAAAGAGGAGAACAAGAGAGTGCCTGTCTTTGATGAGCTCTGGGTGGGGGGATGGGTTAAAATTGGACTGCATCAGAGGATCACCTCCAAGAACTCAATCGCAATTGCTGGCTAGGGCTATGCAACCGTGAGTACTCACCAAACAAATGCAGAAAGCTGTAGTTAGAGCCATAAGGATTTCTCAGCAGAAAGTAAAGCTCAGCATTTGAAAGCAGAATCGTTCTATGGATTATCAGTTTCTCTGTGAGTTCAAGAAAGTCTTCTACAGTGCCCACATTGCTAGTTGTCTAGACATTGCTTAGTGAACACTGAACTACATGTCTCTCCCTGTTAAGGAACCCGCATTATAACCCCATTTTACGGAGCATCCTAGAGGAGCCATTTTAGGAGCAGACCAGGTACTCACTCAACTGATTATTCCAGTAAGAGGATATGTATAAAGCTATTTTGGATTAAGCTTTAAAGTGACACTACTGTTTGCTGGAGGTTTCAGAAATCTTGAGAGCCAAGTTAGTGGAGTCCTGAGGTTTTTTTGTTTTGTTGGAATACTCTGAACTTCTAACTGGTACCAGAATGTATTTTTTTATTTAGGGCTGCATCAGGGACCATAACAGGTTAACCTTGCCAAAACCAGCTGGTTATAGTGACACTGATTATCTTATTGCATGTTTTATTATTTGTCTGATTATTGTTGTATGTGTTCTTACATTACTTTTGTTTCTTTGTTACCAAATGTGATATGAAATGTGATGCATAAAGCTTAAAGCAATGTTTCTTTAAGGTAAGGTTCTGTAAGGTTTTAGTATTTGGTCAGTAAATCATCTGTTTAATTGCTAAAAAGTGTGTCAGTGTTTGGGGAACCAGTCGGGGTGTCACCAAGGTTGGGGAGCAGCCAGATCCCAAAAGTAATTAAGCTCCACTCACAGGTGTGCTACATCTCTTTTACTGAAATTGGGGGTATAGTTTAAAGTGTACCAACACCCATTTCCAACTAAATGGGTTTTATAATTATTGCAAGGGGCATCCCAATTGCCGATGTCCCCTACGCCTACACCTTCTGAAAGTCCAGATTTGCTTACCTACACCACAGTACCCTGGCGAAATCGCCACCAGCGATCACATGGCCCGGGCTGTTTTTGCAGTCAAAAAGACTGGACTGCGTGAATGTCCTCAGGGTGTTGAGCTTATATGTTATTTTTTCCTTTTCTATTTGTTTGCAACTCTTTTTTATAAAATAAAACACGTTTCTTTAGCAACAATGTTTTTCTCTGCAATCTCTTTGAGCAGAGATGTCACGCCACATTCCTGAGCTCACAGATTTAATACCTCCTGCTGTAATTCAACCTTTTCAGATGGGTGGAGCACAATCTTGCTGGCAGCGTTCTCACCTGAGGAGGTCATTACTAGTGTTGGATAAATACCTAGAGATGCGGGTTTGACTGAACTTTGAACAAAAGTTTTGTTCGGCCACCCGAACTTGAGCCGAGCCCCAACCCAAACCCAGTCCCCATTGAAATCAATCATGGGCCCCAGATGTGAACAGAACAGTGACACATGGGAGTACGTAGTATGGGAGTGCCCCTATCTGGTCCAATATTGGGAAGCAGTGATGAAGGTGGTCCGCAAAGTGGTGGGGTTACCGGTGACTAGACTGGCCTTTTTATGTCTGCTGTGATTGGTGGAACCTATCTCAGAGGATACTGTGGTACAGTCTCTTTGGCAATTCCTTTATATCAATGTCATGTAGTGAATTCTATTGAACTGGAAGCACCCAGCTTCACCCTCAATACAGGTGTGGAAGCAACTAATTAATCAAATATATAAAATTACTTATACTGCCAGGGGATACCCAAATACATTTACAAAAGTCTGGGGTTCAGGATTCAATGTCCAGAATCTGCCACTGAAATGAAATAATACTCCTAAGAATACTAAGCATACCCTCTACTCCCTTCCAAAATTACCTCCCCTTTGTAAGGGTCAAAATACAAATTATGAGCCACCCCCATATGAGCCATATAAGTTGTGTGCGTTATGAGTGAGTAGTCCTTGTGTCTATAGATAATGTATATAGATAATGTTTGCCGTTGTCAGCGATATGTTCTTCTTTGCTGGTGCAAAATTTTAAAATAAAAAAGGTAAAAAAAAGAAATAAATGGGAACCCAAACTTTAGGTGCGATTCTGCCTCCCCTAAACTCCCCAGGGGGAACCTGGCTGTTAAGGGGCTCCAAGAGGCAGAATCGCCACCAGGACTGTAAAAAATGTATTGTGGGCTGCTTTAACCTATTGCAGAGTGTGCAGCAGGAAGTTGCTGGACACTTACGTGAGCCGGCGGTCCGGTCCAAAGTCCTGTTGTCAATTTGGCTTCGGCTGGGGCTCCAAAGATGGCCGACACTGGCAGCAGCTAGCAGCACTTCTGGTGCCAGCTGCAAGTGTCCTCACTTATGGGAGTTCCGGCCATTTTTCTTGAGCCCTGGCCGTAGCCAAATTGACAGTGGGACTGTGGACCAGGTCACAGATTCACATAAGTGTCCAGCTGCTTCCTGCTGTACCCTCTTCATTAGGTTAAGCTGGTTGATGGGCTGCTTTTTAGCTTTTGAGGCGAACGCCGAACACAGACTTTTGGCTAAAGTCTCTCTTCCGGTTTGGGAACCCAAACTGGCAAAGTCCGGTACGAACCCGAACATTGTGGTTCAGGTTTACCCAACACTAGTCATTACTGCTGCATTATTACACCAAAGCTGTGGATAAGCTCACCTGTTACAGTGGAGGAATTCTGGGATTTGTAGTAGGAAACTAAAGAAACTAAGTGCTTTACTGAAGGCCAGAAAAAACCACTCCCATTTTAGCAACACAAAGCCATAGGAATATAAGAAACTTGTAAATACCATGCTGATAAGTAAAATACAGGTATGGGGGCACGATCCTAACACAAATGTGTTTTCTAGAATCCAAAAAAGGGAATCAATAAAGCAGAACACCAAAAGCTTGACAAAAAGGGCGTTTTCCTTCAACTGCTCTCTTTTTTAAACCAGACCAACAGCCTGGCACAGTTGGAAAAGAAAGGTAGTAGTCATTTTGGAGCTTCCTCTCCATGCTGCTGCTTGGATTTCACTGACATAACTGACAATGCACAGTAACAGGAAGCCCAGCAGCACTTCCTGTTTTTAGGGGGCCTGCAAATGCATGAGCTGCCATCTTGTTTCTAAAATTCACTACAGCAGGAGTTAGAAAAAGGTAAATGAATGTTCATGTGCAGCAATCTAAATAGTCCTGGGGAGGGATGCATATGAGCACTGTTTGCTGTGTTGGTCTGGTTTAAGTCTGTTGGTCCGCTTTAATTATACCTATTGTTCATTGGTTATTTGAATAACTGATAGACAGAGTCCTTCTTAGGGACACTGAGTAATACATAAAACTGATATAAAATATTAATGCATAAAATTATTTGTCTACAGTTTTACACTCCCTTAATTTATAGCGTTCTTACAAGCTGCATGTCATCTAAACTTGATGAGGACAAAAGTCAAACTATGGCATAAATATTTTTTCTCTAACCTCTTGAGGGATTTCTTCCTGTAAGATCTTTATTTTATTTTTATTTTTTTTTAACTTGATATTTTACCATAGAATTCCTGGAAGAGTGCTGCCACTGGGTAACAGTAATACCTAGAGCTGCTCAAGCTGACGCCAAAGTCGGAGCCGCTGAGGAACGTCTCCCCTTCCAGTAAACAGCGAAGATAATTTACAAATTAATACCTTTGTGCTGAAGGAGAAAAAGACAGGCAGGAAAATTGGAGCCCGCGACATGAAGATGAAAACAGACATATTTCTCTGTGGTTTACCCATTTAGCCCCAAAGCAACTGCTGAAACGCTGCATTCCACATCTCCTCGCTGTCACTTTGGAGTTCAGGATTAGTTTTTGGTGAGCTGACTCACTGAAGGGCAGAGAAGAATATATATTTAAATAGAAGCATTAAGAGTAATTTAATTAGATCATGCAAGCCTTTGCAATTTTTGGAGAGACTTTACAACGCAACACTTAATAAAGTGCCAAAAATAATCAAAACTATTTCCGTGCACCTGATTGGCCGAAGCAGTTCTGCAGATTTTTTTTTTTAAGGTTTTGTTTTACAATTTTCAAAAACCCTTATGGGGTGTTAAACACATTTAAAAAGAGCCTCTAGACATTTGCTTGAATACCACATAGGGAAGTGTTCTCCAACCCTCCTCCTCAAGGGCCACCAACAGGTCATGCTTTGTGGATCTCCACATAGCTCTGCCTAATCACTGGTTACTCCACAAACCATGACCTGTTGGCAGGCTTTGAGGAATAGGCTTGGGGACCCCTGCCATAGGGCACTGTATGTGCTAACAGGGGTTAACTGGCCATAGGGAGAACTTTTGCGTAGGCCCCAATGTTCAGCACTTCTCATCCAGTCTGTGCCGGAATTCACCTGTTCTTCCCCCCCTCCACTTTCTGCCCCCCAAGCCTCAACCCCATACCAACCCCATTGTAATCCCCCAGCTTATGTTCTTCCACTGCGAACCTTTAGCACGAGAATTATGGCTGCCATTGTATCTGCCCCTACAAGCGTCAGGACCATTGCTTTAAAGCAAAACAAAAACCAATTATGTGGACCTTCCCAGGTTTTCTTCCTTACCTCTGGGGATCCTTAACTTAACTTACTTACTTACCCCACTGCGCTTCTAGAAACCAACCGGTTTGCCCAAACTCTCCTCTTCCTGGACTTACAGTGTGCAGGGTTTTGTCCAGTTAGTGCCATTTGCCATGCATATTAAAGGTTCTGCAAATGGCTCTTGTTTATGTTTATCATACCCTTGCCTATCTGAACGGCCAGACCACGGCAGCTTGCTCACAGCCCAAATATGCAGGAGATGCAGCCGCCGGTGTTTACATTGGTGAGGGAGCCCGGAAACAGATGAGTGCTGCGGCACCCTGAGAGGGATTTACACAGTGGGGCATTCCGATCTAGGATGCCTTGAGTGAAGGCCAGTGGCCGTCCCTGGAATCTTTTAGATTAGTTTTGTTAGTCTTTAGTTTTGTTCTACTTTATAGAAAACATCCAGTCGAGAAAATAAAGCTTAGTAATTTGCTCCCCTAATGCCCACCTTTGACAATCAGTGGCATATTTCAGAGGCTGTGCTTCTAGAGTAACATGGATGCATCCATCTTGGAATACACCCGGAGCCTTGATTGCACAAGAGCATGATTGGGGGGGGGTTGGGGGAGAGCTTTAACTAGCACACATATATACTGCAGTTGAGCTTGGAGCTTCCTTATGATCAGCCCAACCAGCCAGAGATTTTATCTGTTGCCACACAGGATGTTAGAAAGAGATACATTCATTCTCTAGCTGGCTGCATTGATGCAGCATGGCTACAGTGTGCCTGTGTGATATTTCTCCACACAATACAGGCTGTCAGCAGTTTGGGATTTTGCTATGAGCAGCCCACACCAAACTGAGAAAGAGATTTACCTCAGAAAAGGGATCAGCATGTCTGTCATGTTACACATACTCACACACTGAATCACCAGCTGCTGGAGGTGATAAATGTAACGGGGAGGCCGATTCATTAATAGCGGCAGGTAGCGACAGTTGAGCGACTGTAGCGGTATTTTCACAGCGCCCGCTAGTAGTCGCTGTGCTTGGCCGTTGTTCGGTAGTTGATAGCGACTGAGTCGGTGTGCAGTAATGTTGAATACAAGGTTAGGAGTCGCTATTTGACAGGTTCCGCGAGGTATGGGTGCGCATGATAGCGACTGGTCAGAGCGACCAGCTCCCACCATATTCATCAAAAAATCACGCTCAAAAAATACAAGCGCTGTGAAATGCATGTTTAAACCCCAGAGTGCTGGCGGCGATGTGTTAAAAGTAGTTTTTTAACCCCCAAACCACCATATTTTTGGGAACCAAAAAATAAATTATTTTTAAATAATTTAGTAATATGAATACAATAATATCAGACCTGTAATATCAATTCTGCACCATTTTTTTTTTCCTTAAAAAAATTATCTAACATGGCAGAAGTGGTAACAGAATATGTCACATTTAAAAAAAAAATTAATAACAATTAATTATGAATATTTAAAGATTGTTCCATTGAAATGCATTGGAGAGCGCCAGGTAGCAAGAGGTCATACCTGTCGCTGTTCAAGGTCGGACGCTGGCGCTGTGGGCTGAAGCTGGAATAATGATGAATGAGTGGCTATATGGCGCTATCTCAGTCGCTAAGCAGGATTGGCTTGATAAATGTGTGATTGTGGTGGGGAGCCGGCGTTCTTGTGGCGGGGCCCGTCATTACCAGTCGCTCACCAGTCGCTACCTGTCGCTATCCCTTGTTAAATAAGGGCCTGTATCAATGTAAGTCAATGGCCTCTGCTGCCACAGAGCATTATTCTCTCTCAGCCTTACAGTGCAAACTGTATAAAAACATGGCAATAAACTAGAACAGAAGGTGAACTGATCTCATGCCTAGAGAAAACACTTTCCCCCACTTATAATCCTAATCAAAGAAAATATACTGTACTTTACAAAGACAGATCTTACCTAAGAAACGATTTAAAAAAGGCAACATTACAGATTTAATTCATGACTTTTAAAATTGCTTAATTAGATGTGGGTCATATTTTTAGAAAATTGCATTTACACAAATGCTCAGCTCTTTGGCAGTAAAATAACTTCACAAGAGTTAAAGAGACAGCTGTGACAAATTTTGCCAAACTCTCTTGTCTTGTGTCGCGTATTATATAGAAACAAATCTTCAGCTGCTTCGCTGCTCGGGTCAATTAAGGGCTGGCCTATTGTACTTGTGCTGTTCTTGAATTTAAAGTGGACCTACACCCTTGATTGCAACCTCGGCCTATGGAGGGTTGAGGTCTGCTTTAAATCTAACCCACTATCTTCTGACAGTGCTCTGCCCCGCGCAGACATGAACACGTTACTTACTTACAGTAGGAGACCGTCAGACAGGGAAATAAAAACAACAGCACACACTACAGATCCTGGCTGCAGCAGTGTAGGCTGCTGTTTCCTGTCCTGCTGTTACATTGGGAAAAGGTGAGTATCTCACTATTGTAGGACTGAGGGCAGACTGGCTGACTGGGATACCAGGGAATTCCCCCTAATGGCCAAGTGTGGTCAAGTGCATCCACCGCTACCTGTTCTCATGTACTCATTGGTGGCTCAGGGATGGGGCACCTGTTGCACAATACTTGGGCAAATGTGCCCTTTTTAACTGAATTGCCTCACTGATGGCTCAGAGTTGGATACCCTACAGCACGGCACAAGCACTATTGTTTTGCAAAGTTTGTCGCTCAGCAGTTCATCTCCAGCTCGCGCTGGCCCAGTTGCTTCCACTAAGGAAAACTGCTTGGAACCACGGACAGTGGCCATCTAGAGACCTCGGAGAATTCACCGCAGGCCCTCTGCTTTGGAGCTGGCTGAGCTGCTGCTCCTCACATCAACATTTAATCCCTACCTCCCTAGTCTCTAGTCAGCCTGTACCTGGACCCACAATACCTCCAGGCAAGAAACCCCAGCCTCCAATGCTAAAAGTTCAGCATCAAGACAGTGGGGGGCCACAGACACTCCTGCCCCATTATCTGTCTTATTGCTGGGAGAGATGGTTTTCAGGCTGATGGTCTGTAGGAAGGTAGGCCATTAGTTGTCGGGGAGGCCGATTCATTAATAGCGGCAGGTAGCGACAGTTGAGCGACTGTAGCTGCATTTTCAGAGCGCCCGCTAGTAGTCGCTGTGCTTGGCCGTTGTTCGGTAGTTGATAGCGACTCAGTCGGTTTGCCGTAATGTTGAATATTGGGTGAGGAGTCGCTATTTGACAGGTTCCACGCTGTATGGGAGCGACTGGCCCTAGCGACCGGCTCCCACCATATTCATTAAAAAATCACGCTCAAAAAATTCTCGCGCTGTAAAATGCATGTTTAAACCCCAGAGCGCTGGCGGCGATGGGTTAAAAGTCGTTTTTTAACCCCCAAACAACCATATTTTTGGAAACCAAAAAAAACAAGTTTTTTTAAATCATTTTGTAATATGGATACATTAATATCAGATCTGTAATATCAATTCTGTACAATTTTTTTTTTTACTTTTTTTACCTTAAAAAAATTATCTAAAATGGCAGAAGTGATCACAGAATTTTTCACATTTAAAAAAAAAAATTCATAACAATTATTTATGAATATTTAAAGATTGTTCCATTGAAATGCATTGGAGAGCGCCAGGTAGCGAGAGGTCATACCTGTCGCTGTTCAAGGTCGGACGCTGGCGCTGTGGGCTGAGGCTGGAATAATGATGAGTCGCTATGTGGTGCTATCTCAGTCGCTAAGCAGGATTGGCTTGATAAATGTGTGATTGTGGTGGGGAGCCGGCGTACTCGTGGCGGGGCCTGTCATTACCGGCCGCTCACCAGTCGCTACCTGTCGCTATCCCTTCATAAATAAGGGCCCAAGTGGAAACATTCAGCAAGCTGGCCCCCAAAAAATGAGTATTTGATTTTATAACCTTCAATGGTGGGCTTTTAGGGTTCATTTGGACATAGGCTATGAACTACATATCTTGTGCTGATGAGGGCCAAAAAGTCAATAACACAAGTAAACAAGTGCGTGAAATATACAGTATTTATGTTCTATTTATGTATGTCGGGGTGATTTTTATAGCCTTGAATAAAAACTACTGACTACAAATCCCATAATTTTTCCAATGTAACATTACAACATGGGTAATGCTTTGCACCCCTTGACTGGCAGTAATAGCCGCACTGCCGCATAACAAAGGACAGGGCAAGCGCATGACCTTTAACCCCAGATGACGTCACAGTTGTAGATGAAACATGCATCAGTTGATATCAGAAACTAAGGACAGGCATAGTGCCTGGATATATAATACCAAGTATATGACAGTAGGACCATCTAGCTAGATACTGTAAGCACAACCAGCATGGAGATACACCGGACTTCACCAAAGAGACCGGATCATAAGACTGTGCTTTGTCTGACATTTATTTGAACAGATGGGATTCTGGACCCAGGGTGTAAGCTGCATATTTTAAAATTCTTTCTTAAACTTATATTGTGCTCTACAAATAAAAGCTTCGTTAGTTTACATCGTGATCATCCCTGTCCTCATTACCTCCTGGATGTTGGCGTTTTGGCCTTAGGAGAAGATGGAGAAGTACTAAGAGGTGTGTAAACTGTGGCATTATAGCAAAGACCCAGACACACCCAGGCTGTGGGGGTAAGTTATTTCACTTCTTTATATATTTCATTGTATAATAAAATTATTAAGGTGGCGGGGGGTATATTATGACTTTCCCAGCTAGATTAGTACAGTGGGAAAATACTTACTGAGGTCTACTAATACTCACCCCCAATATAGTAAACCACAAAGCTCTATATAAAAACCTTGATATAGTGATTGATTACACATTGGATTATTATACCCAAAACCAGACCTAGCATCGATAAGATTCTATGTTTGGTTGAATATCCACGCCTGGGGCATCCTGATTTGGGATTTCCTGCAGTGTGAAACACCAGTGGCATTTCTCACATCCCTCTAGGGCCCTTATTTATGAAGGAATAGCGACAGGTAGCGACTGGTGAGCGACCGGTAATGACGGGCACCGCAACGAGAGCGCCGGCTCCCCACCACAATCACACATTTATCAAGCCGATCCTGCTTAGCGACTGAGATAGCGCCATATAGCCACTCATTCATCATTATTCCAGCCTCAGCCCACAGCGCCAGCATCCGACCTTGAACAGCGACAGGTATGACCTCTCGCTACCTGGCGCTCTGCAATGCATTTCAATGGAACATTCTTTAAATATTCATAATTAATTATTTTTTTTTATTTATTTATTTTTTTTAAATGTGAAAAATTCTGTAACCACTTCTGCCATGTTAGTTAATTTTCTTTAAGGTAAAAAAAAATTGGTGCAGAATTGATATTACAGGTCTGATATTATTGTATTCATATTACTAAATTCTATATAATTATTTTTTTTTGGTTTCCAAAAATATGGTGGTTTGGGGGTTAAAAAACTACTTTTAACACATCGCCGCCAGCACTCTGGGGTTTAAACATGCATTTCACAGCGCGAGAATTTTTTGAACATGATTTTTTGATGAATGTGGTGGGAGCCGGTCGCTCTGACCAGTGGCTATCATGCGCACACATACATCGCGGAACCTGTCAAATAGCGACTCGTCACCCCGTATTCAACATTACTGCACACCGACTCAGTCGCTATCAACAACGGCCAAGCACAGCGACTACTAGCGGGCGCTGTGAAAATACTGCTACAGTCGCTCAACTGTCGCTACCTGCCGCTATTAATGAATCGGCCTCCCCGTAACTAACTGTAACTAAAAGGCTAGGGCAGTCACATGGGGGATGCAGGGGGCACCACAGGTGATTGGGACAGCAGCTCCCATTCAGCTTTTTTATCCACTCATTTTTATGTACAGCTAAAGAAGCTGATTGTAGGAGAGCTGCTTCTGTGCCATGGGAACTGTGGCGGTATAAATATTGGGTGACCGGTGGGGTTTCCTAAAATGGCCATCCCAAATCGGGAAGCCCCAAAGGTACAGACCAAAATTGGAGTAATTATTGGTTCACTTTAAAGCAGGAATAAGAGATGATTTGTGTGGTTCTGTCTTGGTGTTACTGTTATTCTTGGCCAATTCACTTTCTCTTTATCCTTAGTAGTGGGTTGTTTGTCTCTTGTGGTCCACTTCATTAAAGCTCCTGTCCAGGCACAGGCTAACTTCCTTCTCCCTTATACCCCATGGGAGCTGAAATCTTAGCTCATATGTAAAAACCTTCTGTATTTTAAGCGAAGCTGCTTTCTTTGCTGTCATTTCTGGGTTGTGGCTGAGCTGGGAAGAGCTTGTCATGGCGCAGGTTTATGTCTGTCCTTTATAAACCATGTCATGCTGATAGCTTCAAGGGACAGAGTGGCTGTTAGACCAGTTTTTGATGTGGTCCTGGAGGAGACCAAAAGTGGAACCCTGCTATGGCTTCTACTCTGTGTTGCAAGAAAACGTGGAAAGTCACATAGGACAGGCTGCTTGCTGCCTTATTATTTCCATTGGGTTTACAGTCCCTTTAAACCAGACCAACAGCTTTGCACAGTTGAAAACAAAACTCCCCAAAACTCACTTGCCCCATCTGCATGCATGACACTGAATCATTGTCAGCACTTACATTTGCTCCTGCTTGCACTGAAAAATGAAATGTAGCGTCACTGATCTTCTCCTGGTCGTGGCCATCTTGAAGCACCTGGGAGACTTCCTCTCCCAGCATCCCAGTCATGCTACTGCCTGGATTTAACTGACATAACCCACAATGCACAGCAGCAGGAAACCCAGCAGCGCTTCCTCTTTGCAGGCCACTGTCAGGTCCATAGGACACTACTGAGGGGAGAAAACCAACCACTGCAGGAGTTACAAAAAGGTAAACTCATTTTTATGGGGGGGGGGGGGGGGGATGCATATGAGTACTGTTTCTTGTAAGGGTGTTGGTCCAGTTTAAGTCTGACACAGGTTTCCTAAGATGTCTTGCCACTCTGGTCTTAGAAACCAAAAGGATCATCTGTTATCCATAGAAGCCGAGTTCTCAGATTGATGACCTTAATGTCAATAGGGATCTATAAGGAAATTTATTGGCGATGGCATAGCAAGGCTGTGACTACCATGTTATCAATTGTAAAGGCAGATTAGGTAAATGTCCAATTGAATACATATATTTTAGGCTATTGGATTCTGACTGCAGTAAAGCAAATGCCTTCTTACCTATTCATGACATGAATCACTTAGTCCATGGCTGTAGAACGGCACGCTCTGGTTACCCCACGCGATATTTTTCAGCGGGAAATCGATAGCGGCTGTCTCTTTATCACCTGTGTCATATAAATAGCTGGCGCTTGTAGATTCCGTCAGGTGTACTAATCGCAGCTTAAATCAATGTCACCGGGATGAGCCAATGTTAAATAACTTGTGTAGAGAGAGCCAAGAGTCATTTCTCAAATCTTCCGAGCATTTGTTTAGCATATATTATTTAACGTAAGTGCTTCTGCTGCCAAGATTGTCCTCAAACGTGTAACCTGCTGTACAGAAAGACTATTTTAAGCTTCCTTAAAAAATGATAACATCGCTTAAAGGAAAATTAATTTGAAATGACATACATAAATGGGGTTTGCTGCACATGTCTCCATGGCTGACCTCAAGTTATCAATAGCAATAATGGCTAGGTCCCTTGCTGTTAGGTCCCATCGCAACTGGCAACTCAGTAACTACACCTTTGCTACTGAATACAATATAGGGGCAGGGGTAGATGAGGGTCGAAGGTTAACCTAGGATTTGATTGGTCCCTGTTAGCCAATTAACCCCCCCCAATTCAACTGAAACAACCTTCCTAGAGTCTATAAGGGCCAGTGGTCTCCCTCTTTAAGGGGCATCCCACTGTGTGTATCCCCAGAGATCAACCTGATACACTAACCTTACCAGCACTCCCACGCTGCATCCATGGGCCATGGCCGTATCCCCGCCTATAACTTGGTCTGGGCGCGTACTCATGCCAGGCATTTCTAAATCGCTGGTGTGGACAGGTCCCACAGCTAGAGATGCTGGGGATGTGGGCGGCAGAGCATGCTCTATACAGCTTTTCTTTCCAATGTGGGAACAAAATAAAGATGAGTTTTTGGGCAATCCCAGCAGATACACAAAATTTGGCATCCCAAATTGAAAGGAACAAACCCAAGTCAAAATCTTTGGTGCCTGTTTAATTATTATTATGCATTTATTTTATGAAATGAGTATACGCCACAGCTGAGGCTTTAGCATTGCAGGGGCAGAACATGGCAAAATCACTGCAGCACTGTACCGCTAGCATTCAGGTGGGACATTATTGCCGAATTGTGGCCATTTCCAGTGGTTATTTAGTGAATCAGCATTCCAATTTGAGATTTACTTGATCCATACTCCATATTTATTGATTGATTGATCGATTCAGCACCAGGTGCAAAGAAAGTTGCCTATATCAGCGATATTGTCCTCGCCATCCCAGCGGCCTGGAGCCTCACATCCATCCCATTCCATCTACTACAATGGATTAAATGATTGGAGCCGGTGTGGCCAATAATTGATGCCAGCACTGCATGGAGGAGGCAGCAACACAACCACGGGCCATGGTTCAGTGTGGGGGGAAATCGAGGTTCAGGTAAGTGTTGCGCAGGCTCCAGCAATGTGGATGTCACAATGCTGCCTGTGGAAATTAGCTCTGTAGTGTTGGGGTATGTACCCTGGAGTATCTTGAACTGGTACTGGTAGTCAGCAAGAGGTTTTCAGCAGTAGAAGACAGTGCCACAGAGGTTCAGTTTTACAGGGCTTGCATATTTCTATATACACATTAGGATACCCTGGCTATACAAATGTCCTACTTCCATCCACCTGGTATGCAAGCAACATCAGCTTTAGGTGCAGAGCAGTAGGCCTCAGGTACATCCTCAGACAGCTCTCTGTCTCATCTCATGGCTCCCCCCTCATGAATACACACACTGCACACCTTGTAGCCCTGTAAATGGACTGAGCTGCAACACCTGTGAGCTAAAGAGGATCTTACCCCTCTTCCAATTAACCATAGATGAGGCAATCACTGTAGCCCAATACACATAGGAGGGGAATCTTCAGGAATAGAGTAATCCCTGATCACGTTTCTTGCCACTTTCTTACAGGCCCCACACCCATAATGTAGAAAATTGGCATGAGCCCACTTTTAAGTGGAAGTCTAATCCAGAAGTAGCCCTTCCTCAATCCACTTCAAACAATGCTGTTTAGTGTTAAAGCCTTTAAGCCCAAAGGAGTCCATGATGAAAATCCAGCAGCCAGAGTATAACAGTTCCTAAACCTGTGGCACAAATGAAAAGAGAATACAAGTTCCACTTTACCTAGAAGTGAACAGTAAGTGGAACAGTTTCCTTAATAGATCAATACTATGGGCCATATAAGCTGCTATAGCTGTAATCAAGCTCCCTGTTCCACTCAGTCTCCACAATTATCCATTAGTAGTGTTGGGCGAACCCCCAAAGGTTCGGGTTCGGCAAGTTAAGCCACGCTTTGAATAAAAGTTTAGTTTCAGGATCCGAACTAGAACATTAGGTGGCGATTCTGCCTCTGAGGACACACCTTACCCACCCAGATAGAGGGGAGCCCCCAGAGGAAGAATTGGGGCTGTAAAAAAACACACAGAAAGTGGCTGTAACTTACCCGAGCCCCGTAATCCGATCCCTGGTCAGTGGTCGGCATTTTGGCTGTCAAATGGGCTATAGCTGGGGCCACAGAAAGATGGTCATTACTCCCATGAGTGAGGACTCTCCTAGTGCCAGCTGCCAGAGTCGTCACTCATGGGAGAGGCAGCCATCTTTCTGTAGCCCTGCTCCTATTTGACAGCCGGAACGCCGACCAGAGACCAGATCACAGGGCTCAGCTAAGTTACAGCTGCTTCCTGCTGCAAACTCTGCATAGGTAAGCTGGGTTGATGGGTTGCTTAGCAGCCCATCAACCAGCTTTAACGTGTTCAGGCTGAAAGCCGAACTCAGACACGGACTTCCGGCTGAAGTCTGTGTTGGGGTTTGGGAACCTGAACTCACAAAGTTCGGTACGAACTTTGCGGTTCAGGTTCACCCAACACTTTTCAATAGTCTTGAAATACTGTAAGCTGATGATGGGTAGTAGGACTATATCAGGTGCATCAGAATAAAATACATTTTTTAAATGTTAACTTTTTGATACAAGCTTCCTTATTCAAATGGCTTAACATTTCTCCTTTGCACTTTTCACCTGTGCTCTTCATTGAAAACATGTCTAGGCAGGTAGTAACATATCAGGGAAATGAACTGACCGACTCACTTGTGTTTTCATTTTCAAAAGGACATTATCAGCCCAGAGTAATCCCAGCTATTTAGAAACTTATAAGCGGCACATTGCAGCCAGCTAACTGCACGGGCAATGTACAGTGCACACGAGGTCACTTAAATTGCCAGAGCCACCAGGAGGCACTATGACCTGTTCTCATTTAACAAAATGTGTTTTGCTGCCACTTACTGACATCAAATCCTTTTAGCAAAGTAAATTTATCCTAATACAGATTTACAACCCAGCTCAAACAAAAGTTATGAAGTCTTTAGTAGGGACGAAATGGGAAAAAATAACATTTTCTTTCTGCTGTCTATGACGCTATTGGTAAAATCAATGACTAAAAATATTAAGGACTAACCCAAATATGAAGCCTGTGCCTCTGACCCTCTTTTTGTCTCACATGACTTATTTTCCACATGATCACTTAATTATTTGCTAAGTGTATATACATTACATATATGCAAGGAATTTCTAGTGACATGATGGCAGGTTCACTGGATATAGGAATAGAAGTTAAAAATATTGTAGCATGAAAAGGAGGTGTGAGGAAACCCGTACACATTTGGCCCCAGCAAACGTCACCGAAATCATAAGGGTGCATTTTTATTAATACAGGTGCAATGACCCTGACCGGCTGTGGGACTCCTACACTGGTACCAGTGAACAGAACCCTGTCAGCCCGCCATAACTGCCACCAGCTCTATTAGATACAAGCCTGTTCATTAGTGGGTTTACATCAGACCAGAAGCCAGCCCTTGTAGCATATCATATAACTGAAAAAAAACAGTGATGGGTTTGGGATCAAGATAAAAGAGCAGCTTAAGATTAAGTTATGTTTTTAATCGCTTTAAGAGCACACTCAACAAACTATTTGCATGTAATTAACAGACTCTGAAGGGCAATTACAAGTGGTAAGTTACAATCAGAATGAGCAAGTACAATGTCAATTACCTTATTTCAGTTAGGTGATATGCAGTGATGCAGGTTGACCACAGGGGGCATGTAGGCCTACTGAAATACTGGTGCTTCCTCCCCATGTCAGGTGACACAGGAGGGTCTGGGCTCTAGACCTTTATTTACAGATCCAACACTCCCCCTCCCTTTACCTATATCAGCTAAACAACGACCTAAAATTATTATGGAACATAATAACTTTTGCCAAAAAATCATAGGGTGCTGGCTCTGGTGTCAGTCAGATGCTACCCAACCAATGGGTCCAACACTGCTGTGACATATTGTTCCTATCCCAAATTCTCCCAAAGTCCCTGAGCACCTGCAAATGGCACAGAATATACCCGGTGTACCTTGTGACTTGCATAAAATGAAAATGTGTTAAATTTATGGTTAATTATGGCATGATTAGCCAGAAAGCTAAAATTCTCCCAGCACCAGCAATACCTCAGGGTTTTTATCCCGCCAGATTGCTAGATGCCAGAGATGCCCTATCGATATGAAGAATCGAGGTTCAGGTACCTGATGTCGTACTGAGGGAATAAGAAACGAGAAGTGACTTACTGGGGATCCAGGATTGGATGACCAGGGGTGGACTTTGGAGCTGTGAAACTGAGTGTTCCTTAAACCAGACCAACAGCCTGGCACAGTTGGAAAAGAAGGGTAGCCACTATTTTGGAGCTTCTTCTTCCAGGATCTCAGCCATGCTGCTGCCTGGATTCAACTGACATAACTGACAATGCACAGTAACAGGGAGCCCAGCAGCACTACAGCAAGTTAGAAAAAGGTAAATGAATTTTTATGTGCAGCCCTGGGGAGGGATGCATATGAGCATTCTTAGTTGTGTTGGTCTGGTCATTTTTGACTTTTGGTCCACTTTAAGTTCTTTTCCAAAAAATAAAGGAGTATTTAAAGAAGTCATGAGATAGAGGAGGCTGTTTCCACTGACTCTTGAATCTTGAACTGAGCAGCACTAGTAATTCTAAAACAGAAAGAGGTGGGGTTTGGCGATGGAAGTAGAGCACCCACCATTATGTGGTTAGGTACCAGCGGGTGCTCCTCCTACAATAGAGCTGCAGATAATAGAGGCTGGGCAGCCTATTTTCTTGGATTGCTTGCGTGCTGGTAGTTCATATACCACAGTTGGTAAGTACCTGAAGCTATACATAAAGGGGGAGGAAAACAGAAGGCAGACAGTCCAGTCCAGTGCTAGGTAAATGGGAGTGCCAGCTTAGGAATCAATTGAAATAAATGAGGAAAACAGTAATACATTTATTGCCTATATATAGCAAAGTAGGGTGGCTATGATAAAGCCTCCCACAGAAGGCTGTGAGCTTGGTGTGGTGGAGGACGCACCATCATTTATCTCTGCTATTGTAGCTATATGTAACAGCACTCAGCCTGTACAGCAGGAATCTCTTTTTTCACATTTTCTCCATCTTTATGTCTTTTGTACATTGTCTTCAACATTTTTGCTCAGCATTTACCTTCTTTCATCATTTCTTTGACCTCATATTTTCTTTATACCATCCCTCTACCCTGTCATCCATGTTTTCCTTCCATCTCCCTCTTATTTGTCCTTTTCTACATGTTACTCTTTTTTTATCTTCCTAATGTTTGGCCATTCTCAGAAGTTATTTGGGAAACAGGAAACTTAAAATTGTTGTTGGTTTTTAGGAGGAGCAACCACCACCAGTCCAGAATCGAAAGAAGTCTAGGGCCGGTTGCCTTCCTCTTTTTGGGGCATCTGTGCAGTGTGCGTTATCACCTGTAAAACAACCCTGTTGGTGATCCCACAGCACATAGACAGGCCGTTGCCCTACTCACCTCTAGCTGAGTAGCATACAAGCAGGACAGGAATGTATAGGTTTTTTATTTATTTTGCTTTGAAGTGCAGTCTTAATAGCCACCAGTTCTTTGTATGGTAATGTATGATGTTATCACACCTGTCCAGTAAATTTTATTAGAAATAGCTTAATTTTGTACTCAAAAAACATTTCAGACATATTTAGAGACTGTAAAAAATAAAGCACTCATTGTAATACATTGCTAAATAAATATTCTAAAAAACACTTTTAGAAGACTTTTAAAGACCAGAATCCTAAAGTAAATATAAAAATATATTGACATTTGAAGTTACTAAAATATCTAAAATTCTTTCATCTTTTATAATTTCAGATGCCAAAATCCAGAGTACTCGTGAGCTTCCTGCAGAGGATGAGTAATGAAACATTTGTTGGGCTTCAATAATTCGGAATGTCTGCACATGCTCTGAACCATGATCATTTGTAAATTCAAGGACACATAAAAATCTGAACAGCTTCAATTATTTTAAATCACTGAATGCGCTGTATAGAATGATTTAAAATTGTTGTAGTGATTTACATTTTTTAAGTACTTTCAAGTTGGAATTGAGTCAAGCTGCATCGCAGAGTGGCTGCTTCAGACATTTTCAATGAATCTATCCGGCGATGTCATTCTGTTTATTCTTTATATGAACAAAACTTGAGTCAGGTTGCCCAAAGACACCGCATTAAATATACTTTAAATTCTTCTCTTAACTGTCAAAATAGATATTTAAACAATTTGGGGGGATTCAGGACCAGGTACAAAAAGTGCACTTTTTACAGCCAGTGCTAATCAATCCATGGGTAGAAAAATGAAAGACCTGGGAACCATTTACTTCAATCTTTTTTGGTTTGTTTTCTGATAGTAAAGAGTGCAAGTTCCTTTCATTTTTTTACCTAGGGATTGGCCAGGTATAAAAAGAGCAACTCTATACAGTTTTTTTTCCCTAAAGTGCACTGTTTAGCACCTGCTGCTGAATCGATGCTATTGTCATGATTATAACTATAAATAAATTCTTTAGGTGTGGTGGGAACGCTAGGTCCTTATAGAATTTGGGGTTGGACCTAACCCCAGCAATTGATTTTGCAGTAGTAATCTTCGACAGGACCTGCAATTCCAAACCCCCTCTATTTAAAGAGACATCAATAAATACCCAAATACTCTTTTTTGGGAGGGTCGCTTGTTACTTAGGAGAGACCACAATGTATGTGGCCTGTCCTGATATAGAATGATTAGAACAGCTCTGTACTTGTGTTGAACTCAGCTATGGCATATCCCAATGTCTTTCCTGAGATCCCTAAAACTTCTCAGATATATGTTAGATGCCTCTGTTCTCTTTAACTAAAAATAACAGACATTCAGATTGGAGAGCTTACTTCAGGCTACCCTGAAGTTGATCTGCAATCATTCTGGAGTCTATGGGGTCAGCAGCTACGTACAGCAATCTTAGATCTCATGGAGGTTAGGTGGCTTTCCGTATACTTACCCCAAACCAGTGTGGTATGACTAGTGACAGGAATGATAAGTGACCTTAAATCAGAGCAAAACCCTTCTGCTGCTTCCCCGGTAGTGGCCCAGTTTTAAAATAAAATGGGGTTTTCCATCACCAAGGCCACAACTACTCAGGACTTTTGGGATCGTCGTTTGGCTTATCTCAAGAGTTCCAGGTGCTGTAGGCTAGTTTTCGGGCTTTCAGTTTGAGCTTACCTGCTCCTGCCCCCCACCATTCAGATTGGCTGGACACAGGAGCACACGCAGTAACAGAGAAGCCGGGGCGTACCGTGATCACGTGAGCTACTGGGAGTTTACCAGCGACCCCAGGGTCTCACACAACATGGCATCTCACTATAGGATGCCCCGGGGTTAAGCTAAAGGCTGGCCCTGGAGTCTTCTAGATTCCACGTCTGTCCCACAAAGGTTTCCATCTGCCTTAATACAATATTATAACATATAATTGGACAGCTTTATAACATATACTTGGACAGCTCAAGACCCTTTGGGAAGCAAAGGCAATGGATTATGGATGAAGCTGGCTTGGCATTATGCAGTATATACCAGCGATACTCAACTGGTGGACCGGGGTTCGAATGCGGATCTCGGTGCTAGATTTCTGGACCCCTGCCCTGACAGCTCTGCACTCAGTTGCTTCTGTGTTGCCAGGCTCAGAGCTGCCCCCTTGCTGTAGCGCATAGTCTCCCTGCCAGTATCATGGCTCCCTGGCACTTAGCATTGCAAGATGAAGTGCTGCACGGACAGGAAATGGCAATGCAAGGTACAAACAAACTGTTTCTCTGGCTCTTTGCCCCATCCAATCCTTTCCCCCCACCCAGCTATCCCATCATCTCACCCCCAGTTCTGCCCCATCCATTACTGTCCCCTCAGCTCTGCCCCATCCAGCCCAGTCTCCCTGCCACATCCATTCCTGCCTTCCTAGTTTTGCCCATCCAATCCCCAACTTCCCAGCTCTGCCAATCCATTACACTTTCTTCCAGCTCTGGCCATCTACCCCAGTCCCCCAGTTCTGCCCAATCATTCCTGTTCTTCTAGTTCTGCCCATCCATCCCTTCTCCCAGCTCTCTCTCCATCCCTCCAGGTCCTTACTGTCCTGTCTATCCATCCCTCTTCCTTACAGCTTCTCTCTCATACATCCATTTCCCCCGAGCCGGATCTTTCCATCCTTGTTACCAGACCTTATTTCCAGTAACATTTTGGACCCCTGGGGGGGTTAAAGCAGTGTGTCACAGGTCGGAGATGTGGGTTCTGTGGGGCCAAAAAAGAAAAAGCTCATGTTTTTTCTCATTGGCCAAAAGGATTTTTGGGGTGGGAGGAGAGGCAAGCAGTACATTTTTGTTTTGCCTGGGGAATTTATAGAACCTTTCCCCAGTGTGTTGATTTCTAACTATTCACCCACGGGGAGATTATTTAAAAATTAAACTCTTGTCTAGAGCTAAGCTAAGCTTTAAATTAACCTTAAAGGGAATGTATACTAGACGACAAAAATAAGGCAGCAAGAGGTTTATCTGATGCCTGTCCCGTGTGCCTAAAGTTTGCCCTCCAATGTTATTTCTCTAGGACCATGCAGAAGTGGTCTAACAGCCACTCTGTTCTCTGGTCCTCTTACCATGAGTGAGCCTGGCAAGCAACAATGGTCCCACAGATGTCTCTGAACAGAGCAGAGCATGCTCATGGCTCATAAAGCTGCGCCATGACATGTCCTCCTCAGCAGAGCCGTGAGGCAAGGAAAGCAGTATCCATACATAAGGTATTTATGTATAATTGAAGATTTGTAAATAGTTTAACATGGTTCATTTGACATTAGTGTATGTGCCTGGATACAGGGAAGGGCAAGTGACAGAAGGGCATTTTCCCCCAGGCCACTGTGACTGCCACTGCAAGAATATTTACCAAGTTAGACAACATAAATCTACCCAACAATCCAATATCCTCATAACTGTCCCAAAAGAGCAAGGTGTACACAGGAAGTAGCAAGAAGGTAAGCTCCTTTTAGGGTTTATGCAACTGCCTTAAACATTAAGGAGCTCATTACGATTTTATGGCTCTCTGTTGGAGGTGCCACTAAAAGTTACCAAGAGACAAGTGTCAAACAGGGAAAAAAGACAACGTACAAATTGATGGGCAACATAAAGCCAAAGAAGAAACTCAAAGGGGGCTCCATGGAGTTAAAGAAAAAGAATGTATAGGTGATTTCATTCTAGGAGTGCCAAGTATAGGTCACATTGAGAGGACCACCTGGTAGAAACTACAGAAGAAAATACCTGGTTCAAAGTCACTGGTTGAGGTCTAGCTAGTACCTGTATAACATTTTACCAACAGTGGGCACAGGGGTTAGGATTTGACTTCTGGCAAATTGGCAACAGAGCGCATCGGTAGCCATAGGGAGACCCAGGCAAATGCCCGAAGGAGCGCCAGTCTGGGCTACTACCTTAACTAACGATCCCATCCAATCCCCACCCCCCATCCTCGTCACCACTCTATCCCCTCACTCAAGCAACCCCAACGCATGTCCTCACCCTAATGTTACAGCCTCAGTCTTGGAGCATACTGGTTGGCTGGCCAGGAAGCAGCAGAGCACTGTAAAAAGGACAGTTGGTTGTGCTGGGCTTGAGGTCCAAGATGTTGGTCTTCACCTACATTATTATTATTATTATTATTGTTTATTTATATAGCGCCATCATCTTCCGTAGCGCTTTACAAAGTAGTAATTACAGACAGGGTAGAAACATACGGTACATATACTATTTCAAATGCAGTTTTACAGATTTGACAGTGGATATTCTGAGTACATGATACAATAGGGAGAGAGCCCTGCCCTTGCAAGCTTACAGTCTAAAGGAAGAGGGGTGAAGACGAGGGGGAAGGATCACAAACAGTCAGTTTTGAGCTTTGTGGCATGTGCCCTTTAGAAGATTGATTAGGCCAGATTATATGCTTGTCTGAATAAGTGAGTTTTGAGGGCGCCTTTGAAGGTTTTTAGGGTTATGGAGTGGCGGATTGGGTGGGGGAGGGCATTCCAGAAGATTGGAGTTGCACGTGAGAAGTCTTGGAGGTGAGCATGAGAGGAGATGACCAGGGTGGAGGACAGGAGAAGGTCGGCAGCAGAGCGGAGGCTGCGTCTAGGTTGATACTGTTGGATTAGAGATGAGATGTAGGGAGGGGCCTGGTTGGAGAGAGCTTTGTATGCGAGAGTTAGAGTTTTGAACAGGATTCGCTGTGGGCCGGCAGCCAGTGTAGGGATTGGCAGAGAGGCTCAGAACTGGAGGAGCGAGAGGAGAGATGGATGAGGCGAGCAGCATAGTTCAGAATAGATTGGAGGGTTGCCAGTCTGTTAGTTGGTAAGCCACAAAGAAGAATGTTGCAGTAATCCAGTCGGGATATGACCAGGGCATGTACTAACATTTTAGTGGTGTCAGGTGAGAGGAAGGGACGGATGCGTGAGATGTTCTTAAGTTGGAACTACATGGCAGCAATAGTCGTTTTCATGGTTAAATTATTCACATGGTAGTATTTCTGCTTTTAATAAAACACTATGCAACACAGACTGAAGTCTTTGATGGAAGAAGGGAGTTTACTTTGTTAAGGTCGCTGTGAAATCTGACATGTCCCCTAGTCAAGTGTTTTTGTAGTAGTTTTTTATATTAACTCTTGTTTAATTTTGATTAAACTCAGAGTTTGGTTTATTTTTCATCGTAGGGAACAGTGGCTGGTGGTGTGTCAAGTCAGAGAAGTTTCCATGAGCAGTTAAGTCATTAAAGATGAGCCACTGGCAGCTAATTCTCATGCTGGCCTTAGACCGGCTTCACTGAACTGGATTAATCACAGCACCAGACCCGTTTCATCATTAGCATCTGATCATTAATTAAAATCCTCTGTCAATAAGATTTCAAACCTCCTTATGAATACAAAAGTATTTTTTAATTTGCATGTGCAACTCATGGTATGTGGATATTTTGTTTTTAACATTCACTAAAAATGATCCTACAGTTAATTTATTACCCACTTAAAGAGGAACAACACCTGGGATTTGCAACTCTTTAGCGGGACATCCTGATTTGGGAAGACCTGCTGTGTGAAATTGCTTGGATCTTCTTCAATAGGCACCTCTCCGGTTATGCCACGGTGCATGTATGGGTGGCCAGCCAAGCAGCAGCTCACATTCCATATAGCATTTAGTTAGCTGATCTGTTGGCAGAGCAGCTCATAAGCTGAACAGCGCACAAGTGCCGGCCTCTCCGCCACTTACCTGAGCCAGCCATTCCTGGCATGGGTACTCTTATCAGCCAAGGGAAGCTGGTGATGCAGCTGCGGCCCACACATAGGCCTTAGAATCATCATCGAAGTGCATATACTAGGCAATCTGGGGGATTTGATACAATGTGGCATCTCAAGTCAGAATGGCCTAGGGTTAGGAAAACTGGGCTGAAAATTCCAGTATATAATGCTCCAGGGAGGCCAATGTTCCTCTATAAAGTCCCTGCCCAAGCAAAAATAAAAAACACAGACACTCACCAGCAGTCGTGCACAGCTGATTCACTCTGTGGCAGTTTAAACCTTGCAAACATCAGCACTCTCATCCCTGCATCCTGGCGGCCGGAGCTGAGTGATTGCCCCCTTGTGTCAGCCACAGTGACAGACCAGACCACTTTATTGAAAGGAATGCAATGTGCATGGCCAGTTGCCGTGAGTGATGTGAAGAGGCAGCAAGGCGACCACAGGTATGGTCTGGATCTCTGGTTGAGGTAAGTTTGAAACTTGGGCCGATCATTTGTGTGAGACGATTGGTCTCTATCTCTATATGTTTTTGACCAGACAGTCCCTTTAAAGCTAGAGAAAGTTAAAAGTAATTAAATGCCCAATGAATAAAGGCTACTCACCTTTTGTCCCCTGCAGATGATCGGTCCGAGCCCTGTGATTAGCAACTCACCTGATCGCTTGATTGCATCCAGTGTCACCCAGGGAGCAAACTGTATTCGATGGCACTTCTGTGTCTGACTCCTGCCACCAACTGTGAGTCACAGAAGCACTACCATGCCCTCTCCAGTCAACACAATGGAGAGGACGTGTCAGGCCTTGGCCCATCTCTCTATTAAAATGAATGGAGGGCATGGCAGCGCTCCTATGAATGATGGCGGGTTGCAGGCCCAACACGTCCAGCTTTAAGGTGAGTTTCTGTTTGCCAGACTAGGACCACTAAGCTGTAGGGCACTTTCTTCATTGGGTATTCAATGACTTTAAGGCATTTACAGTTTTATTTTTATTAACCAACTATTACCCTATATGCTATTTTATTTCAGTTTTAAAGCCTCTTAAGTGCAGTAGAGGGGTATGGTCTTTTATTGCATGCACGTGTTTGACCTCCATGCCAGATGATCGTCCTACCTAGGCTGTATATGGAAGCTGGAGCCATTCTTTAACATTATCATCTGGTAACAGTGATGTTGGACTCTGCTGTAAAGATCTCATCTACAACATCGAAACCTAAACCTGACCAGACAGGTTGCATCCCCAGGCTTTGCCCCTTGTTTTAGAAGGAACAATGCTATCCACTAAGTGGTGGACAGAAATTCAATCTACAAGCATCCTCCTAAAACTTAGTCAGCCGTTTTCTATCTTCTTCCTTTAAAGGAAGATCAACACATCAACATGATCTAACTTCATAAAGAGCTACTAATATTATGCAGCACTCCACATAGGTTATAAATATGCCCCTAATGATGCTCCTGAATCCATCTCACTCGAGTAGCCCTATGAATATCTTCCAGAGGGTTGGATAGGATCTTTCAAATTCCTGGGATTTAAGTCAACATGTGGGAGGATCTAAATGAGGAAATGCTGGTAATTAACCAAAGTCCTTTACTATTCTTATCAGCAATCTGTTGAGTTTATTTTAAGGAAAGGAGAGACAACCTCACAATTTAAAAAACACTTTAGTCTTTAATATGAGGAATGACCTTGAGGTCCTCAGACGGGTAATTGAAAATAACTCACATGCTCACATTTTCTCAGTTGCTTGCAGAGATGCAACCACTGAGGACCATGGGGCCCTGAAAGAAATATAAAACTGCCTGGCAGTCTAATTGTCAGAAGGAGGAAATGCTTGGCCTATCGATACTTAGGCCCTTAATTATGAAGGAATAGCGACAGGTAGCGACTGGTGAGCTGCCGGTAATGACGGGCCCCGCCACGAGAACGCCGGCTCCCCACCACAATCACACATTTATCAAGCCAATCCTGCTTAGCGACTGAGAGAGCGCCATACAGCGACTCATTCATCATTATTCCAGCCTCAGCCCACAGCGCCAGCGTCCGACTTTGAACAGCGACAGGTATGACCTCTCGCTACCTGGCGCGCTCCAATGCATTTCAATGGAACAATCTTTAAATATTAATAGCTAATAATGTTTTTTTTTTTTTTTTTTAAATTTGAAAAATTCTGTGACCACTTCTGCCATTTTAGATAATTTTTTTAATGGAAAAAAAAAAAAATTGTACAGAATTGATATTACAGGTCTGATATTAATGTATTCATATTATTAAATTATTTAAAATACTTTTTTTTTTTTGGTTTCCAAAAATATGGTGGTTTAGGGGTTAAAAAACTACTTTTAACACATCGCCTCCAGCGCTCTGGGGTTTAAACAAGCATTTCACAGCGCGAGAATTTTTTGAGCGTGATTTTTTGATGAATATCTGACCAGTCGCTATCATGCGCACCCATACATCGCGGAACCTGTCAAATAGCGACTCGTAACCTTGTATTCAACATTACGCCACACCGACTGAGTCGCTGTCAACAACCGAACAACGGCCAAGCACAGCGACTACTAGCGGGCGCTGTGAAAATACCGCTACAGTCGCTCAACTGTCGCTACATGTCGCTATTAATAAATCAGCCTCTTGGTTCATTTCTGAGCAGCTTTACATCCAAAAGGTGCAGAGGGGAGGGTGGAGAAAGTCCGTGTAGCAGCTTTCAGTCCTTGGCAGATGGGAGCCCAGTCTGGAAGAAGTGAATATTGCTCATTATAGGATGCTGGGTGCAATGGGAGAAAGGAGAGACAACCTCAATATAAAAAAAAAAACACTTTAGTCTATAATGTCAGGTAGATATTTTATCTATGACCTTGAGGTCCTCAGATTAGTAATAGTAATAAATAACATACTTAGGTTTTCTCAGTAACTTCTGGAAGATGGAGCAACCTAACTGTAGGTTCTCCGACTGTGTGACCCACATATATCGAGGGAAAATGTCGGCTGGTACATGGTCAAGCGTTCTAAACACACTACTGAGTCTGGGTTCAGGCTCTCCCCAGAAATTCTACATACGCTTTTGACCTCGACCACACCTTATGATGTTAAAAATTGATTTATTGATACCTTAATCATTAAAATACATCTATTTGTAACTACATACTCTCTGAGCTCTCAATTCATTATTTACATCATATTCATGTTTACATATTGTGCAGACATATTGATATGTACATAATGCACTGATCATAATTTTTCAGATGTGTATAAAATACATTTCTCCCTACTGTCTTGTTAATCAGTTGGATTCATAATTCCTTCCTGATTGGGCAGACATGTTTCGCCTTTGGCTTCCTCCGTGCCCTTATTTAAAAGAAACAGAATTCTCATTATATGAGAGCATTTGTATTATCAAGTGTCATTTTGTTTTTACAGTATCATCACAATATCTTTCTTTGTACTTATGTACCTCTTTAAGGAAGTTTCAGGTGCTCTTTATGATTTCCTCATCTTTTTATATCCCGTATTTGTATAGGTTATATCACAGGTTGTTGTTTTTTATACCTCAGAGAAATCTGGTTCATACACCCCGTATACTGCAAATCAGGAGCTTTGTCATCCTTTAAAGGATAGGGATATTAAGTTACCCTCAAGGTATCATATGTCATTGGTCTGTATATATCTAGGCTTGCATCTCTACCAGAAAAATCATGTATACACAATGAAATTACCTGTTTCTTCCTGATGGGCCCCGCAGACTTATGGGTGTTATTTTCCCCTTCTGGCTGTTCCCCAGTTCTATATTTAAAAAGAGGATTCGATTATCACAGTTAGCCCCATACCATGTCCTTCATTATTAGTGGGATAATGGTGATTCACCCTTTTAAAGTCAAAACCGCACTGTACCTTTAAATATGCGATGTATTATGAATAAATCGTCCGTGCGCCAGACATCCACCCTGCGTCCCCTGTAGTTTGGGGACCCTTCCGGGCCTCCTGGATCTCCACTGCTCGTCAAGCTAGGGGCGCGCTGGCGTCTCTCCAGGGGGCGCTTCTACTGCGCACTCCGGGACCCTCCCGGGCCTCCAGGATCTCCACTGCTCGTCTGTCTAGGGGCGCACTGGCGTCTCTCCAGGAGGCGCTTTTGTGCTGTGCGCTCCGGGACCCGGGACGCCGCGCCACGCCGGTTTCCGCCGGAAGTGACGCATGCGTCCCAGGCCCCGGAGCGCACAGCACATCACCAGGCACCACGCCCCCCCTGGGACGTCACCCACTGCCTGGTTACCGCACACCGGCCCTCCCCCTCTCGGCCTAAGTGTGTGATGCAGACTAGACGTCTGCACCAGCGCCTCCATTGTTCTGGAGCCCTAATGTATATGCCTGTCTCTCGGTGTTGTTAGTCTATGTAAAATTCATATATGCGGGATTGCTAGATGTCTGCATGGGCACCACCATCTTTGTGAAGCCCTTGCTTTCTCAGTAACTGGCAGAGATGCAACCACTGTAGGTTGTTGGGGGCATGGAACAAGTGTAAAACTGGCATGTTGAATTGTCAAGTGGAGAAAATGTGTGGCCTGCCAATTCTTGGTTCATTTTTGAGCAGGTTTACACCAAATAGTGCAGAGAGTAAACATTTGTACTGCAGCTTCCAGCAATGTAAAAGAGGTGAATATTGCTCAATGTAGGGGATGGGGTGCAGTGGGACCTACACCCTCCCTGCGACAAATCTCCCAAAGAGGATGTAACCTAAATTTGAAGCCCCCCAATTGATCAACTTAATAGGTCCTGCCTATTTTATCACAGCATAAATATGCCTGAAAAAAATGCTACAATGATTCATAAATAGGAGAAAAGTAAAAGCAAAATTAAAACTTTAATTTCATTGTACCATTCCCTTCCCTTTTTAAAGGAACAGACTGGTACAGTCCAAGTAACTCTTGTGGTTCATAGTAGCAGCCATGATGGGGTTAATGTGGCATGTTGACCCATTGTCTTCTTGGGATGTATGAGACAAAGTACTTCCCCCTTCCTTCTCCTCTCAATAGAAGTCAATGTGGCGACATGCCACAGTAATCTCATCATGGCTGCTCCCATGAACCACAAGAGTGATTTAAACTGGACTGTCCCTTTAAATTGGCACAATACGCCCTAATGTAAGCTTACCAGCAACCCTGAGAATTTAACACAGCTTGGTTTCAGATCCGGGCTAAGGCTAATAGCTGGCCCTGGACTTCTTTAGACTCCAGAACCATGCCGTGTAGCTTTGTAGGGATAGAAAATCCTAACTACTATTGCTCCAATGCTCTCACACATGTATTCAGTATTAGGCATCTAGGCTGGATTGCCAAGCACATTTTTTTATTAAACCATGTGCACTGCAAAGCAAAAATACCTCATTAGGCCTAAAAGTAAAAGATAAAAAAGTATATAAAAAACTTGTGATATTTATGCCAACAAATGTTACATTCATTATAAAGAATTTCGGCAAGCTACATTTTAATTCACACTCGGTGTGTATATCTAAATCTACGTGACACGGGGAGTCAGGTAAACATGCTTTAATTACTCGTTTCAGATCTTGTAAGATGGAGAGGAGAGAAAAAAAATAATATATTATTGCAGCACTCTCCTCTGCCAGACTTCCTAATTAGTAATTATCTTACACAATGCTTGGAGTTCTGCTAATTATACAAATGCGGTTCATGACCATCCATACAGTATGGCAGTACACAGTATGTTAATTCTGTCTTACCTACAGTTTAATGGCAGGAGGTCAATCCTACCCACGTTTTTCAAAAACGTTGCGTTCAATTATGTAATCGGGAAAGGTTATAGATAGCTGTTAACTGTTAGAACCAAATGTGGTTTCTTGTTGTGAGTGCAGGAGAAGGATCACTGGCAGCTTCCCTTTTCTCTCTTGCAAAATCTCTGTTTTTTTCAACAGGTGTGTTGAATTGCAAACCGCAGCGATGTGCCCAGACTCAAGAAATTCCCCTTAACCCACTGCATGTGGGGCTACGTGTTGCTCAAGTGTTGTCTTTTTTTTCCTGTTTCCACTGGTAATGCCGATGACTCACCGCCTCGTGTTACTGTAGGTGATTTTTATGATGTAGACATCGTACACAATGCTTCCTGTAAATCAGTGACCTGGAGCGAGTGCTGGGTACCTGCCCGTATGTTCCGCATCACGGTCACAAGATGCTAAAAAGTCTTTCTTTCTGTTTACTGAAACATGATTTGAATGAACACAATACAGATTCTGTAAAGCTAAAAACATATAGAGATTAAAAAGGAACATGGGAGGAAGTTAAATCCTCCCGCAAGCCTCACCGATCTGCTGCCCCCCCTCCATTTTTACCTTTGGGTATTATTTACTCACCTCCCCAGGGGATCTGTCTTCTGCGTCCCTCTGATTCAGCCGATCTTCCGATGGCTGGCGTCATCTTGCATCCTATAGGGCACTGCGCAGGGCCCCAATCTCGCCCCTGTGCAGTGCAGATGAATGGGATGCAATTGAGCCTCCTAAAATCTCGTGAGACTTCGCTGAGTGGCGCAGGATTTTGAAGAGGCCGGCTAAAGTCATTCTGTCAGGCGGCTAAGCAGGCGGGGGGGGGGGGAGTGATCGGGCCCTGAAGCAGCCGGATGTTGCTGTGGCCTGCTGGTAAGGTAAGCAGGGGCCAATGGGGGAGTGAATCGGCCACTTCCTGTTTTTAGTCTGATGTCCATCTTTAAGTTGGTTACCAGAACTCGTCAAGCCCAAAACTATTAACGGTATAAGTTTGGACAGTCTGACCCAAAATCCTATCTTTGGAGGATTCTTTGGGTGGAGATTTACTAAAACACTTTAAAGCACCATTATCTTTTAAGGTCAGGGTAATTGCAGCCAAGAGGGAGGGTCAATTGCTGGACAGAGAAGTACCATTATCCCTTTGCCAAAGGGTTGTTGCAGATTCTGTAAACCTAAACACAAATAGAGGTTCTCATAGAAGTAGCATTTGTTACCAGATCTCTCCAAGACCAAGGTCCACTGGTCTTTGATTCTGGAGCAAGTCAAATCTATTTTTGTTATGGCTTTAAGCAGTCTGAACTAAAACAATTGGCACCTATATATTTGGGGTCAGGATGATATCAGCCCAAAGGAAGAGTCAGATTAATTGCTGGACAGATAAGCACCATTATTTTTTTGGCAAAGGGTTGTCAGAGATTCTGTAAAGCTAAACACATATAAATATTCTCTAAGAAGTAGCGTTGACTACCAGGACTCTCCCAGACCAAGGTCAGATAGTCTTTGATTCTGGAGCAAGTGAAAACTATTTCAGGTATGACTTTAAGTGGTCTGGCCCAAAATCCTATCCTTGGAAGATTCTGGTTCCCAGGGTTGAGACTGATTAAAACAATTAGGGAAACCAACAACCTTTTGAGGTCAGGATGGATTGGAAAGGCAGGCTAACCATGTCTAAAAAATGCCATGCTTGACCTGATTTTGGGCAATCCTGTTATGTAGGAATGATAAGGTGGGTGGTAGTAAGCAGGACAGGTACAGGTACCTGTGAAGGTACAGGGGGAATTGACAGGAATAATAGTAAGGCAGACCAGGGGCCAAAGCCTGAAAAGCCCACAGTAGAGCTATTTCGAGTGTGCCCAGTACATATCTACAGTGTTAGAATGAAATACCTTGAGAAAATCATTCTTGGGGCTCCAGCTAAATAGAAATAATTTCCATAATAATAACCATTTTAAATAATTTTGTTGCACAATATAAAGCAGAACAGTAGCCACAGTCTCGACTCTGCCTCCTTTATTTTATAAGCCTCTAATTAGTAATAACAAAATTATTGATAAATGATAACATTAGGCTTTTCCCTACATTTTAAAAGTAGTTAGGCGACAGGATATAAAGCACATCAATTGGAATACAATTTCTGAAGAAATAACTGAAGGTTATAACATTTTTATTTATGAAGAAATAAAATGAAGGTTGGAGTATTGCTGGCGCTGCCATCAATGCACAGCAGCACCATGGAGCAAGGGTCCATGTAACAATCATGTAGCAAACAATTTTGAATCAGGATCATTTAAATCCTTCCAGTTTGAGGTTCTACCAGGGGTGCACCAGTAACGAGCCCACGTGAGGCAGCCACCTTAGGCAGCTCAATCTAGAAGGGGCAGCTATCGATGGATTTTTTTTTTTTGCGTTCATTGGTGTTTCAGCAGGGCTCGTGGCATTACTGCCCACTGTCTTTTTTTTTTATTACATTTAACCATTGGTCAAGCTACCAATGATCGAATGTATTATAGCAAACAACATGATGACATACACCAATTTCTTTGATATACAGGTAGTTTACTAATAAATAAGGCTGGAGGGGCTTTCTTTAATTCACCCCAGGAAGCAGAGGCTAACTTCACCCCTTGGTCCTACTCCTCTGAAATTAACCCTAAAATATTTGGGCTGGAGATTTTGGAGGAACATCAATATTCTGTAGTAACACATAGCAAGTCCAGATGCTTTGGAGTTACCACAACTCAACCCTACCATGCCCGCGTACTAAAATGCACATTTACCTCCAGCACGCTTTCATGGTCCTGTTGGCTTAGAAGATCATTTTGGGTTCAGCCTTTTTACAACACAATTATTATACTTGGAGAGAATCACAAATTATACAACTACTAAACTGCCGCTAATGCACAAACATCCGAAACTCAGTTTACTTAGCGGCGGAGCTGGAGAGAATGAGAGTATTTAGTTGCCATCTTGGGTGTTGTTGTTTAATTTCTTCATCAGGTGTTAATTGACACAGCTGAGCCAAACAATTTGGCTTGCGACTTTGATATCATAGTTAAACGTGCGTTTCATAGCCGGTGACCAGCTGTTTTATTAAAGATTGTACGATTTGGGTGTTGAGAGTCGTTCTATAAAGAGGCACACTCGGCAGAGGGAAGGAGCGTTAAAATGTACACACATGGAAATGTATGTCACCGAAATCTGTGCACCAGAGGAAGGACGCCACATTACATTTTGGTTTAAAAACGTTTTTAAAATGTATAGTGCATTCTATTGCCGAACATGAATTCTGATACTAAATGAGAACTATGAATCCAAATACATAAACTGAACAACCCCCTTCTCTACATCTATTTGGAAACCCCCATGCAGGAACGTACCAGGTGATTTACTAAGGGGGAATTTTTTGTTTTTCTTTGATAAATGCCAATTTAAAATACAATATTAAGTGCATTCTGTATTTTTTTCTCATACACTTGGGGGCACAGGCATAATGTCAGGGTTATGTCCACCCTTCAGAAGACTGAGCCCAGGGAACTCCTCCTAGTTAGAACCAGATGTTACAATAAGTTTAGGTAGAAGTGAGCCAGCGTGAAAAAATATCATTAGCAAAATATGACCCAGTCATTAACAGTAAGAGATGGGCATACAAATATTTTTGATACCACAATACTAAAAGTCCAACCCAATCAAAAGAATTTAGCCTTGGATTTAGTGGGGTGATTGGAAATCACATTTATTGCAATTTATGACTCCCACTAGGGGGATATTGCATTTGGTCCACAGAGGAAATTCAGTTAACAATAATTCATTTGCTGCAGTTATTTTACCCATGAAGTAGTGACCACTGACTCCCTAATGTATTGTGTAAAATCTCTAGTGACCACTCTAAAACAGAGTTTTAATTTTTTCTTTTCTAAATTGGATCAGAAAAGATCGGCTTCTTCTCAAATGTTCATGTAACCATGAAGTTCTGCTCTGTTGGTCAATATAGGATAGAAAGAATTGAAATACCAAGGAATCAGAACATTAGCTTTTCCTACCCTCTCAAAGCAGTTGGTTTAAATTCAAATATGTTTAGCCTTCAAAGTAGACCTAAACAATTATTCTAGGTCCTTTTAATCCTCCAACTAGTTTGCATTGGCCCTCTGTTTAAAGATCTGTAGGAGGCTGGGTCTTCAGTACTGAATAATCCATGTTGCTGGGGCATCCGAATCATTGTGGGGCTCCGCTGTGGACTTCACAGTGGGGCCCGCACTGGGGTCTGTCCTGGGGTACACATAGTGCTCCGGTGTCCTGACTGTTGGTTGGTCCATGGTGGGCTGTGCCAGCATCCCTGGTTTTCTGACTCCCGCTGCAGATGCCTTAAACTTCTGTGGGTGACCCGCTCAGAGAGGCTAGTGTGGGTATCAGCAAGGGAGTGCCTGTGGGATGAACAGCGGGTCCTGGGGCTGGGGCTGCGGTAGCTGGGCCGGGTGCTGCCATGCCTGTGTTTCTGGCTCTGGGGGCTGTGATGGCAAACCAAACTAACAGGGGTGTAAAACAGAAGGTGGCCGAAGCAAGAGGTGAGTAAGAGTGGGTAAAAGCGGACAACGTGGCAACCAAGGTACAAAGGTAAGTATGTGCAAGGACATGCAGACTACTATGGGTACACTGGCAGAAGACAGTGGGAAGCACATTAAAATAGCTGGTAGAAACAAAAAAAGGCATACGCCAGAAAGCCACTGGAGCACACAGCACACCAAGAACGATGAGATCCATGACAAGTTACGTCTGAAATGAGGTGAAAACTCAGCTTCCGAGACTAATTTTCCTGCCAACAACAGGAAGAGTGTGTATCCCTGGGTCCACCATTGCTGATGGAACATAACTGTAATGGGAGTCTGGACAACAGAAAATTGGTGATCCATCTGCAGATATTTTAAGGAACAGAAAGCTGTGACATATTTTTTGTCAATTTTCTTGGGCAGATGGTGCTAGAAGCAGAACTGAAGCCCAAAAAATCAGTATCTTGAAGGTGCTATAGTGTTGGTTATGTTGACAATATCCGAGGCTGAACAGTTTGATCTGTATACAAACTGTTAGGGATCTAGTAGTTTTCTGGTAAGGGACTTCACAATTATCTTCATAGTCATTGGGGCATGCTGTATTTTCTTTTTTGGGTACTGGGATAATTGTCTTTTTAGGCAGGGACCACCTCTTCCTCCAGTGAACAGGGCTAGTGGAGCATGGTGCCGTCAGGACCAGAAGCCTTCCTGCTATTCAGCTTCCTAAAGTGGACCAAAACCCACCCTGGAGTCTATGAGACTCCCATGCAGGCCTACTCCCTCCTGGCAGGGCATCCTGAACTGGGATGCCCTGCTATGTGAAACCACCTCGCCCACAAATCGAATGTTTTCCCCAAGGCCACGACGCAGGCACGAACGGCATTACATGACTCCCTTCTCGGCTGTGCGCGGTGCTCAGAAGTGCGGCTAGGATTTCCTTCAGTTGCTCTAGCTGTGCAGTGGGCTTGAGAAGAGGTGAATAAGCTCAGCGAATGGTGGGGTTTCACACAGCGGGACACCCCAAATCGGGGTGTCCTATGGGGAAGGTTTTGCTCTGGAGTCAACACTGTCTAGTTTTCCCAGACATGAAAATTTGATAATGCATGAATTGTGATCATCCTCTCGTCCCCCAACTGCAATCCAATGCAGGCAGGAATTTTTAGGGAAAGCTAGAATTGAGGATTCAATGCTTCTCTGAGATGTATAAGCAGGGCTTGTTTTTTTATACATGTATTTACTACTGATGTGTTGTGGCCTTTCCTTGGCAGATCATGAATAAGGGCTGTGTTATATAAGTCAGTACACCCCTGAGGCTCCTCCATATAAGTCATGGGAGTGAAAGAGGCTGGGCCTGAAGCCGAGAGCAGTTGTGGAGAAGAAAAACTTTCAGAGAAACTAGGAATAAACTAAGATAAATATTAGATTTTTGCCAAGAGATGACTTTAAAGTTCTGGAAAAATCACAATTGTGTGTAATATCAAACTATTTTTATGTGTTTTTGGCCAGCAAAAAATTCTGTTGTCTTCAACCAATCATGACTTTTTTTATGATCCTTGTTCTAAACCATTCTCATGTGTGTTGTATTCATAAAAATGTGCACGCTCAAAGAATACAGGTGACGGGGGAGAATCAACATGTCTATAAAGAGCGGTTTCATGTTTTTCCGCTGAGAGTGCGACCACCACATGTGCATGTAGCAGCCAAGGATAAATTGATTTGGCATTCAACTAAAGAAACCTCAACAACAAACAACTGATGCTTATTTAGAATGAAAAAATGAAACACAAGTTGGTCGGTGTTCAAAGAGATGAAAAGGTGTTTTCCTTCAGTCCAAACTATGAAACGCATTAATTGATGTCGCTACACTCACATTCATTTGCTTTAGTGGTTATGATATACGACAGTGAAAACATGAAATTAAATTGAAATTGCATAATCAGACATTCCTTCATACAAGGCCAAACATAATTACCTTTATAAATTCTGTCACCAGAATAGAGGCTGAGATTGAGGGACATCATTTACACTGAAGGTATAAAGACAAGTGGCTGATGTCAAAGAAATGAGCATCATGCGTTTATACAATATGCATTATACCATTTGCATAACTGGTTCCATTATAACTGACTGAAGATTTTAAGGATCAGTCATATGGTCCAAGTGGCAAGTTAGGAGACAGATTTGAGAATTAATTTTATATACCTAGGGCACCAATATGTTTGTACATTTAAAATTATATCAAAGTAATGTGTGTGGTGGGGTATATTGATCATTTTGGAAAGGGTTCTCTTATAAAGTAAGGAAATTCTCATAGACTAAAAAAGTACTGTATCCATGGATCATATATATTGAGTGTGCAATGCCTTGCTATTAAGAAAGCATTACAAAGCATTGTATAGACTTACTGTAAATAGAGAGTATTTACTTGAGTTAAAGGAAGACGGCATTTCACAACTGAATGAGTTTTGTTTCATATATGAATGGTTTCTGGAAATGTATACTCAGAAGAAATGTTTATGTTGCCACCTTCTATCCCCAGACTCAGTGCCCCAAAACAGCCTGTGTTTCTTTTTTTGCTAAAGCCTTTGCCCAATATTCATAAAGATACTAACAGGAAGCAGGATGATGTCCCAATGGCAGCCATATGCTAATTAATTCAGTTACAAGCTGACATAATGTCACATAATGACAGTTAGGTTACAGTGCTTTCATATTCATTTCAGTTATTATAATTGATAAACCCAATGTTGACCCCCAATGCTGAGCTTTGTGTACTGTAACCTAGGGCCTTATTTATAATGTGCGCCATTTAGCATCTTTCTGGTGGCTATAGCTCCAGTTATGGAGCGCCAGCATTTTTGTCTTTTCTAGCGCTGTGCTGTGGATTACAATAGCGCTACAAGTTGCTGCTAAATAATTAGCTTTGATTGTTGCATTCGGTATTGGGCAGTCTGTGTCAGCGCCTGTTGGACCCGACTGCCGATTATCCCAGTGCCAGTGAGCGCCGTTTGTACATTACAATTACAATAAATCAGTGCTGGGGATAAAGGGGACAAACTTTATAGTGTGTTAAGGCTGCATTTTAGTTGTTGTCCAATTTACACATTTGTAACCAAAAGAGGCCATGAAAAATGATTTTTCAATTAAAAAAATGTCATTTGGCGACATCTGGGTCCTGTGTTTCCATTTGCAATGCAACAAATAAATGTGCATAGTTTTAATTATAAATATAAAACACTTCAATCCAGTTCTGCCCATTGTGCTCTATGAGATCTTGAGCTACAGCGGCAGGTTTTAATTGGCGCTGCTTCAACCAGAGCCCCCGGTGCTGTGACCTTTTGAGCGTTGGTGTTAATTAAGACACTAGCTGGTGGCCACATCGGCACAGCCTGTTTTTTGTTTCTTATATTGCATGCTGAGGGCCGCTGAGGCCAAAAAAATGGCGCTGATGCTTTAATATGGCTCCCCATGTATCATCGCTGGAAAGCATCAGGGACCGGGGCTGTTCGGCCAGGGAGCATTATGGTCGACTGCATTTTTTGTGTTGTTATGAATATAGGGCAAAGGCTTTATTAAAAATAAACACAGGTTGTTGGGCTATGGATAGAAGGCGATGATAAAAACTTCCTTTTTAGGTATAAGATCACTTTAACGGCATAATTTGGCTCATTGGGTGTCCATCAATGGTCTGAACTGAATGGTCCCATGAGGTGGAAGGTATCTTCTCAAATGATAGTGGTCTATTATATATTATATTATTATTGATTGCATGGGGTGGTTATTTTGGTAAGAATGACCTGGTGGGTAGGTTCTTTATTTTGAGGGAAAATAATAGATGGGTGGTCATCTATGGCATTAGCTGGAATCTACAAAATTGGGAGCATTTGGATATTCATTTGTGCTGGCGGTCCTCTGAGGAGGTAGGAACCTTGTCAACTGAGTGTGGTCTTTTGTGTATTAGATATGGAGTTGGTAATTCGGTTAACTGACTGGGGATAATATATAGTTCATTTGGGGGAAAATTATGTTGATGATGATGGTCCGAATTGGGTTAGCAAGACTATGTCTTAGATTGACTTAGATTACCCCCCTAACTGTCCTGATGAAATAGAACAAAAACTTTTTGAGTATCAGGTGCTGCCACACAGGGTGAGCGGGCTTAACCAAATCTAAAAGCTCCTTCAAGTGGAAGGGCCAAGGGGGGGTGCACTTTTTATTATGGGTTAAACCTTAAAAAAATGTTTTTTAAATGCGAAACCAGCAAAACCAGCCTGGTCACCATCTCCGGGGGCTGGTAGACCAGGGCACGGAGCCCAACTGGCCCTGAAGGCTAACAGCCCGCATAGCCCTCACTGGCCACAGGCTCTTCTGCACCCCCCTGGGTTTTGGGGATGCAGTAGAGGGGGGAGGGGTAATGACAGGTCACCGGCTTGCTGGAAGGTGACCTGCCAGCCCCTCCTGCCCTGTGAACTGGTAAAAGGGTCTCATGGAACCCATACCAGTACACAAAGATATAAACACACACACACACACACACACACACACACAGAGGATACGTCTTTTATTATAATTACTTTTTTTTTTACTCACCTTCTGATCCTGATGTTTCGTGCTGATCACCGCAACTGCACTGACAGCCTGAAGTGATTGACAAGTGTGGGGGACAGGGATCAGATTCCCCTGCTCCCGCATCCGACTTCTGACGATCACCGGCTTCTGCTCTCACCCCTGCTGCCGGGAACGGCCTTTTATATTGGCAGAGTGTGATATGACGTCATCTCATTCCCTGTATAAAAAGCCCTCCCCTGCGGTGGCCGTCGAGATGCCAGAAGGTGGCCAATAGGCATTCTCTATGCCATTGGAGACCCCAGACCGGTAATCTGCGAGGGGAAGCACAAACCCCTGGCGGTGGATCGAGAACAGAAGTGAGTGGGTGTTTTTGGTCACAACAGGGGAGAAGTGGTGAAATCAGACAGCAGCAAGGTTCCATTTAATCAAGCCTGCAGACTGAGAGGGAAGTACTGCTTGTTTTTAATCAGCCAAGACAGGGACTATGGCCTTGATTCAATAAGAGTTGAAAAAAATTCTCACAGTAGTAAAAAATTCAACTCATGAGAAAAAAGCCTGAGAATGTCACTGTTACTGAATCACTAGATAGACAATAAAAGTCAATGGCAGCCTTTACTACAGTGTAGAAGGGTGTAAACAGTTCTCTACTTTTCTTAGGAGTAAAAAAGTGCCATTTCATTGTTTTCCCATCTGGTGATTCAGCACCAATGACATTCTCATGCTTTTTTTTCTCATGAATTGAATAATTTACTACCATGAGAATTTTTTTCAACTCTTATTGAATCAAGGCCTATAACTCAAATCTGAACAGCAGGGCACCTCCTGCTCCATCTTGGTGGTAGGCAAGGACACACAATGATTTAGGCAGGAAGTGTCCTATGAGCACCAGAAACCAGACTGAAATTAAGAATTTGGGCAGGCAGGTAAGTACTGTCTTTTTTATCAGCCTGGACTAGGACTATCCCTGAGCTGTAATGTACGTGTTTGAGTTGATAAAAACTACAGCAGTAGCAAGGCTTTATGTAAGTAGAGCAACATTAGTAATTGGGCAACAAAAAGCACAGCCTGCATTGGGCAAGAACCTGGTGTGAAGGGAAAAGGAAATAGTAATCATTTTTGTTTGCAGTGTTTTCTTCAGTTATCCTTAGTGTTTTCTTCTATCTTCCTTTGGTTCAGTTATCTCCAGTGTCTTCCTTGGATCCGCACGGCTTGATTCCATTGGTCACCTGTAAGAAAAATCCATCTGTGCTTCCCATATAAATCCTTGAAAAGCGGACTGGAACCAGCATGCTGCTTGACATTATTATTGACACATGTTCTACACTTCCATAAACTTAGTGATGGGTGATGGAATCATCGTAAATTCCAGTGAATACATTTTATGGCTACAGCTACAAGAATCTAATGCACGCTCAATGTCAATTCTACAATAGAAAAAAAGATATATATGCTAAATATATTAAATTGCAAGAACATGTTCCATTCAGCTATTCTTCATCATACATGCAGAAAAATGGGATAGTTCTGTGTCAGATCCGATCCTCAGTCCAACAAATTGCGCACATTTGTCATGTTTTGTCGGTCGTTTTAATATGACACTTTCCGGAAGCGTTAAATGATTATCCCGGCCAAGTTTCCTGTAGATCTCAAAGTTATGCTTCTTGTCACAGTAAATTCTATCAAATCAAATAAAATGTGTCTTTTCTGAGTACAGCTAAATATATAGCGCGTTTTATATCTACTTTTCCAAAAGCTTTAAGGAAAAAAAAAATTGCTGCGGTTGTAAGTGGGGTTTAGAAGAGCTTTCAGTAGTTCAGCTATGGAAAAAGTGTATTTCATCAAGGATAAAAGTTTTGATGAAATGCTAAATATATGTGACTTGCAGAACTTGTGCGGCTGACTTCCCGGTTTGGTGCTGTATGAAGGCTATTAACGGAACAGAAACTCCAAATAAACAAACAGTCTTTTAGTAGTAGCCAACATGCAGGGTCAAAGCAGACTTAAACCCTTCTGGAAACTTTGTTCTTGGTTCGCAAAGGCATTAACCCACTTCACTGTCTTAGAGCAGCAATTTTAAAGGGATTCTGCATTTAAATGAAAAAAAGCTATACTCACCTTTAATCCCCCACAGGTGATCGCTGATAGTTTCCCCACTCAGACACTTACCAAAAATCCCAGTCCCGCGCCACCCATGTAGGGTAGTCCCTGTGACAACTGCTCCAGGACGGTTTATCAGGTGTTGAATGGACATGAGCGGCTTGAAGATGGCGGAGGCAGCGCGGTACTGGATCAGGAGATCCGGTAAGGCCTGAGCACCGGTCTACCAGAGATCATCTGTGTGGGATTAAACCTGAGTATAGCATTTTTATTTTACTGCCTGCAGAATGTCTTTAAAGTGGACCTACACCCGATGCTGATTGGCCCGGGAATCTATAAGATTCCCGGGCCGATCAGCATCGGGCCTGTGGGGCACCCCGATCGGGGGTGCCCCGCTGTGTGAAATCCCCCAGAAAGCCCCGAAATCCCTACCTGCTCCTCGATCCAGCGGCGCATGCGCGAGCCGCCACCGCTCGTGCATCCCTCTAGCAGGGCGCTCACCCGCGCCGGCCGTTTGTGAATGGCCGGCGCGGGCACACTCCCTGTAAGAGTGACGCACGGGCGGCGGCGGCGTGCACGCTCGCTTGTCCGGCGACGGACCTCGCTTGTCCGTCGGCGGGGATTGGCTGCAGGGGTCACGTGGGAGCGGGGACAGGTGAGTTTTTGGGGCTCACCATATGGTGGAAACAGGAAACAGCTACACACTTCAGCACTGCACTCTTTTCATTAGTGGTTTCCTGTCTGATAGAGCTCTACTATGAAAAGTTGAGTATCTCTCTAATGCATGATGCAAGGGGATAAGTAGGGTTGTTAATGTCCCTGAGGGACCAGGACCTTCACTAGCACAAGATTAAAGGAGAGTGTAGGCCCACCTTAAAGCAATCCTGAAGTCTGAAAATAATTCAGGACCCCCAGAGTTCCTCTCTTACACCCCATTCCACTTAGGGGCAATCTGATTTAGGATGTCCTGAGGTCTAAAAGGGAGCCTGACCTAAAATACTTACCAAAATGCAACCTGCACTTCTCCCTCCCTGTATGTAACTGCCAGTTTGAGGGAACAGACATATCATTTCACAGGAATGACCCCTGATTCCTTGGGCGGTGAGCAAAAATGCATCTAATTTCACAGACGCTCATTGCAGGTCAGTAAACACAGGCCTGACAGAGCCCCACAGGGGGCAGCAGCCTCATAGGATCTTACTGGTACAGTTTACACCAGCCATTGGCCACAAGCTTGCTGGACAGGAATTTCCCTGCAGGAAGCTGCACTGACTGTGGAATTTCAAAGAAATCCCACAAACATACTGGCTCCAGTACTATCCATAGAATTACAAAAAGCCGATCCATATTACACATAAACTGATCACATTTTTGGAATCTGAAAATCATAACGGGTGCGTACGTGGGTCTCCTGTCATCCTCGGATGCTCAGGGGCTGGAATCCGGAAAGCTCAGTTTAGGAGCCATGTAAAACAGTGGTGTCTGGTCTCATAACATGCACCGCCCCCAACTTGGCACATTGGCACTAGGACCTTCTCTGTATGACCTTCCACCAAAAAGTTCTAAGCCCCAGACCCTTAGGCTTTTCTTCTGGGGGTCTCATGTGACATGTGGAGGAGGGACCAGAATCCAGAAGGCTCTATGTGCCCCCTGTAACTGGCTGCATCACTGAGTAACATCTGTCTGCAATAAGGTAACTGACATACGTTCCATCTGCTCTTTCTGATAGTAACTTACTTGTATTTGCTCTTCTGACCTGTATTGCATCTATTAATTGTATGTATATATTTTGTCTAGCGTTGTTTGTTTGCCCAGCGATTTCAGTGTTTGCTGGATTTACGTCGAAGTCATAATATGGGTACAAATGCTCATATTATTATATATAATAATAGGAAAAGGGGAAGGGAGCATGTATTCTATTACAATGCAGCTGGTGGTTACCACATTTCACAGCCACCATGGGAACCTGGATTTAAGTGAGTATCTAGATAATTCTCAGGCTTTCTGTTGAGATTTACAGAATTTGGGTAATTGGGATAGGGCTAGGGTTAACAGTTTTTTTTAACAGACTAAGCCTCAGCTGTGATAACTGTAAACTGCAGTCAACCTGTCAAAGTCCCAAAACCCCATTCAGAGACAAGCAGAAGCTGTTGCAAAGTATTGTATCTCCAACACCCCTTCTCAACAGCTGAGGCTTAGTCTGTTAAACCCATCTTCTTTGTAAGCCTTGAATGTCTTTCAGTGGTCAGGGGCTTAGTAAGGATATCTGCTATCATATCTTTAGTAGGGCAATAAAGTAATTCAAGAAGTCATTGCTCTTGAAGGTCCCTCTGGAAGTGGAACTTCACATCAATGTGCATCAATGGTTCCAACTGTAGTTGACCCAAGGCTGTTAACAGTTGTCTTAGCCATATAACTCCTTGGCTTGCCTGTACTGCTGCAACATACTCTGCTTTCTGCTAGGCCAACTAATATCACCTCCTGAAAGAAGAAACAAGTAGCCACCGGTAGATTTTCTGTCACTGGTGTCTCTGGCCCAGTCAGCATCCACAAATCCTATCAGGAGGCTTTTAGCGCTTGCTGGTAACCTTAGCTTGTAATGTAAAGTCCCTTTAAGATAGTGAATGAAGAACTTTATAACATCTTAGTCCATCTGACTTGGCATTAAAATCTTTCTGCATAGGATTCCAATAGATGCTGTGGTGTCCGGCCTTGTAGTGGTGGTAGTGTACAGCAATTTCCCTATTGCTCTCCTGTACTGAATGTTAGTTGTTAGTAGCGTATTAGCGTATCTTGTCTGTTTATCTCCTTCTGGTAGTTGGTTTCCATAGGATACATTACTAGGTTGGCATCTTTCATTCCAAATGCTTTAATGATTTCTTGTATTTTGTGCTTTGGGTTCAGAAGGAAGCTGCCATCTTTCTCTCTCTCAATCTGAATGCTGAGGTAATTATTTATGTTTCCAAGATCTTGGGTCTCAAAGTGTGGATTCAGGGTTTGCAGTATTTCTGCTTCATCCCCTTCTTGCTCAAAGCAAATCAGGATATCACTTTTTCTTCACTGTGTTGAGGTGGTGCAGATGATCATCCAGCCTGACTCTCGCTATGGTCTGCTTGCTGTCCAGGAACATTAAGCACATCCTTCACTGATATGGCTAAATTGTGTCTCACATCATTGGCACACAAGGGTTTCATGCACATATCCCTTTGCATATATTTTTCCTCCACCTGCAATGTAAATCATCTCTTTGTTATTCAGATAAAATTTTGTAAAAAATCTTCTATCACTTGTCTTGTGACTTGTTGCTCACGAGTTATTGCACTAGCATTGAAATGTATGATTGACTGTCACTTTAAATGTGGCATTCCAGATACCTTCACATGGATCAGAGAGTGTGGCTTTGACTCTCTGTTTAGTATCAGAGGGATGCTGTCTCATTTGCTCTGCTACAGTACAGTCTCTCTTTATGTGTTCCTGTTTGTTGCATCTAAAGCACACATCCCTCCTGTGTATCTTTGTGTCTGTAGCTTTAAGAGTAGTTCTGGTGTCAGTTTCAGTGGAGTCATGCGAAAGCTTCTTTCTTGGCTGATACTCATCTATGAGCCTGGTCTTTACATTTGCTAGTGTCAGATCTGTCTCAGGCCTTGTCTCCAGCCGATTAATCAGTGCAGTGTATGCATCGAGTAAGCAGCACAACAACATGGCAGCAGCATGACTGTCATATTCTCACCAACTGATCTGAGTTGTACGATCACTTCCAGCATGGCATATATTATATGCTCCTGCATGTCCTGCTCTCTGCTAAGCCTCATTTTGTAAAGTTTCCTCGGCGGATTAAACTTGCTCTATAAACTGGGTCACTTATGAAGTCTTTTCAGTACATCCCACATGCCCTTCTCTGTATTCTCACTGCATATGTGAATACGCTAATCATATTCAACTAGAAAGCTTATACTGGCCCGTGTCTGTCTGTTTTTTCTGTCCTAGTCCTGATTATTGTCCTGTGGCCTCTCTGTAGTGATAACCTCCCACAAGCCCGCTTTTCATTTTAAGTTTCCATAGCCATAGTCATTGTTCAGCTTGGCCATTGAGAGTTTAAGCTTTTAACTGCTGGCCACTCTCCCTCCTTTATATATAAAACAGTCTTACTTGTATACAAAAGCTGTCTATGGAAAGCTTCTTTATGTCAATCTCCACAACCACCTGGGCCACACTTGGTCACTGGACTTTATCCCGTCGCTGTGGCTTCATTCGGTCACTGGGCCCATAACCTGTGTACGTGCTGGGTGTAGCGGAGTCAAATCCAGATAGACATTAGTGGTATAACAGGAACTGGCTTTACTGGAAAATGAATGCTGTAAGAGAATGTCACCTTAACACGTCCATGCTGTCCATGTCCATGCTGTGGTTGGCATAGTACATTTACAAGAAATATTAATATATTGAAGATTTAACATTACCCCAAAATAGTTTGTGTGTAGAGGAACTATGATGGGGATTTTGAATTAGGTCCACTTTAACTGCAATAACTTTAGATTGTTAGAATAGCCTGTATTGTCCTCAGGTATCTTTCCAAGCTGCAGTTCCGCAGCCAGTCGGCTCACCATCTGCCTGCATTCAGCATCTCGGCCATCACCCTCGCACCCATTGCTGACACGGTGGCGTCAGACATCTGCAGTCTACCTTTGAACACATCACGGCAAATGAGAAAATCAAGGTCATATTAGCTTCACTTTCAAGCACTTCCAATGTTTAGAAAGCGTCTGGATCCCGACCCACAATGACGTGTGTTTGCAATTTACTGGGTTTTAGTGACAATATGAGCTGGAAGCTTTAGCCTTCCAGCCTGTTCTCTTTACCGCAGGGTCTCGCTGGATTAGTTTAAGGGCCAACTCCGGACACAAGTTTTTATTTCTAGTTTTGGTCTAAAGCAGGGTTACCAGCAGACTGGTCCCTCATCCCTCAGATGTTTTTGTGCTTATTTTACAGAGAACCTGACTAGATATTGTAGCGACAGCTTAGTTCCTAACACATATGAGATATATTCCTAACTCACACAGTTTTTTACTCAGAGAAAATATCTTTATGTATAGGACATATTTATGACATTTGGCAGTGGCGTAACTAAATGTGATGGGGCCTTGTTGTGAACATTAAATGGGGACCTTTCACTGGTCATACAGTAAATTTTATTCTGTCTTTTAACTTAGTTGGACGCAGACAGACAACTAATAACTGAAACAGCAGAGATAAATGATGCTTAAAGGAGCAGTATCGCGAATTTTTCTTGGTGACTTATATTTAAATGGTACTTTGAATGTAGGTAAGTGTTGGAGTAAGAATTACAAATGTAGAAAAAATGATGTGTGTGTTGAGCAGCTGGAGACTGGGATGCCCTGATATGTGAAATCCCCAAGTTCGCCTGTGAAAACGTATCTTTCCCTGTCCCACAGCGCATGTGCAGGCTCTCATCCAATCAGCTCTGTTTGCACACAGATGGGGAGCCTGAGCAGTAACCTTCCTGGCCCCCCGGCCTGTCTAAATGACTATCTGCGTGAGCGCGCCAGAAAAATGAGGGGATCTGTGGTTATCCAGGGGTCGTTTCACACAGTGGGCATCCTGATTTAGAATGCCCAGTCAGTTTAGTTTATTTTGTATAGATTTTACACATTTGAGTCACCTGGTCTCATAACAAAAGCAGCACCTCACACACACACAGCCGTTACCACTGATTACAGTGTCAGCCTCTGAGGTAAAGTGTTGCTAGGAGACCAGTGGGCTAAATGAAGCAGCTCACTAAAAACAACCCAGCAGATCCCCCTATTCAGCAAATGGACTGAGCCATTGTAATTATACAATTTAAAAGAAAGACAGATATTTTTTTCTTTTTCTATCGCCAGATTATTTATACACATGTTATAAGCTATTGTGTGGCTATTTAATTATTTATCTTTTTCAATGCAAATTTCGCTATACTGCTCCTTTAATCTCTCTAAATGATGCCAAATGAGCACAAATATGATAAATAAAGTGGAGGAGTAACAATGATGGGACCCCCTGATCTTCTGGGCCATGGTGCAGTTGCCCCATCAAGTTACGCTCCTGTTGAAGAGATTTTTCCTGCATGTAATTATTCCTTAATAGTGGAAACCCGAACACAGACTTTAGCCAATCGACCAGCTTAATTTGGAAGAAAATCCACCAGCGGACAGCCTGGAATCTAAAAGACTCCAGTGCCAGCTGCTGGCTCCCGAATCAGGATGCCCCTCTGGGGAAACCCTCCAGGGCACCTGTAAAGAATCACCTGGGATGCCCCGGGGGCCCAGAACAAAGCTCGGAAAAGTCAAATTCCAGGGTATTGTTCTGCTTTAACCTAATGCAGGGTGTGCAGCAGCAGGAAGCGGCCATACAACTTACCTGAGCCCCGTGATCCCGTCAGCGTTCTTTTTTTTACCAATATGTCTATGGCCGGGAGTTTAGAAAGATGCCCCCCACCATGAGTGAGGACACTGGCAGCAGCTTACAATATAAAGTGTCCTCACTCATGGGGGAAGCCATTTTTATGAAGTCACAGCCATGGGCATTTTCAGAGTAACGCTGACCACCGACCATATTATGGGACTCAGGTAAGTGGTACAGCCTCTTTTCTTAGCTAGTTGGATACAACTAGACAACTAAAAACTGAAACAGCTGAGACAAATGGTGCTTCTTTCCATTATATGATTTCAAGTCAGTCCAAATCTGATAAAGAGGAGCAACAATGATGGGCCCCCTTGACCTTCTGTATCCCTTTAGTTATGTCCCTGCAAAAAAGGATATATCCCAGCTTGCAGGGGGGATGGACCATCGGGACATTTTCACACTGACTTTGCACTGACTACAGGGCAGACCATATACAGTATATTTATTTACTTAGTGACAGGTAATAATATGTATTAACTCACAGGAGATTTTTTCTTAACTCGAGATATTTCCATATGTATTGGAGATATTTTCTTACACATAGGAGCTATTTATTAAAGCGGAACAAAGCCCGGGTTTGTTTACTTTCCCGGGTTCCGTTCTGCTTCCATGGGGTATCCCCGATCGGGATGCCCCGCTGTGTGAAACCCACAAATCGCCCGATCTGCTTACTTCCGCCCTAGAGCCGCTTGCTGTGATGATGTAATTTGGCAAGCGGCTGTGATTGGCTGGGGAGGGAGCACTCGCACAATCACTCCCCATTGTCAACAATTAAAGCCGTTTGCCAAATCATGTCATTTGAGCAAGCGGCTCTGAGCGGATGGGAGCACGTACAAGCACCATTGGACTGGGGGAAAGGTGAGTGTTTATTGGCGTTCTGGGGAGTTTCACACAGCAGGTGTTACCCAGGGTAAGTCAGCAGCCGGTCCTGGAAGACTCCAGGCCAAAAGACTCTGAGGACGGACGTTTGGCTGTCTCCAGGGCATCCTGAATCAGGATACCCCGGGGGCAGCCAAGCGTCCATCCTTGGACTGCCTGAAGCCCCCACTGTGTGAAACCCCCAGGTCACCCGCATAACTCACCTTTTCTAGGCCTCCCACTGAATTTTTTATGCACTGCTGCTGCATCCCTGGCTTCCCTTTAGCCGAGGCTTTCTCCAGAACACAGCCATTCAGATAGGAGCAGGAGTGTGCCTCAGACTAGAGGGAAACCAGGGAAGCAGGGAAGCACACCAGCCGACACACATATTTAAAACTAAGCTGCCGTCGAGCCAACAACATCGCCACAGGAACTTGGGTAGGGGTGAAATGTAGGGCTCATGGGGTGGTTTAGAAGTTTTTGGTTTGCTTTAAAGTGTGCCAAAACTCTCTAACCGACCCCCATGCCCCCCGCTCCCCACCCCCCACCTGAGTACCTGGGGAAATGCAGCTATGGCAACTGTGGCTCAGGTAAAAACCCTTTTTTCAACACCATAACCACGGCAAGCCTGCAGATTTAAGATTGCCATTTGATGTGACTCGCCTGCTGGCCACATCCTCACATCCTCATTAACCTTTGCAGAGTGTGCATCATGAAGCTGCTGCACAACTTGGCTGAGCCCCGCGGGTTCCATCAGGGATCGGCATTCTTTCCCTGTCAAATAGGCTACAACTGGGGCTTCAGAAAGATGGCCGCTGCTCCCATGAGTGAGGACAGTGGCAGCAGCTATCAGCACTTCTATTGCCAGCTGCAGGTGTTCTCGCTTATGGAAGCAAGGGATATTTTTCTAAATCCCCCGCTGGAGTCTATTTTACAGCAGAAAGAACACCAACCACCAATGGGATGACAGGGCTCAGGCAAGTTGCACAGCAGCTTTAGGTTAAGCTGGTGGATGGGACCAACCAGCTTTTCCAGGTTCGGGCTGACCAGTACAAACCCAAACGTTGCTGTTCATGGTTCACCCAACACTAGAAATGAGTAGAGAAGTATCTCAAATGAGTTAAGAAAATATATCCTGTGAATAACTAAATATTACCTCAGATTAAGTACATATATACTGTGACTTAGTGCAAAGGTGTAGCTAGGCTTTCTGGCACCCGGGGTAAAGATTCGAGATGGCCCACCTTTGTCACCCCCTGCACCCAGGGAATATGGCCCCCTTAGCTACGCCCCTGCTTAGCGATCCAGGTAAGATGGGGAAACAGGGTTTTCACTGCCCAGGGATCCGCGGATTTGGCCGCGTATAATTTCACTGAAAACAAACAAGGCCGAACGTTACTAGAGGTCTGGCTATGGGAGTCTCTCCTGTTCTTCAGCTGTCATGAAGACGGAGGGAAGGCTTTGTGAGACATGTGTGTTACATTAGAGCGGGTTACATCGGGTCAGACCACATGATAAAATGGATTTCAGTGCACCGCAGCTTGTCTCGAGCTGGCGACACATTTCAACTTGAAAAGATGTGAAGGCATGAGGACGATGGGCCAACCAGGAAGACGGCAGGAATTCATTTGAACAAATTTCACTGCAATGCAATCATATTCTTATTATTTAAAGTGGTATATTCGCCTAAAATGCAGGAGACTCCAGCCAGAAATGAGTCTGTCCCGCCATCTTCCCCCCTCTGTGCAGCCTTAGAGGAGAAGAAAGTCATTATTTCTGAATAGGGCAATAGAGGGAATCAGTTATGGGGTCCACCAGAAAAAAACATTCTTGGGGCCAACCCTTAAAGTGGACCTTCATCATCATTTAATGAAAGGCTCAAACCCTTAAAAAACTATTCCCCAGCATCTAAAATTAATATATTTAACGTTTTTACTCATTTACTTTTTATGCTTTCCTTCACTGTCCTGCAACTTTGTTCAGCACTCTAGGATATGGGCGCCGCCATCTTGGCTCAGTAGTATCACCTACTGAGGAGAGAAGAGGGGTCAAAAGTGCAGGGGAGCGGGATATAACTAAGGTCAGCAATCCCAGAATGCAAAGCGGCAAAGTCAGAATACACTTCCTGTTTGCAGGCAGCCTGCACCTCCATGGGCCGCCATCTTGGATGTTTAAAGTCTCAGAAAATGCTGTAGATGCAGGTAGGATGATTTTTAATGTGGACAATCTGTATAGACAGCGTGGGGGAAACATATAAGATATGCTCTTATTTAGGGTGAAGGTCCGCTTTAAGCGAATTACACAATTTGATGTAATTAAGGGGAAGTCGTGGCCTAGTACTTAGGTAGTTGTCTTGTGGCTGGAGGGTCGCAGGTTCGATTCCCGGTTTGACTTGAAACGGCACAAAACCTGTGATTCTCATTATCCCAGGACTTGATCCTTGACTCAGATGGCATCCTCATTTGTGTTACCCTGCTAAGGGAAACCCTGGGAATTGTCAGAAAAACTTACCTTCCAAGGCTCTTGTCCAATCAACACTGCTTGCTGTGCATACCGTATTAATGCTCAGCAGGGGGCAGATTGGCTATAGGGAGGCCCGGGAGAACTGCTGATGGGCTGATGGGTACCAGCTGGGCTGCTGCATCTAATCCCCATCATCCAATTACCTACATCCAGCCCCTGTAACCAACCTGACCATTCCCCCAAAGTAACCCAAGAATCCCTGCTCATATTCTGCCCCCAATGCTAGTCTGAGCATCATGGCTGTGGGCCGACCCCTGCAGGCTGGGCATGGGCTGGCTTGGGGCCTGTAAAATCCCAGACTGATTTTTGGCCCCAGTCTGCCACTGAAGCCCAGCATATGGCTCTGTTTAGAAACAGAACTCGGCAATAGGGGACGGGAGCAGGTGAATGCCCAGTTCCCCTTTACACAAGGACACACTCCCAAGCCCAGGTTAACTGAATACCTAGACGCGGGAGTGCGCCTCAGCCCAGACATGCTGGGGATTGGGCCAGTATTTACATTTACATTGCTGTGGGAGCCAGGGCAAATGGGAATTTTGTGACAACCCGCGGGGAAGGGGAGTCTCACACAGCGGGGCATTCACTATTTGGGATGCCTCAGGGGAAATACTCCAGGGCCAGCCAGAAAGGCTTTTGTTTTGCTTTGAGGGCTCTTGAGCAAGTAACAACCCTCAACCACTTCCCAATCACCATGGCTAGGGCATCCCACCGGGAGTGCATGCACTGGTCGGGTTCATTCATGTGTTTTCTCACTGCACAGATTAGATAGATGTGATGCACACAATCCTGTATTTGCCTAAGCATTAAATGGCTAAATAAACACTTATTATTATTATTATTATTATTATTATTATTATTAATAATAATAATAATAATATAAAATCTGATAATTCTTGAGCAAATAGCAAATACAATTTACTGAATAATATAACCCAGAAAACACTTCAGACAAGCATGAAACAATGGATTAGTCTTGAATCTCTTATACCATACTGCCATGTCAGTGGACCCAAGTCAGTGTCCTGGGGCCCACTGGATGGTCCTCTTGTGCGCTGGTTGGCCAGTCTGACACTGTGCCTGAAAAAGCCTTTTTTGTTCAGCCTTACTAGGATATGAAGCCAGTCACCTGGTCTAACTGCTTTGACCTCATAAGATCTAAACTGCAGATTAGCTTTAAGGAGCTCAATCATAAAATTGTTTAATAATAGAAGTCCACCCTGCATGAAACTAAATCCAACCAAACCAATTCAATTTACCCCTTAACGGACAGGGTTTGGAGTTTACCATTTTACTTTTACAGAGGAGAACTGTTAAACTCTATCTGCTTGTCCTCTGAGCCAGTCTGTGGGAATCAGTTGTATTACTCATTATAATATCTGCTCGAAGCAGAGCATAATGGGTAAAAGCATTGACACATAGCAGCAGAATAGCAGTAGCAGTAAGCTACTAGCACAGACTAGCTCAGGAAGCAGGTAGTAGTAGTAGCAGGAGTTGAGCAGTCCCTCCTTGTAAAAGCAGAATAGGACAGCAACAAGCCCATCACCGGGGTTAATTAGGAACTTCTACTCTTGCTGTCTATTATATATATATATATATATATATATATATATATGGATTTTTATTATTAGGCCTCTTTTAAAGTCACTCTCCAGGCACATGCTATCTTTCTCCCACCTTATCTTTTTTCAAAGCATCTCGCGTTATTTGTAAATATTGCATGTATTCTAAGCAAAATCCCTTTCTTCACTTCAATTTCGGTGCCGTGGCTGAGCTGGGAAGGGCGTGTCATGGAGCAGCTTTATGAATCATGAGCATGCTCTGCTGTGGTCAGAGGCAGCTCTGGGACCACTGTGGTCCGGTTTAACAAACAATCTATAGGTGTGGAATGTAAGTTGTTGATTAGCAGAAAATAGAAGGTTTCCATTTTTCTCTTTGGAGCTAGTGACACCCATATAATTACTGTCAGCTCTGTGGTCACAGACAGGATCTCAACCCTTTCTTGGCACTATCTAAAACTAAGGTATTTATAACAAAGCAAAGCTGGTGTCTCATTGGTTGGCATGAGTTACTGTACTCCTTTGGTCTTTGCTTTTATTTAAAGCCAACAGCATATGATATGAATCTTCGATCTCTGAACAATCCACCAGCCCAGTGACTGCTGCTCACACGTCTGAAGTGCTATTTCATCACTAATCTTTTCCAAGAACATAATGTGCACATCAGCTGTGTGTGCGGAGATCTGGCATCAATCACGTCTCTTCCTCTGTACCGGAGATTGATGGAGACCATTTAGCTACTTGTTCTGTACTGGATCCAATGCAAGTCTGACTTCTTCAAAATAATAAAAGATGGAAGTGCACAACTTGCTTTGCTTTACATCAGAAAGGTGACAGCTCACTTTAGGGTTAAGTTACATTTGGGCTTCAGGACTTTTAACTGTTTAACACTTTTGGCCTCAAACTATTTGGTATAAAAAAAACTTATAGTGGACCACAATCCAGGATTTTGACTATCCTGGGTTTTGTTCTGTGCCCCGTTGTGTGAAATCCCGCAGGTCGCCGAAACAAACTCACCTCTTCCTGATCCTACGGCGCATGCGCGGCCGCTCGTCCAATCAGCACGCTCGGATTCGTCATCGCTTCTAAGCCTTTGACTAAGCCAAGCGGCTCCGAGTGTGCTGACGGCCACATCCCCCACTACCCTCTAACAGGAAGTGTGCCCACGCCGGCCATTCACAAATGCCTGGCACGGGCACATTCAGTGCTAGAGGGATAGCGGGGATGCGACTGCGGCTTGCACATGCGCCATTGGACCAGAAAAGAAGGTAAGTGTATGGGTGACTTGGCGGGTTTCACACAGTGGGGCATCACGATTTTGGATACCCCGGGGGGAGGGAATCAATCAATTCCCAGACTGATCGCTGTGGCTTTTGGTCCACTTTAAAGTTAACTTTTAAATATAACTTTTAGTGGGGAAGTAAAACATTTATAACCATCAACCAGGTGCAAACCAATTATTTTGAGAGTTATGTTAGTAAATAACCACAAGGACCACCAGGCAAGGTGTATGATTGCTGCTCTATGGCAAAGGAATGCAGGGGGAGTGCCACTATGTTTTGCCTTGTTTATAGTTCCAGGAGCAGCTGTATTCTGACAGTAAGTGAGAGGGCAGCCATGACTAGGTAAGCTATTGAATGACTGTTTATGCACTTCGCCTACAATGTCCCTTTAATTTCCAGCAGCGATGCTGTGCATCTTGACATTACAAAACCATGCCGCCAGGATACTCACTTCTTCTAGGATCCTTCTACGGCTGCATTGAAGCAGCCTTTTAGCTTGCAGGGCCACCGCACTGATAGGCTTGGCTACCAGGCACGTTGATAGGCTGCTCACGAACATGAAGGAGCGCAACCCGTAAGAGGTAAGTATCCAGGCAGCCGCTTCTTTGTTTTAGCAGCGTAATGCAAGAGGCAGCCCAGGTATAGCTACCCCACTGCTGCATATTAAAGAAAGACTATAGTCATTTCTAGTTTCTTCTTACATACACTTCTCTCCCAAAATGCTTTAAAATGATCTGTGGTTTTCATGGCTCTACGTTCTGGCTAGAAATGTTGGGTACAGTAAAGCCATATATGTCTTGTAATTTTTGTACTACTATTTGCTAATACAAAAGTAGCAGCTTTCTTGTCTATCATACCTGGGTGGTCCTTGGTCAACAGAACTAGACCTTGCATAATATATGTCCTTCAAGTTCAGGGAAGGAGTGTGGGACATGAGCAGTGCCAGACAGCCATAGATTATAGAAAGCTGAGTGGGTACAAGGTCTTAGTAGGAAAAGTGGTTTCAAGGTCGTGCAGATTTCCAAAGATTGTGATGAATTGCCAAAAGTTGAGCGAAAGGTTAAATATTTTGGAGAGCGACTGGAACCGGCACATTGGAAGTCGTTTACCTTGAACACAAAAAAATACAATTCACACAGATATTTAAGGTCACCCTGTCAGCAGAATAAAATGATTTATATATTTAAATGTCTCATTATGGTTTCGTAGCAATGCGTAGCACAAATGTTACATATTTTCTATTAGTGGAGAGCTGAACTTAAATAAAGAAGGCAAGCCAGGACACGTTTTCTTGTTTTTTTAGAAAGAGGAATAACCCCTGGCATATGCTAAATACAGTCTTGTTAGGGCGAGCGCTGCGGGCCCATCTCGCAGCACTCCCCTCACCTCCGTTGCTGCTCCCGCTGCCCGGGTGAGCGCTGCACACCCATCTCGCAGCGCTTCCCAGTCCCTCTCCTTACCCGCTCCTGCCGGCGGGTCTGCGGCCTCCGCCGCGGTGGCTGGCCGTGCGCCGGCTGCTCCCAGCCGTCTTCCTCCTCATGTTGCTTCCTCGCATGGTTCGGTGCGCGCACGCCCCCGTCCACTAGAGGGCACGCGTGCCGGATTCCTGAAATTTAAAGGGCCTGTACACCGCTGATTGGTGCCTGGTCATCCAATCCTGCATCCACTTCCCCTATTTAAGGGGTACTTCCTTTTCCATCAGTGCTGGATCTTTCTTTGTATGCAGAAAGTCTGTTGTTTTCAGTATTGCTCACCCGTGTACCAACCTTTGCCTGTCCCCGACTCTGAACCTGTGCTGCCAGCCCTGATCTCTGCTTCAACTTTTACATCGCCTTTTGCCGGCCTCCTTTGTACCACGCATTACCTCGGCTGACTGTGTGGCTGAGCCACTGTTGGGGGGTAGAGACCTGGGGGTCACTCGCCGCTGCAAGATCAACCTGCTTTGCGGCGGGCTCTGGTGAATGCCAGTGGCCTCTTAGACTCCGCTCCCCTGACGCGGCACTCGCTATCAGTAACATAGTCACAGCGGATCCACACCTGTGTCACCACACCCGGTCCGTGACAAGTCTGTAACTTTTTGGGAAGATTTACCCGCACTTTCTGTCTTTGGTGTCTCAGTGGATCGAAGGAGGAGTCCATGCACATGCCCCCTCATTCTCTCTAGCAACAGTGTAAAACCCACCATGTAAAATTCTTTTTTAAATATCCAATTCTAACAAAGTACTGTATAGTCTATAAGGTAAGCTGGGGAAGGGGGGGTCCACAATGCTGGAGCCCCCAGAATGCCCATAAGTTTTACCTTAACCTCGGTCCACCAACGAGAATCCAGCGCAGAGATTGGCCGGTGGTGAATCGCAGCGCTGGATTTTCATTGGTGGACCAAGGTTAAGGTAAGATTTATGGGGGGTTATGTGTGGAGGGGCTCGAGCATTCTGGATGACCCCCCTCCAAGGACAGGCAGTGGGAGTAAATTTACAAAGTTGGGTCACAGATGTCAACAATACAAGAACTCCCCCAATCCCTTGTTTTAGGTTCATAAAATGATTAAGTATTAGGGCCATTGCACTGCTCTTTTTGCTGTTTGCCCATAAGGGAAATCTAGTAACAAGAGACCGAATGGGATCAATTAACACAAATAGGGGGTTCCTATGACACTAGCCCTCATCTGGTTCCTGTTGTAGGCCATGTCTTTTCTCTTAAATGAGCATCCTCTGGGCCACTATAGATAGGAGGTGAGGCTACACAATGAGTCTTAGTCACAAAAGAAAATAAAACTTGGAACTGACCTTCAGGTTTAGGAGTTTAATTAGGTTAGGTTTAGACGTCATGGTAAGCATTATAATTAATGTAATGGGGGTGGGGCTACATTAAGCAGTGAGGTTATGTAATTAGGTTTAAGGTAAACTGGCCAGACATCCATTTCTCTATTCTTCCAAAATCTATGGGGATGCCCAAACATCCCATTTACAGGGAGGAGTGTCCCACCAAATCAGGAAAATCTGGTCAGTGCACCATCTGGTCCTCATATTTGGTGTCCCCTCCTCCTCCAAGCAAGTAGCCGATCCTGGAGTAGTAGCTCTCTGACCAGCCTTGCAGATATCAGTGCTGGATTAGCAGTCCTAATGATCCCTCTCTGGAGTAGGTTTAATTCTGCGACCCCTTATAAAAGAATTAGAGTTGTTCTACAGGTTCGGGTTCGGCAAGTTCGGACGAAGTTTGAACAAAAGTTCGGCTTGGGTATCAAACTTGACTCGAACCCGCACCTGGCAAGGCTGTCTGCACAGGTAAGTTGTACAGCTGTTGCCGTCCTGCTGCTGCACTCTGCATTGGGTGGACCCCTCTACGCCCCGCACTCCTCACCTGCGGGCCTGGGTTCCATGGGCTCCTCACCTGCTGGTGAAATAAATTCCGGTGTCAGGTGTGGAGTGAGGGGGGGGGCTGTTATTTTTGGGTCCTAATGTTCAGATTCAGGTTCGGGTGCGGGATCGGGTCAAGTTCGGTACCCAAGCGGAACTTTTGTTCAAACTTCGCCCAAACTTGTCGATCCCGAACCTGTACCAATTCGCCCAACACTATTAACAACCTGTTCCCCAGAGCCTTGGACTTTTGGTGTTTGGACAAACTGCTCTTGAATTGAATAGAGCATTGGATCACCAATGAAGTGATAGTAACCACATCAAGGCTGTGAGCTCACAATACATAACTTAAGGTATATGGCTATAATATGGGAAAGTAGGATTCCACACATTCTTTTCCTGAATTACAGCTAAAGAGTTGAATAGAACACCTCAAATTATTGTATAAGGGGTCCCAGAATTAAACCTGCTCCAGAGAATCATAACAATATGTTTGGCCTAGGGTGAAGCTACCTCGCATACCCGCATACACAAATCAAAAATTATTTCAGTGCCACAGCATAGTAAGTGGAGTCTTCCTTACCTTCAAGCATCAAGTAATTTTTAAGAAGTATGCATGGTATTGTGTCACCCACATTTAGCCCTTTTTTTCCTTAAAGCCTACAAGACTTGTATTACTCTGAACAAATATAGAGATTCTTTAAGTGAACGGTGAAGACAAATGGTCACATTTAAAGAGAATCACCGATGAAAATGGCTCACGCTTGTCACCACAGAATATGTAAAATTGATGAATAAATCATCCAAAGCACGAACCTTCGGCAGGAACCTGCTCAGGCAAACGGTTTACTAATTTGTGGCATACTACACCCTCCACCGCTCCGAGCACCTTGAGGTTAGAACATCTCTAATCATTATTTGACAATACAAGTCGCTCAGCTGTACCACCGTAGAAACCAGAACGCTGTAACTTAGCAACAATGGGTTATAGTCAAACAATTTCATTAAAGCATGGCACCTCTTAGCAGGTGGGTGAGTGTGACACAAGCGATAAGCATTACAACCTGATCGACTATTGTGTTTGCCAACACATCAGAGAGCTTATGAGAGTGTTTTGTGTGCTCAATATTCATGTCACTTCTCTGCGATGTTGAAGGAAAACATCAACAATTTATATCCCTATTGTCTTCCATAGCTTTCATTAAAATAATAAATAAATAAATATAAATATATATATATATATTGTAGTAAATTGTATCAAAATGTCTATTCCTTCCCTGCTTGGCTGTATAAAGCACAATCCGGCCCGGGTTTTCAGGACCCGGGTCACTTCCCCAATTCCCTATCGGGTTGTTACATGTTCTAAGGCCCTCCACAAGTGTGCACGCTGATTACAGGGGAAGCCTGTATAAGAAGAGAGCACACGGCCTTTCCTTGGGAGATGACCAGCCTGTTGGAGTGAGCCCAGGCTGAGCTGCACCGTGGTGAAGGATAACACTGGACATTGAGCAGAGGGCTGATACGCCCTGTAAAGTGGACTGGAATTGATCAGCTTGCTGGAGTACCCAGCCCAGGACTATTTGGTTGGTGAAGTAACCCTTTTTGCTTCCTGCATTTATGCTGCAATCTTTGGACTATCTACTGAACTTTGCTGAATAAAAGCCGTTTTTGCCGTTTATATCCGTTGTCCGTCACTGCTGATTGGTTGCCCGCTTACAATATATATATATATATATATATATATATATATATATATATATAACTACAGGTCAATATCTGATTTACTGTACCTTTCAATTGGTAAATTAAACATTTTGTATTTATCTGAAAACTAGAACTCCTTACCAGAAAGGTAGGTTACAGTCCAATTCAAAATATTCTAAAAATCCCTTTTCCCAAATACCAGTACCCCGATGGCTTGCCAACCCCCTACTTTTTGAGCTTCCTGCAGAGTGCTGGGTGCAGCTGAGTCAAATCCAAATCAACATTAGTAGTCTAACAGGAACTGGCTTTACTGGAACATGAATGCAATAAGAGATTGTCACCTTAACATGGTGGCTTACACAAACAGGAAAAATAAGCCATAGGGCAGAGCTGAAGATAGAGAAAATGCAACACATCAGAAAATGCATAGTGAGACTACAGTTAAGCATTGGTAACAGGGCCATCTATTGTCATAACTTGTCATTGTCAAACCCCGGGGACATCCGTCTGCTTAGTGAGTTTACAACTCCCAATCTCCACAGCTAGCTTCACCTTTAGCCAAGCCCCCGTTTGCCAGGAGACTTTTGCCTCCAGGACTTGTTAGCTCAAAGGATGTAACCTTACAGGGGTGAAGACGGATGAACTGAAGGTAAGACTGGGTGTAATCGGGTAGCCGTGGTAAGCACGGGTAAGGGAGAACACGGGTAAGGTCAAAAAGTCATGCCAATGGTCAAACCAAGAGATCAGAGAGCTTTGCGGCACCAGGGAAGAGACAGATACGTGGTCATAATTTAGGCAGAGGTCAGTACAGGTGGCAGTCAGGAACGGCCAGACTAGACTAGTTCGGCAACGGATAAACAACACTAGAGTCTCAGGAATATCACACCCAGCTAAACGCTATCATAGGCAGTGATAGAGTGAGGAGGTAAAACCTTTACAGGACAGGAGCTAACGGGATTGGACAAAGGGGAATAGGATTGACAGGTGCTTAATAACCTCTGGGCTGATTAACCAGTTTAGGGCATTTTGCCCAGAACAAACTTTGGGCTCATGGGCCCTTTAAACTAACCTCTGGTGGCTGCGCTGATTGCAGCGCAGAGGGAGGGCACAAGAGAGCTGTGCTCTTGCGGGCATGTGCAGAGGAGCAGGGGAAGCGGCGGGGAGTGAAGGAGGCGGACATGTTCGCCGTGGATGCGGCTGGCGAGTGGAAGGAGTCCCGGCAAGCCGCCTGAACCCACGCGGCCTGAGGACGCCGCAGAACCAGGGTAATCGCGCCAGGCCAGTCATAACTGTAAACTGCAGTCAATCTGGCAAAAGTCCCAAATTCACATTCAGAGACAAGCAGGGGCTGTTGCAAAGTATTGTATCTTTAACCCCGCCTCTCAACAGCTGAGATTTAGTCTGTTAAACCCAACTTCTTTGTAAGCCTTGTGTGTCTTTCAACAGTCAGGGGCTTTGAAAGGATATCTGCGGTCATATCCTCAGTAGGGCAGTGAAGTAACTCTAAAAATGTGTTAGTTTCATGCGCCATTTTCCTTTCTGACATGCTTATTTCATTCATTAAACACATGCCGGCATGTTTATTATGAATGAAAGTGTTATCTGACATTTATTTTTCAATATTTTTACCTATTTTTTACATTTTTTTGTCAAAATCAAAAAACAATATAATATTGTTTTAAGCTTAAAAAGGGTGAACATTTGGCCACAAATGTTTTATTTAAATAAAAAAAAAGGAAACAATATGTTACTAAGGCACCCCGACACAAGCAACACAGAGTGAGAGGGATATAGAGAACGTCTGGGAACAAACACTGGGAAACACAACACTGTAGGTCAATTGGAATCAAGATATCGCTGAATAAAACACTACACATAAAAACGAGACTAAACAGCTACCACAGGGAATCCATCCAAATTGAATAATAGAGTTTCGCCACAAACACAGAAGCTGGAGAGACAAATTTGCCTCTGCTTAACAGTAAAGATGGGGAGAAACATGGGGGCCATCCAGTGACTGACTTAGCCTGCACAATGCGCATGGAGTTTAGTCATTTCCACATAAAATATCATATTTCATGCACAATGTGCAAGTTTGCATATTAGTTGGGAACTTAGGCTGGCACTTTGCACATGCCATTTTGAGGGATGTGCACATGCCCCATACATGCACATGCTGCCATGAATCGCGCGTCGATGTGCAAGTTTCTGCATGCAAAAACCCTTGTGCATGGTTTTGCTGTTTTTGGCGCACAGCCATGAATCGACCCTATTGTGTTCTTGTACATCGGGTGTTTTTTTTAGTATCTTGATATGGAATAGAAATATAAGCTCTACTCCAAAAATAAACCCTAGTTACATTTTAGATAAAAGTCTATTTAAATCATATCCATGCCACTATATATGTTAAAAAGTAACATCAAATGGCAACAGAATGCAGCAAGACAGGTAGACCCTTCACCAAAAAAATCAGACACTCCCAAAAGAATTGTACTCAACTCAAAGAATTGCATCTGGCCCCCAGTCCTGACCATACACCAGCCCATATGCCCTTTGGCACAGGGCCATTGAGTACCGGGCTCTTTCACACACCAATGGGCAATGGGGGTGTAAACTCCACAGCGTAGATTAGAAAGTTGCGGTTGCTCTCACCAACTGGGGGGAGTCAACCTCTACACCTGCAGTGCAGTGGAAAGCGGAAAGAGAAGCTCAAACAATAAATCTGACAAGTAACAGCCATTCATTATTTGTGGAAAACATTCCCTGAATGTGAGTGAGTTTGCGCACGCTGTTTCAAGCATCATGTCGCACTCGGACTTCTGTCTGATTCACGGTAGTCAAAATAGGATTTGCTTTCGTTTTAGCATCAATTTGTGCACTAGCATTCGCCATTGCACCAATTTGCACATTCGGTTTTCTGCTCTGCTTCGTGCACAACGCTGTCTCCTGCACCTGATTTATGGTATGTTTAGAGAGCAGCAAATGTGGCAATTTGAAGAGTGAATTTCCTCAAGCAAATAGGTGGAAGAAACTGACGATTCCAATGAGTAACAGCCTTATTTCATTGCAAAACACATGCCTGCGGCATCTGGCATGTTTTTGAACAATGCAAGTGTCAGACACAAGTTCTTTTTAGGGACTGAACCCTTTTTTTTGTTTTTTGTTGGAAACAAAAATGGAGGTCAAAACAACAAAAATGTGGATATTGGACCCCAAAGTTTAGCAAAAATACAAACAATGAAAACATTATAGTTAAATTATGCATTAATATGCAACCCAAACAGGGGAGGGAGGGTTAAAGAGAACATCTGGGACAAGACTTTGGGCCAAAAATGTTAAGGGTTAACTGGATTCAGGATACACCCCCACCCAAAAAATGAAGTACACAGGTTCTCCAGAGAATGCACTCCAAAATGGGGAATAGAGCTTCACAGAAAACACAGAAGCTGGAGAAATTGAATCGCTGTGGAGGAACAGTAAAGGAAAGGGGAGAAACATAAGGGACCATTGGGAGCAGTTAAGCGCTTAGCTGGCCAAATGCACATAGGGCAGGACCATTTGCGCTTCAAAACAGCAGGTTTTCCTTGCGAAAGGTGCAAATTGGGGCAAAAAGAAGCTATTTATGCTTTTCCCGTGTGCTCGCCATGTACGCAGCCCTGAATCATTTGTCTAGGTGCAAGTGGAATGATTTGTGCTCTGTCCGAGTGTTGTGCGCACAAACCATGAATCGACCTTATAATGTCTGCACAGCCTTGTTTTTTTAAGGAACATGATTGTGTGAGTATTCCCCTATATGTGTAGTTTACCCAGTTGGTTTATATTTGCCTTGCACAGTTTACCTAGGAATTGTGCAGTATTGTTAGCTTTTCTCTATATATAATTACTGTACAGCATGTGTTTTTGGCAAATATGAGGATGAGCTTACTAAAAATGTTGCCTCATGGCCTGGAGTTGCTCTTTAGGTAATTAAACTGAACAATTGCAAGTTGCCATCTCGTCATCTGTGTCTGATCTCCAAGGGAGAGAAAGAGAAAAAACAAGGAACTAAAATTGTAATTGTGACAAATTAAGAAGTAATGAATGACATCACCAAGGGCAGATGGAGGACAAATGAGAGCCCGGCACTGACTGAAAACAATAATCCCCTGTATGGAAGGCAAGTGGCAAGTTACAATTATATACCTAATCTCTTCTGGGGACTGAGAGGTATTGTTAAAGCTCCAGGAAGTCCCGATCTGTAAAGATGAGGTATATAACATAACACAATGATCCCTTGCCGCCTATACGTCCTGATCTATGACTCCGCCACAGCGCGCAATTAAAGGGGGGGTCATGTGAAACTTGTCGTCTCGTATAGCACTCGGTGGCCCATAAAGCTGGCGTGTCGTTTGTGTGTGATCTCAGTAAAGTATTATAATGTATCGTGAAACAAAATAAAAATCATTTTATTCCCCCCTTTTATATTCTTTTATATCCCTTTACATCTGTTTTGTTTTACCAACAGCTGTGAGAGACGGAGTACGTATAAAAAACACACCAGTTTCACTTTTTCTTAAGACCGCAGAGAAATTTACCAGTTACTTCAATCGGGCGAGTGTTAGTTTTTCTTCTCCCTTAGATTGTGGCTACATGTAATATCATGTGTATTAATGTGACCTTTGCTTATCTCATACCTACTAATAAGTAATCATCTCTGTGATAGCCAATAGTTTCCCGGGGATGCCTCTTATGTAAAAAAACTTTGGCCTGGACCTTGACTACTTCATTGCATCTCATTAGTTAAAGGAGCACTATTGGGAAAAGTGGCCCAAATAATAAAAATCCATATAAATATGTCAGATGGCTGGAGGAGAGGTCACTTATACACCCGGCATCAAGAAATGTCTAGCCAGGGTTGTTTTTTTTATTTTAATGGGAGGAAGAGGAAATCAGGGGTGACAGGTTATGTCACCCCTGATATACTAAACCTGTCACTGCTGGATTTTATTCCTATCAGGACAGAATAAACCACAAGCTTGGTGGGAGTTATATTTAGCTTGCGTGTATAAGTGACCCCTCCTCTCGTTAGATGTGTATATGTTTTTTTATATTACACAATATCGCCATAGTGCTCCTTTAACTTGCAATCGTCCATTAGAGATAATTCTTCATGAAAAAAGTTTAGAGATGCCTAAAATATCTTGCTATATTTAGAGGTACACACCTCACACGAGACACGGGACACATGACACCAAACATTTTTAATATTTTAAATTTGACTACCTACTACTTACTGGTCCCTGTCTTCTTCTATCCCGTGCAGAATGCCATCCTCATCTGGTACACCGGCTGCCCCGCGCCAGTCCCGATCTTCAGGGCTCTTCTCTGCCCCCTCCAACATGTTCTTTGGGTGGCAGCAGGCGTTTATGCTGATGGCTGCCATCATTCGATGGACAAAAGGTCCCCCCGTCTGTTCATCCTCGCTTCCAGAGTGAATGTGGGGTGGGCACAAGCTGCCTTTTATACAGAGAGATGGAGCCCCTCTAGGATCTCCTCTATGTCACTACATACATCACAGGAAGGAAACCCCCCTCCATGCCCCTCTCCTCCTATGACTTGTAAGTCACATGGGGAAGATCCCAGAGAGGCTCCTCCTCTCTGTGAAAAAGGCCGCTCCCTGCGGCTCTGTAAGCATTTCTCAGCCCAAGGACAGGATGAGGTAGGGAACCTGTGTTGACATAATTCTTATTGATGCAGAGCTGGACTTATACAAGTATAAGTTAATTAAAAATACTAAAACATTTAAAAACCTGTGTTTTTATTTCTTTTCACTTTCCCATGGACCCTTAAACTAGTTCACGTCACATTACCCGCATCACCAATGGGCATGGGATGGGCCAGTGCTGGAACTGTGCTATCAGGCAAAAGGGGCTGGTAATGACTAGGGCCAGGGACTGGCAGTTCAGCCCTTGAGCCCTGGAATTACCAGCTCTTATGCTTGGTTTGCAATTTGGTAAACCTTAGAGGAGATGGAGGCCAAGCTTTTTTTTGTCCTAATTTTGTCAAAATGTGGGGGTGGGCTAATTTTCGAAAAATATTCCCACCCACAATAAAAAAAAATGCATGCTCCCGCTCACAGAAAAAAAAAATCTCGCCAAAAATTATCTCCCAAAAAACTCGCTCCTGAAAAAATGATCTGCTGAATCATGAGAAAGGGGAAAAGGTGCAAGAACGGGTTTTTCATGCAAAAAAAAAATAAGACTGAGATCGGCCAGTGCTGAATCGTACCTATTATCACACAAGCACTGTATATCGACTGTATTGCCTTAGCTGTATCTTCTTCCTTTTGTTCTATAAAGTCACTTTGTTTTCATTAAACTTTGTGTCTAACTTGGTTTAACTCACAAGCTCTTTAAACCCAAAATATTGTTAAATTAGACCAAAACCCACCATGGTGTCTAGGAGACTCCAGGGCAGGCATAGTTGCTCCCCCCCGGGGCCTCCAGATTCAGGACGCCCGCTGTGTCAAGCCCCCCAGGTTGCCTTAAAACTCACCTCCGCTCCAGGGCCAACGGCGTATGCGTGAGCAGCAACCGTACCCCCGCTATCCCTTTAGCAGGGCGCGTGCCCACACCAGGCATTTGCGGATGGCTGCCGTGGGCATGCTCGCTGTTAAAGGTTAGCGGGGGATGTGGCCACAAGCTCTCAGACGAAGGGGCGGGAACGGATCGGAGCGAGCTGGCTGGATGAGAGGCTGCGCATGCACCGTAGGACCAAGGTAGGGTGAGTGAGATTGAGCGACCTGGGGGGGTTTTACACAGCGGGGCATCCCTGATCTGGGTGCCTGGAGGCAAGGACCAAAAAGATTGTCAAAATCCTGGGTTTTGGTCCACTCTAAAACACACCTCTGGACAGGGTTGATGCCCTGGTACATATTAGTGAAATAGGCTTTTTTTAAAGAGGAACATCAGAGTTCCTCTCTAAACATCCCTCCCTCACTGCCTTTTGGACATCGGCGTTATCTAAAACACAGACATCCGGCAGCATTCCTGGCCACTTTGCACCCCCTTTGCACTTTGCAGTGAGATCCCATGCGCGAGATCTGAGCATGATGGGACGCCAAGATGGCGCTGCCCTATGGAGATGGCAAGGGGCCGAGGGATGCTGGAGCGTAATGCGACCGGACAGGTAAGTCAAAGTTGTGAAATGTGAAACCGGAGGGGCAGGGGAGCCGAGCAAGGCAGGAATGGGGAGTTTTTTTTTAACTCCCCTATACCTGCAATGTTCCTATTGTTCGTCACTGTTCACATTATTGTGTAAATACAACAGGCTTTTTGTTACCCAGATGAGACAGAACGTGCTAAATAAATTCTGTTATTTCTTTTAGAATTAAACTCTATCACCTTAAGTTGTGCTTTTTTATTTATTCTGTGACTAGCATAGTTTTATTCAGTGGCCTAAAGCAAAATGGCTCCTATGTCTTGTAGAGCTTTCTTCCGCATTTAAACTATGCTTATTCCTGCAATTACAGAGCAGAATGTAATTTTCACACCCTTTTATTTTCCTACCTTTTAGTGAGACTTAATTGTAGCAGATAGGGAATTTAAAAAAATCATCAGAATCCAAAGACATTACTAGAGGACTTTTTTATATAAGTGCTGCTCATCATGTCAATTGCTCTTTGGCAATTATTGGCTAATGAAAAATAAAAGCTCACGGCAAACAGCTTAACTATAGACACAGCTCTGCCTACCTTTAGAGATAAGTCAGTTACTTAATTCTGCTTTTCTTTGAAGTTTGTACAATGACTTTCTAACCGCAAAACTGTAACAAAGGCAGTGCAAATATTTTCAAGACGTTGGAGGAGGGATATGTGGCTGGTTTAGGTTTACTTTGAGAATGAGATCCATGTCAGTGTCAGCTCTACTCCATCTGGCCTTAAAATGAAATCCTTACCCTAAAGCTGGGTGTTTTGTGGCTTTAGGATCTGTATTTATAATTCCAAGGATAAATGTTCAGTTGGGGTACATTCCAATTATGGACTTTCTCTAAGTTCTAAGCCTCAGATCCGATAAGGTACAGGGGGAGAGTAGCAGGCCATCAGCATACTTCGTTATCCCTGCTTATTCTGGTTTCATAAGTTTCATAGGCATCTAATCAGTTTCCTTACAAGTGCCTGGAAAACATTATTTAAAGCGGACCAAAAGCACCCCTGCAGTTTATAAGACCCCAGGGCTCCCTGTTTCCCTTCCCCCAGGGCATCACAAATCTGGAACTGTGCTATGACTGAACTGGAACTCAACTGTGTAAAAACCCCAGGTCATTCAGTAAAGTCACTTTCTCACTGCTCCAACGATGCATGTGCAAGCAGCGTCTGCTGTCTGCTATACCCATACCTTCCAGCTTTTCAGGGTGGGAAAGAGGGACAATTGTTAAATGAAGCCACACCCCTTCATTGATTGATGGATAGGAGATAGGATGTAACAGTTAAAACAATAGAAACACTTTGAATATGAAAATTAATCATTTATTGATGCAGATCTGCATGTTACACCTCAAAGAGGGACAAATGAGAACAACAAGGGACAGGGGGACAGGGACTCAAAAGAGGGACAGTCCCTCCAAATCAGGGACACTTGGGAGCTATGTATACCTTTAGCAGGGGGCGTGCCCAGACCAGGCATTTGTGAATGGCCAGCGCTGGCACACACCCAGTTAAAGAGTAGCGGGCATGCAGCCATCAGTGTGCTCAATTGCACTCGGCTAGACTCGGCTGCCTGGGATATCCTGGATTTTGGTCCACTTTAATGGTGCCCCATTTTCTGTTATCTTTCTTTTATATGAAACACTTTCTTTAAAGAGGAAGGTCAGAGGAGGTTAAAAGCCTCACCGACCTGCTGTACCCCTCTCTGGTTATTTACTCACCTCGCCAAGGGATCCATCTTCTAGGTCCCTTTGCCATCTCGCAGCTCATCATGTGCACGGCCCATGAATGGGATGCAATGGGGCCACCCGAAATCCTGCAAGACTTCGCTGAGCTGTGAGATCGCTGTGGGATATTGACGAGCACAGCTTAGAGAGCAGGGGGGGGGGGCAGAGGATTGGGCCCTGAAGCAGCCGGATGTCGCTACAGCAGGCAGCGGCGACATCCAAAATGTAAGTAAAGGCCAATAGGGAGGGGATCGTCCCTTTTTATTTTTGGTCCGATGTTCCTCTTTAAGGCATCAGGTGCCTTCTCTTGATCTTGGTCTAGCACCCCGAATTACTTGTCAAGTGTCTTCTTAATCTTTGGGACCTAGCTTGACTTTAATCCAGATCTTAGTCACCCCTGTTAATTCTGTTAAATCTGGCTCTTCTGGCAGAGTAAGACCCAGAGATAGTCTATCCTGCAAGGCCTTCCCTTTTATCAAGACCTCTGGTGTAGTGAGCTCCTGGTAATGCCTAATGCCCTTATTCATCAAGCGATAGCGCCAGGTAGTGTCTGACGAGCACCAGGTCCCGCCAGCTAACGGCGGCTACCGACTCAAGTACGCCCGGCGTCGGCCACAATGACGCATTTATCACGCTAAATGAGGCTAGCGCCGGCGAGAGTGTCAGCTAGCGCGGGATTTATCATGTAGCCGACTGCAACGAACAGCGCCGCTGCTAATCCCATCACAGCGCCAGGTATGACCTGTCGCTTCCTGGCGATGTCCAATGCATTTCAATGGAGCAATCTTTAAATAATCATAATTAATTGCTATTAATGGTTTTTTTTTTTTTTTTATGTCAAAAATTCTGTGACCACTTCTGCAATGTTAGGATTTTTTTTAAGGTAAAAAAAAAAAAAAATGATTTTGTGCAGAATTGATATTACAGGTCTGGATTTTGGATATTTTGGTATTCATATTACAAAATGTTTATAAAAACTTGTATAATTTTACAATCAAAAAATATGGTTGTTTGGGGGTTAAAAACTATTTTAAATCCATCGCCGCCAGCGCTCTGGGGTTTAAACAAGGAATTCACAGCGCTAAAAAAATCGTAGCGTGATTTGTTAATGAATCTGCAGCAAGCCGTTCGCTCTGGCCATTCGCTGTCAGGCGCACCCATACAACGCTGAACCTGTGAAACAGCGACCCCTAAGCCCATATTCAACATTACCGCACACCGACTGAGTCGCTGTCAACAAGCAAACCCCGGCCAAGCACAGCGAATACTAGCTGGCGCTGTGAAAATCACGCTACTGGCGCTCATCTGTCGCTACCTGGCGCTATTAATGAATCGGCCTCCCCCTGTCTGCAGATCACTTCAGGTTCTACATATAAAGAGACATTCAAGGCAAGTGGTTACATTAGACTGCATATTTCCTTCAGCCTGCTTAGTATTGGTTTTGGTGACCTCTCCCCAATTCTACTCACCCATGCCTGTCTCATTAGGGTTGATTCAGCACTGTTTGAAAATATCTTCTTGCGATGCTGAGATATAATCGCATGCGGCTTAGGTTCAAATGCATGTCCGATTCAGCACCGCAGTTGAATCCGTTTTGTACGTGCGAGACCTAGGTTGACGTGGATGCGAAAGTAATAGCATTCGCAGTTGTAGGATGGTATGAAATGTCTACATAAAAGGCTTATTTGTGTGAATATATAAAATGCATGGGTGCTTATGGATGCCTGTCTGCTTAAAGGAAAACTCCCTTTTGTCAGGTTTTTGGTGTTCTGCCTTATTGTTTTTCTCTTCTGGAATGTAAAATAAACATAAACGTGTTCCAAGTTTTTTATATTCCTGTGTATATGATCGAAAGATGGGAGTGGTTTTTCTGATCTTGAGTGAAAAGCACTGATTACATATTCATGCTTTTTCCCCTAAGCAAAAAGCAACATTATTTACAGCTTATTGTGTTTTTGTTTTTTTAATGATGCCTTTATTTGATTTTATTGTAATATATGTGTGATTTATGTCAATTGAAACTGTAGTCAACAAGAAGCCCCCCTAAACCTATCCTAGACCCCCCCCCCCCCCCCCCAGAATGTGGCAAGCTAATTTATGCCCACACGACACTTCCCTGGCAATAGGGTCTATTCAGCATCAGGAGATAAAGTGCCCTACATTTTAGGAGAGAAAACTGTAATTTACCAGTAAAAAATGACAGTTTTCTCTCCTAAACACTTTTTATCCTGGTGCACAATAGATCCCTTTATTTTCAAAATGTAAAACATATATCAATAAATAGAACTATATTTACACAAACACAAAAGCGGTGTTTACAGATGTACGTTTGTATGGCCTCCTTGCTTGCAATGTGTGCCCAGCCTAAGTATATTACGTTGTCATTTTTGAATGTTGTTTGCTCCATAGCCATGGCCTTACATTGATACAAAGGCCCTTATTTATGAAGGAATAGCGACAGGTAGCGACTGGTGAGCGACTGGTAATGACGGGCCCCGCCACGAGAACGCCGGCTCCCCACCACAATCACACATTTATCAAGCCAATCCTGCTTAGCGACTGAGATAGCGCCATATAGCGACTCATTCATCATTATTCCAGCCTCAGCCCACAGCGCCAGCGTCCGACCTTGAACAGCGACAGGTATGACCTCTCGCTACCTGGCGCTCTCCAATGCATTTCAATGGAACAATCTTTAAATATTCATAATTAATTGTTATTAATGTTTTTTTTTCTTTTCTGTGACCACTTCTGCCATGTTAGATAATTTTTTTAAGGTAAAAAAAAAAAATTTGTGCAGAATTGATATTACAGGTCTGATATTATTGTATTCATATTACTAAATTCTTTAAAATTTTTTTTTTTTTTTGGTTTCCAAAAATATGGTGGTTTGGGGGTTAAAAAACTACTTTTAACACATCGCCGCCAGCGCTCTGGGGTTTAAACATGCATTTCACAGCACGAGAATTTGTTGAGCTTGATTTTTTGATGAATATGGTGGGAGCCGGTCGCTCTGACCAGTCGCTATCATGCGCACCCATACATCGCGGAACTTGTCAAATAGCGACTCGTCACCCCGTATTCAACATTACTGCACACCGACTCAGTCGCTATCAACAACCGAACAATGGCCAAGCACAGCGACTACTAGCGGGCGCTGTGAAAATACTGCTACAGTCGCTCAACTGTCGCTACCTGCCGCTATTAATGAATCGGCCTCATAGTTACATTCATCCCCTTCAGCAATTGAAGAGGCAAAGCTCTCTCTCAGTTTGGTGTGTGATGTTTATAGCAATATCCAAAGCTCCAGAGAGCCTGTATTTTGTGGACAATATCACGCAGGTACACTGCAGCCATGCTACATCAATGCTACATCAATGCAGTCAGCTAGAGAAGGATTTTAGCTCCTAATGTCCTTTGTGGAAATAGATGAAATCTCTCTTTGGTTGGTTGGGCTGATGATAAGAAAGCACCCAGGTCAACTGAAGTGCATTTATGTGATGTCAAATTCTCCCCCCCCCCCCTATTCCCCCAGCTCATGCTCATGTGTAATCAGGGCCCCCAGGTGTGATTCAAGATGGTCACTCCCATGTAATTCTAGATTGCAGCTATTTCACATCTGCATGGGTTTAAGCTTTCTAAAACAGGGGGGCTCTAGGGGGGCAAATTACTAAACTTGTTTTGTTTGACTGGAGGGCCGTCCACTTTAAGGGGCCATCAGGCAATCAGAGCCCAAGATAAGTGTCAGCTCAGCTTTAAAGTGGTACAGCAGGCAAAGGTAATTGTTACACCATTGTGTCGGGCTACGTTTTGCTGCGTTCCTAAACTTTTCCGTTTTTAAATTGAAGAGGAAATGTCAGAGATATCGGGGTTCACCTCATGATTTCTCTTCCAAAAAAAGTGGGAATGGCCCTTGGATCTGGGATACTGCATAATAATCAGCATAATGGGCGGGCTCTGAATTGACAGCAATGTAATGAATCTGAAGGAGGAGATGGAGGAAAGGGCGGGAGGAGGAGGAGGGAAGAGCGGGAGGAGGAGGAGGGAAGAGCGGGAGGAGGGAGGGAAGGGCGAGAGGAGGAGGAGGGAAGAGCGGGAGAAGGAAGGAAGAGCGGGAGGAGGAGGAGGGAAGAGCGGGAGGAGGAGGAGGGAAGAGCGGGAGGAGGAGGAGGGAAGAGCGGGAGGAGGGAGGGAAGAGCGGGAGGAGGAGGAGGGAAGAGCGAGAGGAGGAGGAGGGAAGAGCGGGAGGAGGAGGAGGGAAGAGCGGGAGGAGGAGGAGGGAAGAGCGGGAGGAGGAGGGAAGAGCGGGAGGAGGGAGGGAAGAGCGGGAGGAGGGAGGGAAGAGCGGGAGGAGGAGGAGGGAAGAGCGAGAGGAGGAGGAGGGAAGAGCGGGAGGAGGAGGGAAGAGCGGGAGGAGGGAGGGAAGGGTGAGAGGAGGGAGGGAAGAGCGGGAGGAGGGAGGGAAGAGCGGGAGGAGGGAGGGAAGAGCGGGAGGAGGAGGGAAGAGCGGGAGGAGGGAGGGAAGAGCGGGAGGAGGAGGGAAGAGCGGGAGGAGGGAGGGAAGAGCGGGAGGAGGGAGGGAAGGGCGAGAGGAGGGAGGGACCAGCAAGCCTGTCCTGCTCTGCTGAGCTGAGAGAGAGAATGTCATTGGCAGATCCTATAAACCTCGATATCTCGGCCATTTCTGTTTCAATTTAAAAACGGGAGTTTAGGACAGTGCCAAATGTAGCAAGTGTGTAACAATTACCTTTGCCTGCAGTATCACTTTAACTAAAGAACCATGTTCATAAGAGAGAAGCAGATTGCAAATTTCTGACATGACCTCGAAACGTTCTCAGAGGTGGCACTGCCCCCCTATGGCCAGAAATGCACTGCCATGGTACCTATGCAGGGATTCAGTGCCAATTACATGATAACTCAGAGATGTGAGTCAGGAATCAAGACAGCATGAGAGCAAAGGCGAGATGAATAGTCAGTCCTAGGATAAAAGCTAGGTGAAGGTTCAATCCCAGCATGACAGGGGGAGAAGCAGGGATGGACCGGGGCCAAATAACGTCCTGGGAATATTCTGGCCCTGGCCAGCTCATAAGTTGCAGGGCCCGACCTCCATGGTGCCGCCCTGCTTCTTCCATGCTACTCATCAGGTGACGAACTCAAGTCCTGTGTTGTCCACGGTCATCCACTGCTCACCAGCAGGCATAGGGGACCAATGCTACCCCCTGCTTCAGTCACAGTAACTGGCTGTGCTCACTTCAATAGAGGGAGTGTTTTGAGGCCTGGCACATCTCCTCTGTTGTTGTGGGCGTGTTTGAGTCACTGTCAGGGGGTCAGTGGTAACAAGTGGTGACCATGAATGCTGTGAAACTCAATGTTAAGTAGGGCACTATAGGGTTGAGTATGACTTTTTTCTTGCACAATCTTTAGGGCAGGAAAGAGAAAAAGAAATATAAAATCTAGCTAATCACAATTATTTTGAAAACGTAAAGTTATATCTCTATAATTACAGATCTGCTTTTAATATCTTTTTAGGTAAGCTGGTTTATTTGGTGTGTGATATTAAATTAGTAGGTGAAAGACAGGAAGGCAAGTGGTGAAGGTGAAGTTTGTAGTTTGTACCTTGCAGGCTCAGCATCCAAGGTAACCCAGACATAGTTAGTGACCCCAACACAAAACAGATATTAATCTACCTGAAATACCTGTGCTCAGTGAGACACATAACTTTTAAATATACAAATAAGTAACCAAACATTAAGAGATCAGCAGGACCAGTGATCACCTACAGCTCTGCTGCACAACAAATGTTGCCCGAAACCTAATTTTTCATGTAGATTGTACTTTCTATTAGTCATTTTTTTAAGCTGGTCAAAACCCTCTATCCCTCTAACCCTCTAATTAATGTGAAATTAAGAAATAAACTCACAGGTGACACAATAAAAACATAATAAATAAGAAAATCACAAACTGAGGAAAGAATTATAATACAAAGCAAAGGAGGAAATTAAAAGGAGCCAAAAAGAAGGTTAACATGTGGAAGCAAAGAAGAAATGGCAAGAGATGCAACATAGAATATAGGGAAGATGGAGGGCAGAATGATAAAATGTGGGAAGGACGGGATATACAGTTACGAAATGAAGAGAGGAAGACAGGGAGATAAAATGTGAAAAGAATAAAGTCAAACTACCGGTACATAGAAAAAAGTACAGAATAATACATATTTCACACATATAAAATGTGTGAAAAAGAACTTGCAGAAATAAAATGTGGGTTGGTTGGGAAGCAAAGAAGAATAGAATGAAAGAGGGAAGGAAGATATATAACATGAAGAAAGGAGAGAAAAAGAAAGAGATATACAATGTAACAAGTGAGATAAAATGTGGAAAGCAGTAAGGGTGGAATGGATAAGAAGGAAAGCAAAGTGATAAAATGTGGGACGGAAAGAAGAAAGAAAGATGGAAGGAAGGAAAGATAGAAGGAATGCAAACAATGTGATAAGGCATCAGGGATATGAAATGTGAGTAAGAAGGAAGGCAAGTAAATAAAATGTGGAAAGAAATTAAGAAAGAGGGAAAGAGTAGGTAAAGGCAGAGCAATAGGTAAATGAAATCATGGGAGAAATGGAGATAGATAGATAGATAGATAGATAGATAGATGATAGATAGATAGATAGATAGATAGATAGATAGATAGATAGATAGATAGATAATAGATAGATAGATAGACCAAAACCCTTTTTTATGGAGCCCTCTGCAGCCTCCCCCACCCTATACACCCCAGACAGCAGACAATTAGTTCTGCCAGAGGTGCAGATCAGTGATGCCACTGGAGGACTGTGCATGTGCCACAGGATCACAGCTTAAGGTAAGTATATGGACAAATGGGCATGCCCCTAGGGCAGACTTTCACCAGCCTGAAATATAAATATGATTTTGTCATATTTAACAGGGAATTGGATATTGGAACAGACAACGAGCGACATGAATTCAAAAGAGGGACATAGATAGAAAACAACATTGCAGACATTTCAGGTGAGCTTGGTTAGCTATCAAACACGTAGGTCAGGTTAATCATTTGAAGTAGTCAGGTGACAGAGCAATAAATATGTTATATATGAGATTGTTACAGGTGAGGAACACACCAATATGTTACAGATAAACTAATGCCCGTATTCCTTGTCTTGAAGAAGTCCTAGTTTGACTTCGGCTACTTACTCTGCCTTTCCAGGTCAGGAGTCAGGCTCATCGATGAGCGATTATATATAAGCCTATGGAAAGTAATGTCTAAGACATATCTGACCCAGAAGCCCACTTCTCTCCACTGCTTTATCAAGTTGAATAGAAATGTACCTGTCCGCAACTCAGAAACTTCTATTGGCTGAGTACAACATAATAGGCTTTTGTAGAGCCGGAGGTACACCATTTTGATTTAACCATGTAGGCTTACAGCCATAATCAGTGTATTAAAAAGTGGAAATATTATATTTATACTGTGTTTGCTCTGTAATTAAAAAAAAAGTGTGAAGCATATATCACAGCTCCTAATAATTACAGGACGGGGTGAAAATCTGCCTTGTAGATCAGAGTTAACGTAACTTGAACACGGTGCTCACCCACAGACAATGGCTGGTTCATAGCACCATTAGGGAGGAATTCAAGCGTAACAAGCTTCTCCACATCTCTTGAGGAGCAACTCAACAAATAATAAGAAAGGAGAAAAAAGCTAGGTAAACCCTCTACAGGCTTCCAGATTTGGGGTGCCCACTATTTAAATGCACATGCCACTGATATTTACTACTTCCACAAGAGGCAGCTGTGAATTAAAGAATGGCATAGAACTTCTGCACACTTCAGCTACGCATGTCTCTTGGTGATTTGGTGGACCTGTCACATGTGTGCTGCAGCAAACGATGATACATTCAGTTACAGTACACACAGCTCAGCACTAGGGAGCACTTCAAACCACAGTAACTGCCATTATGTGACAGTTTAGTTGTGACTGAATTAGTTAGCATATGGCTGCCACTGTTAGTATTTTCATGAATATTAGACAAAGGCCTTAGCAAAAAAAAAAAAAAGAAACACAGGCTGTTTGGGGCATTGGGCTGTGGATAGAATGTGATGACTTATTTTATTGGTTTAGGAACACTTTAAAGCAACTGCAGTTTGTATTGATATTATATTGATAACATCATTTTCAAGTCTCCAACCGTCCTCTATTATTACCAAATGTCAGTGTAGCCATATTCTGTCCTCTAGTCAAGTGGTCCTCAACCCTGTCCTCAAGGCCCACCAACATGTCATGTTTTTTGGATCTCCAAATAGCCAACTCTATTGCTCTGCAGCTGCACTAATTACTCCACCTGTGCATCTTTGTGGAGATCTGCAAAACCTGGCCTGTTGGTGGGCCTTGAGGACAGGGTTGGGGAGTGGGACCACTGCTCTAGTGCATGGGTCTCCAACCTTTTTTCCCATGAGAGCCATATTCATCAGTGAGATATGGATGGGAGCCACGTTGGACATGAATAGATGAATAGATCATAGAAGTCATAGAAGTTACATTGCAGGAAACAGAGTGTGTCAATGGAAGTTGCAGAGACAGGTAAACCAGGTGGTAAGGTACTGGTAAGGTGCTGACAGAGCCATGCTCTGGGTACTATGTATTCTAGCCACAACTGGTACTAAAAAAAAGCTACACAGTCAAGGTCCACAAGCCACTTGTGGCTTCTGAGCTACAGGTTAGGGACCCCTGCTCTAGTGTAACCCTTATAAATCTCACTGCTCACCAGCGGCACTCAAAATTGACAGCCCAACTGGCAGCCGGGAAAAAAGCCACCATGGGCCATAGTTGGTAATATTCACATTCCTCCTGTAACACCCTGTTCATCTGCAGAAGCCATTAACAGCTCCGTCTCCTGGTCATGAAGCCCTCTCTGGCCAACTGAGAAGCATGGATAGGTGGCAAGCCCACCTATCAACCTATCAACTGTCAACTGTTTCCCTAGTGTTTGAACTGATGCCAACTGCAGCAAGGACCTACTACTGAACAAAGCACCTTTCTCTTTGTCCCAATTTTGAATTACATTTTTTAAGGGATCTTATGCAGAGCCTCTTGGTTGTAGAAATTCACCTACTATATGAAGAAACTGTGTCTATGTAGGTCAGAAGAGCAAGCTCCAATTTTTTTCTATTGTTTATTGACAAAATAATGCAAGGCTTTGGCACATTGAAAGTTACAGAAAGCGTGTTTAATGAGACGCAGTTCAATTTGCTTGTCCCCCCCCCCCCATACTTCTGAACACAGTCTCACCTCTTAGCTGCCGTCTTTGTACTGGCGTCGTTGCGCAGGGAGGTGTTTTAAACATAAACACGTTTCTTTCTTTCTCATTGAACTTTGGCGCATGCTGTGTCGTTTGGGGATTTGGGCTTTTTTTCATCTTTGAACTCTGTGCTTCTAATAAAGTGAACTGAAAGATGCAAAATTCAGATTTGCATTATAAATATTATACAAATATATATATTTTCAAACCTTTTGTTGATCTTTCATATCAAAGCTCCTTCTTGCAGGCAGTCTCGGTAATATAAATGAAAAGGACTCAAAGAACTTAAACTTAAAAAAGTCACAAAGGAAGAAATGAATATTTTTAATGTTTTAACCACTGACGCTTTAAACTCTTTCAGGTTAGTCTACTGAAATGGAGATCTAAAAGCGAGCAGGCAGAGTCAAAACCATTTTCTTTTTCTCTTGTTTGTGATCCTGTTGACTATTCATTTTGGTCTCCATCTTGTTACACTTACAAGCGGATATAAACAAGGTATGATGGCTGGACATGGATTTAACCATGGTGAGGAAGACAGGTACACCTGTTGAAATAAAGGATAAATTATAGAATTGATATGGCAAAGACAGTTGAAGGTGAGGGACATGGGCTTGCCCAAGGGGCACTGTGAAGATACACATACAAGGTATACCAAAGTTCCAAATGGTAGGAGTTTTGCGTCTGTAGAGTTCCCTGTCCATAGTCCTCGGGTTTTCCCTACTTGTGTGGCTTACAAAGATGGGAACTACTGTAGGTCTCAGGTTAGAAGGGCCAGGACACTTCAGGTATGAGCCAAGTCATCAGTACACAGGAAGACAATCCAAAAGGCAATCCAAGAGTAATGAGGCGAAAGGTCCAGAACATACATTAACCGTAGGTTGCAGGAAACTGCAGGACAGATCTTCTCACATCAGTCTTGAGGATCAACCTTTTGCAAATAATGGCATGTAATATATGTATAAATGAAACTGGCTAAACCTCCGGAATCCTACCTTAGACTGACTACATATCATTTGACACGGTATTAAAGCCTTTGACACCATTATCCTCTACAACAGTGTTCCTGCTCTACAATATTCAGGCTAAAATAATACTCACCAGGCTACCACTCAGTGATAGAAAAGAGGTTGCTTAATTTTGGAAGTTAGCACACTTTGACGTCTCATGTGTAGCCTAGTGAAACTGCTCAAGAGGTAGCCCACTATTTCAGGGGACAGTCATGCCACAGTTCTATTAATACAGGACAATGCTGGCAACCCAGGTTTTGTGGAAGAAAGAACCAACATGGACCCATCTGCCTATATGTATGTATTTGGTTGTTGGTGGGTGAATAAAGGTAGCATGTGTCTTCTTTGGCTTCCATGGTATATACAATATATAGACAAATGTACGTGAACACACACACATTGTAATTACATGAGTGTGTTACACACCCTACAAAATCCATAAGCAATTATTATTGAAGTTATTGAATTCATCCTCTTGTGAAAGCAAAACCAGCTCCCATTCTCCCGTGGAGACTTTTTATGTGAATTTGGAGTGTGTCTGTTGGATATTTTTGCTTATTTAGCCATAAAAAGAAATTGTAAGGTCAGACACTGATGTTGGATGAGGTTGCGATCGCCAATGTTTGATGGGGTTGAGGTCACCGTTTGGTGTGCGTCTTCAAGCTCCTCCACAGCACCAGTCCACGAAAAACAACATCCATCAAAATGGTTTGGCCAATTCACAGAGCACTAACTTCACTACACCAGAACCCATGCTGTGAAATTTGGCATTATGCTCGGTGATTGAAGTCTTGCATGCTTATTCCAAAGAACCCACTCCATGAAGTTCTTGATGCACAGTATTCATGCTGGTTTTAATATCAGAGGAGAACTCAATAACTATGCAGTTAAAGAGTTACCAGAGCATTGGTGATTTGTATTCAATATTCAATCCCCCTGCAACCCAGTAACCTTTCATAGTCTGTCACTTGTGAGCTGTTTTCCAGATTCTTCCACTTTTGAAATGATCAGGTTGACGCCCCCCCTCCCTAGTAGTAGGCTAGAATGAAGCCCCAGATCACTCCAGTGCAATGCTTGCATTACTCTGCCCTGCCAATCTCATCCCAGAGGACAGCATAATACAAGGTGAAACTTTATTTTTTAATTACTCTGGCCGTATAGTATACTTTTATGTGTGCCTGTACAATGACTTTAAAGTCCCTGCCCAGGCACACACTAACTTCCTCGTACCTTATCCTCCTTTGGAAAAGTGTAAAATGACTTGTTTTGTGGCATTTCAGATTATATGTAAATACTGTATCTATTCTAAATGAAGCTGCTTTTTCACTTTAATTTCTGGATTGTAGCTGAACTGTGCTATGACACAGCTTTAGGAGTTATGAGCATGCTCTTCTGTGGTCAGAGCCAACTGGGACCACTAAAGCTTGATTTGCTTGATGTGTGTATTCCTGCATGCAGGAGTGGCCCAAAAGTCCCAGTCTGTGCCTTTTTTCCAGATTGTGCTATTCAGGGATGTTTTTTTTTGGGCCGAATTGGCTTTTTTCCTAGGACTTTTTGGTTTGCGTATGCGGAACCGAGTATTTGCTGTATTTATACGGGTCAAGCTGAGTTTTGCCGTTCTTGCATGTGTAAGTTTACATGTTTCGCCTGTATTTGTATGTTATCCTGAGCCCTGATTTGATCGGGCCTATAAAAATCCAGTTAGGGAATCCAGCCAAGACACTGAAGAAACGCAAATCTGGAGCCACGGCACATTGGACATTCAGGGAGTGTCCTGTCTTGTCGTTGCGGCCCAACATTTACCTGGTCTAGTGGATGGGGCAGGTCTCGCTAGTGGTTCCGGGGGGAGGCACAGTAGACAGGGATGCTTGAGGTGCAGTGGTTGCCCCAGGTGGCGTCAGGGCTCAGTGGCTCAGTGGTTGCTGCAAGGCAAGGGAAAAGCAGGTTAAGCAAAAACACATTTCTTAGCTGCACTCCTTCAGTTACTCCACATGGGTTACAAACTGGGCACCACAGCAACGTGAGCCCCCCACAACTTTGCTAGATAATAAAGTGGTAGGTTGCCATTACAATTGTAGTTAACCCCATCTGAGTGCTGTAAGCGCTCGCTGTTGAGTGCATCTGGACACTCATGTTTGTGCCCACTGTTTGTGGTTTGCCCCCCCATCCTGGCTGCAACTCTTACCAATGGTGGGAACATGCTGCGGAACAGTGTCAAGGGTACCCAACACCCCCTGGTAGGTGTCGGGGTGCAGCATACCTGCCACATGCTGTTTTACAAGATTTTGGGTAGTCCCCAACCAATTTGCAACTTAAAAACTAACACAAATAGATGAGGTTTTGAGTGGTCCAATGTGTGACCCTGAAGCAGCCCTCTTGTCCCTCAACATTTACTCACAGCCCGTTTTGTTCTGATTTTCCTCCACACCAGTGGACGTTTAAGATCATCCCATTTCTTGGAGGCCTGCCTCCCATCCTTGGCCTCGCCCTCACACTTGTCACATTGTGGGCAATCTGCTGCCACAGATTGCCCCGCAATGCTTTTGGGGTAGTGCAGGCCCAGCCACTCTGTCAAAGTTGTCCGACACCTCAAGGAGCAGGACCTCCAACTGGGCATCAGAAAGTCACCCGCTCAGCTTGGGGGCAGATGCTGGGAATGCAGAGCCACTGGGCCCACTCCCAGTCCTGTAAGGGGTGGTGCATTGGCTGCTGACGGAACAAGCACCCCAGGCTGTGGCTCTGCTGCTCTGCCTTGTGCTCCACCGTGGTCTCCCCTGAGGGTTCCGCAGTGGGGCCTGCAATGGGATCTGCACTGGGCTCCAGTGTCCCAACCGGTGGCTGAGCACCAGGAGCCCTGAGTGTGCCTCTCCCGCTGCTGAAGGGCCACACCTCTGCAGGTGACCCGCTCAGAATGGGCAGAATGGCTGGCAGCAGGAGGAGTACCTGCAGGCTGAGCTGTGGGGCCTTGGGCTGGGGCTGCAGTGTCTTGTCCAGATGTTGTTTTTCCCTTGGCCATGCCAGTCTATCGGGCTCTGGTGGCTGTGGTGGCATCTGAGTTTAGGCATCTTCACTCCCCAAATAAGCATTGCCATCAAAGTCCAGGGGTCAGGTGTGTGCTTTTATACACAAATGGGTGGTTAATTTAGATGAACAATTGAGTTTATTTAACAGGCCAGTACAGATATTTGCTAACTATAGCACCAACACTCCGCACCCATGAGCAGCAGGAATACATCATGATGGTAAGTACCCATACTGGCCAGCGGAGCGCATCCATACGTACCAAGTCACATGGTGGGCCGCACAGACATGCCGGAATCCTAGTGTTTAAAGACAAACAGGATTGACTTTAGAGCGCCAAAAAAGGCTGCCTGAAACTGGCCAACACTATTATTGTGCCACCCCACATGTGCCAAAGTGAATATGCCATCAGGCAAATGCTCTGGCCACTGTCACATGTACCACCCTTGCCTGTTTGTAGGGAACCCTGGTGGGCTCAGATGTGTGTAGGTAGAGGGGCATGTGAGACTGTTGCAGGATCAGACAGGTGCGAGCCCCTAGACCCTCCAATCCACCAGTAATGGTGGACGGGCTAGCTGGGAACAGTTGGGGCCACCAGGTTGCTGTGTCAGCGAGACCAATCTGAGAGTAATAGCAGAGGGAAGAGCTGGGTCCGCCAGGATGCCTAGGTGCATCAGTGACTACAATCTGCCATGAATGGAGGACAGGATAGCTGTAGGCAATTTGGAGATGCCTAGGCACATGCTGGTTGAGAGTAACATCATGCGTCTACTCCATGGTGCCTATGTACATACTGGCAAGATCACTCGTCAGCCCAACAGATTAGGAAAATACATGCATTGGCCTGCTGCATGGGGGGGGGGGGATGTGAGACAATGGAATTTAAAGGGGAAGGTTAGAGTGCACGTGGAGCTAAACTAAGACGATAAATAGCATACAGGTAAGTGATGTTTTGATTGTCTTTTCACTGAGATGGGGCATACTTCATACCTTGATAAAGTGGTCTGAGCGGGGGGACCACGAAACGCGTTGGGGATCGCTACTGGACCCACATAAACCAAGGGGCTATTTGAGATTACTTTCAGGTGATGTGTTTGTTTCACATATTTTTGGTTGTGTATTTCCCATTGGAGTTTGTTTTTCTTTTTTCTCTTGCCACATTGTGTCTATAGATAGATTGTTTGCACAATAAACACTTATGCACTTTATTTGGCACTTATAATAATTTTGTTATTCATGGGATGGGATATAGGTGAAATTGGGATGCCCCTGGGGGAATGTGGTCCAGCTTTTTATGTTTTTTAACTGTTTGTAATGTAATGTATGTGGGTTAATGATCAAAAATAAAATGTACCTATAAATTCATGATATATATATTGTAGATTCTTTATTACTGTGGAGGAGGTGCAGTTAATTTTGTGAACCATCTAGGGTGAATAGCTGGATTCACCACTATACAATTAATTACCATTCATGGTTTTAAGACGGTTCCATATTGCTGCACGGCCACAGATTTTTTGATTTTTTTGATTTAATATAATTGGTGGTGCGGAATTAACATACAATAAGTTTAGATTGATTGTCTTTTCAATTTGCAGACTTTTATCGCAGACAGGTACAACTATAGCCCAAAACCCACACAAAGAGGTTGTTGGCATTGGAGGTGGCAGAACATCTAAATGTCCAGGGAACGACATCTTATACCCACACCCAAAAATGCAGCATTGGTAGGACCTTAAAAGAAAAAAGTGGTCCCGTCCCGGATGCGGCTGTTTTTCAGCCAGAACTTCCCAGGTAAGTGGATGCTCCATAGATAAGTTGCCCACTCATGCTGAACTGTGTGACTGAATTGTGCTTTTCTTCTAGAGGGGGAGTTCTGGCTGAGAATCAAGAGAGGTCCGACCAGGCAAGCAAGCCAGGGTGTGTCTGTAAGGCGCCAGCTCCAACCCCTGTCAACATCCTCATCCTCCTCTTCAGCCTCACCCCAACCAGCACTAGAGCCAGCTGCAGAGGAGGAGGCCCAGATGTTGGGCTTGGAGTTAGACCCAGCACAAGAACAGGTAGGTAGGGTTGTCAGGTAGGACAACATACACCTAACACACAGGTCAAGGAAAGGAACTACCAAATGACATGTTAAGTGCTGGTGTTTTGTGCTTTCCTTCCCTACACAATCAGCAATTCTGCCAGCTTACCAAACATCCTACTCGGCACGGACCAAGGAGATCCCAGGCAGTCCTCCTAGTAGTGGTAAAGAAGATCCAGTTTGTTGTCCAGCCAAGCGTGAATTTAAAAATTAGCTTTTAATAATAGTGCAGATAGAGGACCATACGTGACGCGTTTCGAGCCACAACGGGCACTTAATCATACCATATGATTAAGAGCCCGTTATGGCTCGAAACACGTCACGTATGGTCCTCTATCTGCAATATTTGAGCCATTAGGTGCGGGGTTACTTGTGTACTCTTTTCACATGGGCTGATTATGATTTTTTAAACAACATTATTAAAAGCTAATTTTTAAATTCACGCTTGGCTGGACAACAAACTGGATCTTCTTTCCTTCCCTACAGACTCTCTAAAACTGGGGGGAGCACGCGGCTATGGGGCCACCCAAAGCTAGACCCTCGCAGGACTCAGGTGGGTGCTAACAAATACAAGCTCACTACATTAGCAGAAGACACTTAACACATGTGCTGAGTTATAACATCTCTTTTTATGTTCTTATAGACCCAGACAGCAGACGGCGACGACGACGACGACATCCAAAAAGTAAGTAGGGGCCGATGGGGGGAGGGATTGGCCCCTCTTTATTTTAGGTCTGATGTTCCTCTTTAAAAACACCTTCCTGGGAATTGCTCATCAAGGATTATTCCTTTGTAATTGGATGGTTATTTTTAATTTTCTTTATTTTTTTTTTTCTAAAATTAGTAATAAAGTATTGACACATATTAGTGACTGACATTTTTTTAAGACCTTTTCATATTCAAAAACCCTTCCCGAGCCCTTAGTCCAGGATTTTCTAAAAGGATCTGTTAGATTATTTTTCTACCTCAGTGGGTCGAGTATAACTGTGATTTCTTACAGCGTAACCCGACATGTTCTCTGAGCTTCCTCTCGCTGAATTGTATTTTTAAGCCTTGTACTCTTGTTTTTCTTCACTTTCACAAAAATGAATCCTTGAAGCAAACCACAATAGTGTGGATGTCAGCCAGACCACCTGGGAATCGAACTAGGTTAAGTGTCTATCCCATAATTTAAAGGGAAGAAATGTTAAATTGCTATCACATGCATTTTTTCTCTCCTTTGGCCCATTTGTGCAATATGTGGCAATTCAAAAGTGAGTGTTCCCTGCCAGGACCTATAAAATGTAAGACAAAGTTCCCTCTTGCCTTGTTGTCTGACATATGCTTAAGTGTAAGAAAGGCCGGCTTGCCTTTGATCTGCTTTTCCTTTAGCTTAATTTCCTCTATATACACCGTGAAAAGTACCTCGAACCCTTACCATAGTGTTAGATCAAGCTAGAAAAGTGTTTCCTTAAAGCTGATCGCCCCTCCAAATGCCAAATAGCTTCCAAGGGGGCCCCCGATATTAATACAAAGCTCTTCTTTCTACTGAGCTGTGAAATTACATGTCTAAAAGACTGCAGGCAAATTAGACTGTACTTAATTATTTGGCCTGACAAAGTCATAGGAAAATTATTAGACTGTTTCTTTTTTTTCCATTGCAATTGCAGAGTGGCAGTTTAATCCATAGCAACAACTAACAAAACTAGTTTTAAAATAGTGTAAATACCATAAAATAAAATAAAACCCTAGCCCTCCTATACAAACAGGCTGATTCATTACTAGCGCCAGGTAACAGCAGATGAGCGTCTGTACAGCGGCGCTAAGAGCGCTAGTGGTAGCTCTGATCGGCCGTGAGTCGCCATTACAGAGCGCCTCATTCGCTGTAGTAACATTGCCGGCATTGATGCATTTGATGTGTCGCTATAACACCAGTACAGAGCTATATGGGAGCGAACGGTAGCGACTGGTCAATGTGAGCGACTCAAACCATATTCATCAAAAAAACTGCCTCACACAGCGCCGGCGCTCAAAATTGTGTCGCTGTAGCCCAGAGCGCCAGACGCTGTGTGATTAAAGTCTGTTTTTGAATACATATCCACTAGTAACAAAGCGAAAACACATGGAATGACATTGTGACATTAACACTTTAATGCCAGACCTGTAATGACAATTCTGCATAAAAAACAAAAAAATTTAAAATGTTTACAAAAATGACTCTTTCTAGGCCAGGAGAGGTCACACAATTATTTGAGAAAAAAAAATTTAAAGAAAACCCTGTTTAAACAGAAGAAAAGGACCGTCCATTGAAACGTATGGGAGAGCGACAGGTAACGACAGGTAATACCTGGTGCTCTAAAAGCTAGATCGCCGGCGCTATACGCTGAGCCGCCTGTAATGATGAATCGTGCGCTACATGGCGCTGTTAGAGTCGCTCACCAGAATCGCCGTCATAAATGTGGTTTTGCGTACAGCGCCCAGCGTTCACCAGCAGCTGCCTGCAGCTACGAGGCACTACCTGTCGCTAGCCCTTGATGAATAAACCCCACAGTTAGTCTTCCTATACTAAGGCCCTTATTTAACAAGGGAAACGCCATCTCCCCACCACAATCACACATTTATCAAGCCAATCCTGCTTAGCGACTGAGATAGCGCCATATAGCGACTCATTCATCATTATTCCAGCCTCACCCCACAGCGCCAGCGTCCGACCTTGAAAAGCGACAGGTATGACCTCTCGCTACCTGGCGCCAATGCATTTCAATGGAACAATCTTTAAATACATACCACAGCGGCTCTGAGCATTCTGATTGGACGAGCGCTCGTGTAGGAGCGGCGTGAGGTGAGTTTTTTAGGGCGACCTGGGGGGATTCACGCAGCGGGGTGCCCCGCAGAAGTGGACCAAAAACCAGGATAGTGAAAATCCTGGGTGTTGGTCCACTTTAACACCCAATACTCACCTTTTTCTGGCGGTCAGAACCGAGAATGCGCCCATTACCCACATGAGAGCCAGCGGCTAATTGCGCGGCTGCATTCTCGGAGGATAAGGTAAGAATATTGGGTGTTCTGGGGGGATCCCACTATCTAACATGGGTCTCTCCACATGGTGGCTTGCAAGTCTAACAATAACAAAGAGAAAGTATGAAAAGGGGATGGAGAGAAGAAAGAGAAATGAAAGAGACAGAGGGAACATGGGAGTAAAGAGAGGTAGGAAGGGAATATGGAAATTAAAATAAAAAGAGTATAGCACATGAAAAAATAAAAATATAGAAAGGCAAATGGAATGCTGAAAAGAGAGAAAGATGAAAGTTATGAAAAACAGGAGGATATAGGGAACGTTGAAAAAAAGGAGGGAATGTGAAGAAGAGAAAAAAAGATGGAATGTGGAAAACAGAGTAAGGCGGAAGGGATGAGGAAAAGAGAGAACATTTAAGAAATCTAGAAAATATAGAAAGAGGAAGGGAATGTGGAAAAGAGAAAATGGAGGGAATGTGGAAAAGTGAAAACAAAGGAAATGTCTGAAGAGAGAAAGATTGATGGAATGTGGAAAAGGGAGAAAGACAAAGGAAATGTGGAAGAGAAAAACAGAAGGGAATGTGGAAAATAGGAGAATGGATGAATGTGAGAAAAGCATTGAGGCCAGGACAAGGTGATAAAAGAGGAAAACGGTTATGAGGAAGGGAAAGGGAATCTGTGCTGAGCCAGCCAAGAGCTTTCTTTATGAAGTGGTATCTGAATGATATCTCCCCACTACACATTACAGGCCAGTTTGTGCAATCGCTGGGTCTGTTAGCCTTTACTCTAGGCCCAGTTTTGGTCCACTTTACCTTTATTATAAGCTGTTACCTTAGCTAAACAGACAAATGGTTATGTATCTTTCTATGGAATGTATGTAAGAACTAGAGGGAGTGTTTCTCTATCTTGATTCCAAGAACATTAAGGCCCTTATTTAAGATGGGATAGCGTCAGGTAGCGCCTGGTTAATGACAGGTAGCGACAGGTAGCGACTGGTGAACGCCGGACACGGCACGCAATTACACATTTATCAAGCAGAATCTGTTTAGCGACTGGGATAGCGCCATGTAGCGTCTGATTCATCATTTTCACAGCCTCAGCAAACAGCGCCGGCGTTCAGCCTTGCACAGCACTAGGTATGACCTCTCGCTACCTGTCGCTCTCCCATACATTTCAATGGACGAACCTTTTCTTCTCCTTAAACGGGGTATTTTTTTTTTTTTTTTTCAAAAAATCACAATCAAAATTATATGACCTCTTCTGGCATTGAAAAGGCAGCTTTTTCACAATTTTTTTTATTTTTTATATATTACTTCAGAAATAACATTACAGGTCTGCCATTAAAGTGGACCAAAACCCTCCCCTCATCGGCCCGGGAATCTATAAGATTCCCAGACTGATCAGCTCCCTGACTGCGGAGCACCTGATCCTCGTTCCAGCGGCGCATGCGCGGGCCGCTGCTGCCTCCCACACTCCCCTCTAGCAGGGCGCGCACCCATTCACAAACGGCCCTGTAAGAGGGACGCGCGGGAGGCGGCGGCGGCCCGCGCTCAGCTTGTCCGTCGCTGCCTCTCCTTGTACGCCGGCGGTGATTGGACGAGCGAGTCACGTGGGAGCGGGGTCAGGTGAGTTTTCGGGGCTTTCTGGGGGGTTTCACACAGCGGGGCACCCACGATCGGGGTGCCCCGCGGAAGTGGACCAACACCCAGGATAGTCAAAATCCTGGGTGTTGGTCCACTTTAAAGTGTTCATGTTACAATGTTGCTGCAATGTAATTCGATATGTTTTCGCTTTGTTACTAGTGGATAGATGCTGAAAAACAGACTTTAAACACACCGCCACCTGCGCTCTGGGCTTCAAACAAGCATTTTTCAGCGCCAGAGATTTGTGAGGCTGTTTTTTTGCTGAATATGGTGTGAGTCGGTCGCTATGAGCAGTCGCTAACATGTGCTCCCATACAGCGCTGCACTGGTCAAATAGCGGCTCCTCACAATGTATTTAACATTACTGAACAGCGACTGAGTCGCTATGAAGTAGCGACCCACTGCTGAGCACAGTGACTACTAGCGGGCACTCTGAAAATGCCTGCTACAGACGCTCATCTGTCGCTACCTGGCGTTAGTGATGAATCAGCCTGTGAGTTGCCAAACCCCATAAAATCAGCTTTTCAGGCCCGATTTGTCGAAGTAACGAGTGTTTGGGGTAGACTTGCTGTAATAATTGCATTCTGAATGTGTTCCTTCCATGTGATGGCGTCCTATACAGCGGCGGCTGGCGCGGCTCTCTGACCTGTTACAGCATTTTGTCTACCTTACAATGTTCATTTGAAGCATAAATTGCCTCTGCTGGAACAGGTTGGAGTGGCCAAGTAGCACTGGGACATGGAGCAGCATGAGAGATGACCCAGCAGATGTCAGCAGCACAGCCTGGGGACACAGGAGCAGATGGTGTCAGAGGCGATGGAGGGATAAGATGAATGAGAGCTTGAATGTTAAAATGAAATGTTAATTTCTAGGTACCAAAATGAAGAATTAACCTGCATTAGACCTACATCCTCTAATAGTCTCTAAAACTCTGAACACACACACACACACAAAACGTTATACGTGATACATGCTTTCACTCTCAACCTGAGGTAAAACTATGGAATTATGGATTTATACATGTCCTACCGTATGTATTTATTATGATTATTGTTTATGTATATAGCGCCATCATCTTCCGTAGCGCTGTATGCCTAATTCCCGCATAAAATGGCTGTAACATGGATATTAGGTAAAATACAATACAAGTTGAACACTGCCCCTGACTAGAATGGGGCACAGGTATGGTATCAGGCCTGCTGGGCTGACTGAGAGCAGTGGGTGGGGTGGGGAGGCAAAATGTGGCCCATAAAACATTTTTTAATGGGACTTTTTCTTCAGAAATGTGTCTGTATAACAACTCTGGAATTTGAACCCTGGGTAACTTAAAACTTTAAAGCAGAACAAAACTGTTGATACGATTTCAGGGCCAGCTGCTGGCCTTCCCCTGGGGCATCTAGATGCCCCGCTGTCAGAACCCTATCCCCCAATCCCAATACAAATCAACATTTCTGGCAGCTCCCTCGATGATGTAAATAATGGGGAGCAAGAGCAGCAGCATCCCCAGCATCTCTGGGCTGTGGCGCACACCCGTGCCCAGCCATTCAGATAGACTGGGGGAGGGAGTGCGCCCATGTCTGGGGATGCAGCTGCTTTAATTGCCGATTGCTGAACACACGGCAAATGGCTCTTTACACGCTTTACACAGAGGCATCCCAAATCAGGATGCCCCAGGGACAAGGAAGTAATCCAGTGATCAAAGTCAAAACCTCGGTTTTATTTCTATTTAAAGTCCCCATCAAGGCAATCAAAAAGAAAAAACAAAGCCACTACATGCCAGCCTGCAGACTCAAACCCACAGATTCCTGCCTGCTGCTGTAGTTCGGCTTCACTACCCACAGTGTCCTCCCCACCCAGCCGTGGTGTGTGACCCTGCTGCCAGTCACAAGGAAGCAGGTACCATTCCATGAGCTATCATGAGCCTCTACCACTGATATGTGCTCTCAGCAGTGGAAGTTTTGAGCTGACAGCACTGAACCAGTTGGGTAAATTGCTCCCCTAAACTCACTTTCAAACGTGTATGCTGTTTGAGAGGGCCTAACCCAATAAACATTTGGTAGAAAATATTTGTAGATACTGCTCTTCTAAACTGCAATGGAATGGCCATCTTTCTACACCCCCTGATACCCCTTGCTTACTTATGAGTATGCGGGGTGGACGAGCATCTTTGATAGCACACACACACACTGTAGCTGATCAGGGAGCTTCCTTGTGTGAAACACATCCATCTGAAGAGAGAATTTTTCACTGTTAGTAGAAGATAAAATCTTTCTCTAGCTGGCTGCAACTGGGCTGCAATGTGCCTGTGTCATTCAATCTTTACACAAAAGGCAGACTGTCACTGCCCTGTCAGCAAAGCTTGGCGTTTTGCAATAAGCAGCCCACACCCAACTGATAGAGATATATGCCTCAAAAGGCAAAAGCGGGCAGCATCTCTGTCATACTGCACATACACACACACCAAATACACAGCTGTTGTAGAAGAGGGATGCTGTGTATGTGAAAAAGCTACTTAACGCTATGTATCTCCGGCTGGCGTGGGTGCGCTCCCTGTTAGAGGGAAGCACGAGAGGCAGCGGCGGGCACGCACTTCTTGTCCGGTCCATATTCCTACTTGTCCGTCTGCGCTGATTGGCGGAGCGCTCGTGCATGCGCCGTAGGAGCGGGGTGAGGTGAGTTTTTTTGGCCTTTCTGGGGGGTTTCACAAAGCGGGGCACCCCCGATCGGGTGGCCCCGCGGAAGTGGACCAACACCCAGGATAGTGAAAATCCTGGGTGTTGGTTCACTTTAAAGGTTTATTACACAGAGATTTTAGGCAATTTTGACTGTGGAACTAGGTTTTTTAGAAGCATCAGTTTGTCAGGTGTGTTGCAAGATGGCTGCTCCCATGCAGTCCAGGATAACCTCTGCATTGGGGTAAGCCTCGACAGTCCCTTTAAAGTAAACCTGAACCCAGAAGTGATCTACAGAGTCACTTTGACACTGACATCCCAGTTTGGAAAGTTTATTTCTTTAAAACACATCTTTACAAATTCCTGAGGTGGCCTGTCTATTAAAGAGGAACTCCGATCATAAATGTCTGGACTCCCTCTTTAATATGTAGCAGCAGCACAGCCCAGGTGTGCATCAGTGTTGCTAAACTAAAGAACACGGCCACTCGGATATTCCCGTCTTCTGGGTTGTGCATCTCACGTGACTGGACAATACTGATAGGCTTCTCCATAGAATGATCCCGGAAGGGGTGAGTACCCAAATGGCCTATTTCTCAAGTTTAGCGGTGCCGATGCACAGCGGAGTTGCCCATTGCTGCAATTTAAAATGGGACTTTCTCTTAAAAGCCATTTGTGGGTACTCCGCTCATCCTCGACCTGACTATCCCTGACTACGCCAATCAACTAATCTCAAGAATCCCGGGTGATACTAGACTGCAGGCTGGCCGCATCCCCAGCTGTTGTCTCGAGCGTGCGCTCCCACACACAGCCATTTAGAAAGGCATCTGGCGTTCGCAGCATCGTGGGAGCAGCCAGGAAAGGTGAGTTAGCCGGTGACCCTGGGAGTTTCACACAGGATTATGCCATCCCAGCTCAGGATCCCAGCAGTAGGTAGGCAGCAGCCTTTTTATCATGGGGACTGGCCATTGGAAGAACGTGGAAAATTCTGCCCTGGATTCTAGAAGCCCCTGCTAAGCCAATGTCCTACTGAGTGGTTAAAGCAGACCGAACCCCTTTAAAACTCCCCTGAGGACCCATACTCTTGCCCCATTCGAAAATCAGTGGCTCGGTGCTGACTTGGCCTCTATTTTGCCACCATAGCCACACCCAGCCGGCAGATTTGAGGTTAGAGATTGAATGTGCTGGGTGACATGACAAGCCCACTGGCCACATTACCTGCTCCTCTCCACTAGAGCGTGCCCCAGCTAGATGGAAGCTGGGGATGCAGCCACAAAAAAAGCAGTGACAGCAATGGAAAACGTGAGTTTTTTGGCCAATCCTAGAGGTTTCACGCAGCAGTTTAAAAGACTTCAGGGCTGGTTGCTTGGCTGCACCTATTGGGTATGCCCCGGGTGCAGTCAAGCAACAAGCTCTAAAGTCTTTTAGACTGCTGGGGCAACCCACACAGGTTTTGATCCCCTTTAAATATGTTTTCTGGACAGTGCAAGTCCATTTCAAGCAAGTGCATTTCAACGCTGAGGCTATATAGCATTGCAAGGAAAGGATCATGGACTAGGGTAGATATAGTCAATCTTGATGGTACTAAAGCATTTGTAGGGGCAGATAAAGTGACAGGGATGGGTATGGCCACCACAGACAAGATAATGAGGCTGCAGAATTAGGAGGAGAACCAGAGACAGGGTTTCTTGGCTAGTGGGTGGCCCACCAGGATGTCCCTATGGCCAGTCCTCGCCTGGCCTTATTGTTTAGTTTTTATGAAGAACAGACACTTTTGTTTAGCATTGTCCAGTGTAAAATCTCATGCTAAGATGAGGATATCGGACGGGGAGGCCGATTCATTAATAGCGCCAGGTAGCGACAGATGAGCGCCAGTAGCGTGATTTTCTCAGCGCCAGCTAGTATTCGCTGTGCTTGGCCGGGGTTTGCTTGTTGACAGCGACTCAGTCGGTGTGCAGTAATGTTGAATAAGGGGTTAGGGGTCGATGTTTCACAGGTTCTGCGTTGTATGGGTGCGCCTGACAGCGAATGGCCAGAGCGAAAGGCTTGCTGCAGATTCATTAACAAATCACGCTCAAAAATTTATCGCGCCGTGAATTCCTTGTTTAAACCCCAGAGCGCTGGCGGCGATGTGTGTAAAGTAGTTTTTAACCCCCAAACAACCATTTTTTTTTATGTTAAAATTATACAAGTTTTTCAAAACATTTTGTAATATGAATACATTAATATCAGACCTGTAATATCAATTCTACACATTTTTTTTTTTTTTTTTACCTTAAAAAATATCTGACAGTATATATTTGACAGTTAAAAAAAAAAAAAAAAAATCAATTAATTATGAATATTAAAAGATTGCTCCATTGAAATGCATTGGAGAGCACCAGGGAGCGACAGGTCATACCTGGCGCTGTGATGGGATTAGTAGCGGCGCTGTTCGTTGCAGTCGGCTACATGATGAATCCCGCGCTAGCTGACGCTCTCGCCGGCGCTAGCCTCATTTAGCGTGATAAATGCGTCATTGTGACCGCCGCCGGGCGTACTCGTAGCCGCCGTTAGCTGGCGGTACCTGGCGCTCGTCAGACACTATCTGGCGCTAGCCCTTGATAAATAAGGGCCTAATAAAACCTTGGCTGATACATTTACATTTGCATTTTGTTCCTATCCGCATTTTTACTACAATATCTTGCATACTAGCTCCCCTCTGTAAATCTTAGCTGCGGCCAGGGATAAGTGTCCCATAATTGGGAACATTTGTCTTTCCTGGGCTTTGAGAGACCGTTGATCCAGGGTCTGTACTGACAGCATCAATCAATGTTGAATTTTAAGCTTTCAAGAGTTCATCAATAATTAACAGAAATCATGTTGATGCCACCTGGATATAGTACAGGCCAAAACTCTTTTCTGTTTCCCGAGGGTCTTCCAGATTTCTGGTTACAAGGTGAAATTTCATACCGGTTCTTTAATGGAAAAAGAGATTAGAGATTAGACTTGGGTTACAGCTGTAGCAGCAATGAATTTAAGCAGTGTGTGCTGTCTCTGCCTTAATATATAGGTGGTGGTTTAGTGGAGGGAGCCGTACAGTGTTTCCTCCAAGATTTGTTTCAGCAGATATTGTAAATGTAGTTCTGTAGAAACCAATACATAAAATTGCGGCTGAATGGAAATCTTAGTGGAAACAAATAAAAGCACGTAACATGGTAGTTAATGTGAAATCACTGACTCAATTATATTTATAATCATGTGACAGGGCAGCGATTGCCTGATTTGCTCATAATAATCTCAGGCCCTTATTTAACAAGGGATAGCGCCAGGTAGCGAATGGTGAGCGAACGGTAATGACACTCACCGCCACGAGAACGCCGGCTCCCCTCCGCAATCACACATTTATCAAGCCGATCCTGCTTAGCGACTGACAGAGCGCCAGATAGCGAATCATTCATCATTATTCCAGCCTCACCCCACAGCGCCAGCAAGCGACCTTGAACAGCGACAGGTATGACCTCTCGCTACCTGGCGCTCTCCAATGCATTTCAATGGAACAATCTATAAATATTCATAATTAATTGCTATTAATTTATTTATTTTTTTAAATGTCAAAAATTCTGTGACCACTTCTGCAATGTTAGATTTTTTTTTTAAGGTAAAAAAAAAAAAAATAGTGCAGAATTGATATTACAGGTCTGATGTTAATGTATTCATAGTACAAAATGTTTTGAAAAACATGTTTTTTTTCCTAAAATTATGGTTGTTTGGGGGTTAAAAAACTACTTTTAACCCATCGCCGCCAGCGCTCTGGGGTTTAAACAAGCATTTCACAGCGCAAGAATTTTTGGAGCGTGATTTGTTAATGAATATGCTGGGAGCCGTTCGCTATGGCCGTTCGCTGTCATGCGCTCCCGTACAGCGCGGAACCTGTCAAACAGCGACTCCTAACCCCGTATTCAACATTACCGCACACCGACTGAGTCGTTGTCAACAGCCGAACAACGGCCAAGCACAGCGAATACTAGCGTGCGCTGTGAAAATAATGCTACTGTCGCTCATCTGTCGCTACCTGGCGCTATTAATGAATCGGCCTCTCTGTATGCATAGACATATTATTTGAGCACTTTTCCAGTTCTCTGTAGTGGCAGTTAAACAATTTTTAGTGTAAAAACTTCCAGCAGCCCGTCCATTCACTCATTATGTTGTTGTTATATTTATCTAAACGCAACCTAGTCGGTTGCACAAGTCCTACCAATTGGGCAGACAGCCTGCCTCCAGCTTTCTTCTCGGCTGGTGGATGGGTTGCCTCCTGCCAGCTGGTCGGTGGGTAAGCTGCCTCCGACCAGCATCACGGGTGGTGGGCCGGCATACCAGCATACTCTGGCCAGCTTGTCAGCTACCTACTGGGCTAGCTTCTCAGTGAACAGATGTGCTCCACCCCCCTTCTTGATGGGTGTGTGTGTGTACGTTTCGACATCTTGGCGCGTAACGTCACTGTGAGGTTGGTGAGGAATCGGGAGAGCTGTTGCTAAGGCTGCAGAGCAGGGAGTCGGGTGGATTATGAGGCTGCAGGTGAGTTTTCTTTTTACCTATTACAGGGAAAAATTTGATCGGCACAAATCTCACAAAAAATCCCCCTAAATTGGATTCGTGCTAAAATTGATTTTTCCCTGCAATTCGGAGCAGATTCAAATTGGGACAAATTGGTTCGCTCATCTGTACATGCAAAGGATGATTCAGCACCAGAGCACCACAGGGCTGATTCGGCATTGTGAGCATTTTTTTCTCACATTTTTAGTGAGAAAAAATGTTTTTTGATAAAAGAGCTGATTCGGCACCATGAGAATTTTTTTCTTATTTTTTCTCTAGAAAATAATGTATCTTGATTTTTTTACTCAGTTCAATTCAATTATAATCATTAGCTGTGCAAATTGTTCAAACATTTGCACTGTTAAAAATTCCGTCAAATTGCACCAAGGGAAAAAAATCAAGATACATTTTTTTTCTGAAAAAAAAAGTGTGAGAAAAATTCTCATGGTGCAGAATCAGACCTTCTACTACTTTTTAGGAGAGAAAATTGTCTACCTCATTGTCTACCTTGAGAGTGATGCAGCAACCAGATGTAAATTTTCACCTGGTGTTGAATCACTCCCAAGGTAGATAATGAAAGTAAATGGCAGTTTTCTCTGCTAAAAAGTAGTAGAATCTTCTCACCTGGTGCTGAATCGACTCTATAGTAATGTGACAGTGAGGCAAGTCCAACATGTAGCTTGCATCAAAACTCAGAGGCTGATTTATTAATAGCGCCAGGTAGCGACAGTTGAGCGACTGTAGCGGTATTTTCGCAGGGCCCGCTAGTAGTTGCTGTGCTTGGCCGTTGTTCGGTTGTTGCTAGCGACTCAGTCGGTGTGCAGTAATGTTGAATACAAGTTGATGATTCGCTATTTGACAGGTTCCGCGCTGTATGGGAGCGCATGATAGTGAATGGCCATAGCGACCGGCTCCCACCATATTCATTAACAAATCACGCTCCAAAAATTCTCGCGCTGTGAAATGCATGTTTAAACCCCAGAGCGCTGGCGGCGATGGGTTAAAAGTAGTTTTTAACCCCCAAACAACCATATTTTTGGAAACCAAACAAAAACACGTTTTTAAAAACATTTTGGAATATGAATACATTAATTTCAGACCTGTAATATCAATTCTGCACAATTTTTTTTTTTTTTTCTTACCTTAAAAAAAATATCTAACATGGCAGAAGTGGTAACAGAAATTTTCACATTAAAAAAAAAAAAAATTATTAACAATTAATTATGAATATTTAAAGATTGTTCCATTGAAATGCATTGGAGCGCGCCAGGTAGCGAGAGGTCATACCTGTCGCTGTTCAAGGTCGCTCGCTGGCACTGTGGGGTGAGGCTGGAATAATGATGAATGAGTCGCTATCTGGCGCTATCTCAGTCGCTAAGCAGGATTGGCTTGATAAATGTGTGATTGTGGTGGGGAGCCGGCGTTCTCGTGGCGGTGACCGTCCTTACCGTTCGCTCACCAGTCGCTACCTGGCGCTATCCCTTGTTAAATAAGGGCCTCAGTTGTGTTTGCCTTCCAGAACCAAAATTGACAGTCTTCCCCTGGTAGATCCCTCTTTGTATTGCTTTTAGGATAGGTTCTCATAAAGTGTAACATGAAGCAGAATGTATTTTTCCTGCCTTTTGTTCTGTGCATTTTGTTTTTCTATAAGCAAAAATATGTATATTCCCCGCTGTACCTCTAACCACCACCACCACTAAATGCACGTTACTGACTGTATGTAAACAATTATGCTGAATTCCTAGGTTAAAAATAGGCATTAAATATTAATATTTTAATTGAAGCATTTAGGCTGGAAAATTAATTAAAGCATTAAATCATATTACATGCTAATGCAAACAAGATACTTGGACAGAGAAATAAGAATTGTAAAATAATACAAATATAACTCAGGGGCCGACAAACTACTGAACTACATTTATCCATGAAGATTTATTGAAGTATAGAAAGAAAACTTGAAATTTAGAACAAAACACTTAAAGGGGTCACTTGGCAACCCTAGAAGGTGAATAATATTTTGCCTTATAGAGCCTTATAGAGCTGAAACAGAAGTTGACCATCACCAGAAAATTAGAACATAACAATTGAAGCCCACAAGGATGTAACTCTTCACCACTGGATATCATGTTGTAGATCCTGTAGCAGGTTTGCATTTCAATTCACCTGCCTGGCAAACACCACTGGTCACCAGTTGCCATATGGGGCTGAGACTGGGTGGCCAGAACAAGACATGAAGAAAGTAGGTGAGTACTCACCCACAAAACTTCAGTGATATAGCAATAGGAAGCTATTCGATTGGTGGAGGCAGCCACCACCACCATATTCATTGCTTCTCTAGAAACCAGTAAGGTTGGTGGGCAGCCATACACTTATTGGGTGTACACCGACCCTGTGAACCCAAATGGTGATCCTACAGTCCTACAGTTCTACAACCCAGTGAATGGCCAGAACAAGGCATGAAGAATGTAGGTAAGTACTCACCCACAAAACTCCAATGAAATGGCATTAGGTAGCTAATACATTGGCAGAGGCAGCCACCAGCAGCATGTTCACTGCTTCTCTAAAAACCGATAGATTCAATAGAACCCCATTGGTGATTCTATAGTCTTACAGCCCTATTCCACTGGATATCATGTTGTAGATCCTGTAGCAGGTTTGCATTTCAATTCACCTGCCTGGCAAACACCACCGGTCACTAGTTGCCATATGGGGCTGAGACTGGGTGGCCAGAACAAGACATGAAGAAAGTAGGTGAGTACTCACCCACAAAACTTCAGTGATATAGCAATAGGAAGCTATTCAATTGGTGGAGGCAGCCACCACCACCATATTCATTGCTTCTCTAGAAACCAGTAAGGTTGGTGGGCAGCCATACACTTATTGGGTGCACACCGACCCTGTGAACCCAAATGGGGATCCTACAGTCCTACAGTTCTACAACCCAGTGAATGGCCAGAAGAAGGCATGAAGAATGTAGGTAAGTACTCACCCACAAAACTCCAATGAAATGGCATTAGGAAGCTAATACATTGGCAGAGGCAACCACCAGCAGCATGTTCACTGCTTCTCTAAAAACCAATAGATTCAATAGAACCCCATTGGTGATTCTATAGTCTTACAGCCCTATTCCACTGGATATCATGTTGTAGATCCTGTAGCAGGTTTGCATTTCAATTCACCTGCCTGGCAAACACCACCGGTCACTAGTTGCCATATGGGGCTGAGACTGGGTGGCCAGAACAAGACATGAAGAAAGTAGGTGAGTACTCACCCACAAAACTTCAGTGATATAGCAATAGGAAGCTATTCAATTGGTGGAGGCAGCCACCACCACCATATTCATTGCTTCTCTAGAAGCCAGTAAGGTTCATTGGGCAGCCATACACTTATTGGGTGCACACCGACCCTGTGAACCCAAATGGGGATCCTACAGTCCTACAGTTCTACAACCCAGTGAATGGCCAGAACAAGGCATGAAGAATGTAGGTAAGTACTCACCCACAAAACTCCAATGAAATGGCATTAGGAAGCTAATACATTGGGAGAGGCAACCACCAGCAGCATGTTCACTGCTTCTCTAAAAACCAATAGATTCAATAGAACCCCATTGGTGATTCTATAGTCTTACAGCCCTACAGTTCTACAGCCCAGTGAATGATTCTACATGTTTAATGCTTCCTATTGTTGCATTACTGAAGAGGCATCCCAAGTCTGAATGCCCAAGCCAAAGGGGAACCCGGGAGAGTTTTCAGTTTTGCTCAGTTAGACTGCCACTTGTTATAAGATCTGGACAGTTGGGCCATAAACCTTTCAATCGTAGAGACTTTACTTTCGAAATGCCTGTCAAAGCATTTATTTGTACCCCGTAATGCAATGCTAAAAAAATCCCCATGCTCTAGTTCCACATTTGGAGGCCAATTCATTAATAGCGGCAGGTAGCGACAGTTGAGCGACTGTAGCGGCATTTTCAGAGCGCCCGCTAGTGGTCGCTGTGCTTGGCCGTTGTTCGGTAGTTGATAGCGACTCAGTCGGTTTGCCGTAATGTTGAATATTGGGTGAGGAGTCGCTATTTGACAGGTTCCGCGCTGTATGGGAGCGCATGATAGCGACTGGCCCTAGCGACCGGCTCCCACCATATTCATTAAAAAATCACGCTCAAAAAATTCTCGCGCTGTAAAATGCATGTTTAAACCCCAGAGCGCTGGCAGCGATGGGTTAAAAGTAGTTTTTTAACCCCCAAACAACCATATTTTTGGAAACCAAAAAAAACTAGTTTTTTAAATAATTTAGTAATATGAATACATTAATATCAGACCTGAAATATCAATTCTGTACAATTTTTTTAATTATTTTTTTTCGCTTAAAAAATTATCTAAAATGGCAGAAGTGGTCACAGAATTTTTCACATTTAAAAAAAAAAATAATAACAATTAATTATTAATATTTAAAGATTGTTCCATTGAAATGCATTGGAGAGCGCCAGGTAGCGAGAGGTCATACCTGTCGCTGTTCAAGGTCGGACGCTGGCGCTGTGGGCTGAGGCTGGAATAATGATGAATGAGTCGCTATATGGCGCTATCTCAGTCGTTAAGCAGGATCGGCTTGATAAATGTGTGATTGTGGTGGGGAGCCGGCGTTCTCGTGGCGGGGCCCGTCATTACCGGTCGCTCACCAGTCGCAACCTGTCGCTATCCCTTGTTAAATAAGGGCCATAGTCAACAGGGAGTAAATACAATTATTGCATGATTAGGCTGGAAAACCTGCCCAGACCCCAATAAAACTGATGTTTCAATTTCAATTGCAAACAATGATTCAATGCTTGCGAGTGAAAGTGATTCAGAACAAACAGCAAAGCCGTCAGACCTGTAAAGTGATGACATAACAGCATTTTAAATTTGATTTGGAAATTATTGAACATTCTTTACACGTATGCATTATTCTTCCAAGACAACAGTTTCTTTCCTATTCAGCAACCTCAGCACCAGCGCAAACCTCTCTTCAGAATGCCGATCCAGCAATTATACCCAGACCTGCTTTCTCCTTGTTACCACAGGCAAGTGGCCACCGTGCATCAGCAGTCAAAAGAAGTTAACAAGTTTCCTTTGTGAGTCTGTACAGATATAAATAAAATGAAATTAGACCCCACTGACAAAAACAAAACCTAAACAAAAATGCATTGGTGAGTACAGTTACATTTTAGGGGTTTAATGTAAATTTAAAGGAAGATCCTTATTTATCGAGATGCTCTAATTATTGATATATATATATATATATATATATATATATATATATATATATATATTTGTTTCCAGTTCTAAAGTACTGCAGCAGCTCAGCATACCTACTAAAGAGCACTTGGTGCATATTTTGATTTTGGGATCAGGAAGATGAGGATTAACACTGGGGTCCAGAAGCATGACATGGTGTGGTAGGTTTTGGGTATGATAATACGTACAACTTTTGCAAGTCTTAAAAAACAGCAAGTAAAATATTAGGGGTACTATTAGGCTACTGGTCTATAGAAACAGACCCATATAGACCTTTATGTAATGCCAATTAATCAGCTGCATGTTTTATTGACCACCCAGAACATGAGGCTAGAGCAGGGCAAGCCCCAGACTTGATAGAGCTCAGCATCAGTTTTGTTGCACAAAATGGACCAAAACCCAGGATTTTGACTATCCTGAGTTTTGGTCCTTGCACCCCGATTGGTGAAACCCCCCTGCTGTGTGAAACCCTTAGATCGCCCCAAACAAACTCACCTGTTCCCGGTCCTACGACATATGCCCGGCTGCTCGTCCAATCAGTGCGTTCAGATCCACTCGAGCCCCTTTTTCCCAGAGCTTGTCCAATACGAGCGGATCCAAGCGTGCTGACGGCCGCATCCTCTACTACCCTCCAACAGGGAGCGTGTCCGCTGGCCATTCGCAAATGCCTGGCACACGCACACGCCCTGCTAAAGGGATAGCGGGGCTGCTCGCACATGTCCCGTTGGACCAGGAAAGAAGGTGAGTTTATGGGTGACCTTGGGGGTTTCACACAGTGGGGCATCCTGATTCTGGATGCCTCAGGGGGTGGGAATCAATTGGCCTGGAAATCCTATAGATTCCTGGGCCAATGTCTGTGGATTTTGGTCCATTTTAAGCAGAGCTTGGACTCTTTGCATTTGGGGATGCTTAGAAGCAATAAGCAGCCAGACATGTAATAGTGGCACTCAAAAAATGGCAAGGACAAAGAAGAGGCAGGAGAAGGGCACAGGAGCTGCAAGTTTATTGAGCTCAGGGCACATTTTAGAGGAGGAATGGAACAGGCTGTCAGTTGACAGTTTAGAAGGAGCAGGGGGCAGGTTTCTGGCCACAAAGAGTTCAGCAGCAACTAGGGAGCAGGAGCACCTAGAAAGTCATGCTAATTACCCAGCAATGTTATATCACATCCTTATGTTTTATGTTCACCACTCTAGCACCACTCTAGCCCAAGGAGCATCAAGGAATTTTATAAAATTCCTTGATGCTCCTCGGGCTAGAGCTTCAGAGTAAAGAGCTGTATATTTATTTGGGACCAGAAGGGCATTAATGGCACACAAAAGTTATCCTTAACTTCTTTATCTTAACCTTAAACCCCAATTCTCTAACTTCTCGTAAACGTAATGTTCACTTTAACATCAAAAAATGCAAACCTAAAAGCCTAAATCAAGACAAATATTTTTTTCGTCGCAAGCCAGTATGTGGAGAGACCCATGTTAGGCTTAATTTAGGGAGGCTAAAGAGACCAAAAAATGGATAGTGTACATAGAATTACAAGCACCTTTTGTCACGCTCGGGGTAACTCCAGCCCTCCAGGTAAGCCCTCAACCCCCAATCTCCGCAGCCAACTTCACCTGTAGGAGCCCCCGCTTGCCGGGACCCAGTATACGCCTGCCCGGGATCAGTTGCCCCCAGGACTTCAATGGCTCAAAGGATGGGGGCTTACTAGTTGGAGGTCTGAAGAACCAATAGCTGAGAGCCAGTTTATCGGAAGTTCGGGGACAGGCCAGAGGTCGACACCGGGAGGTCAGAGATCTCATTTTTACAGCGTGGGATCCCCCTTCACCAAAACTAGCTCAGACACCAGCTGGGCTGGTAGACCAGGACACGAAGGCCAAGCAGCCCCCATCTCTGAAGGCTACCAGCTCACATAGCCCACACAGGCACCAGGCTCTTCTGCATCGCCCTGGCCTTTGGGGATGCGGGTAATGGGACGGGGGGTAAGCAAGTCACCTGCTTTATGGCAGGTGACATGCCAGCTTCTGGTGCTCTGTGAACTATAGGGGTCTCAAGGATACCTTACCAGTTCACAAAGGGTTAAGTGTAAAAAAATAAATAAATAAAAGTCTATTTATTATATTATTGTATTATATTTTCCCTTCCTACTTACCTTCCATCACTGATTGATGCTGTCCCTCACCGTCTGATCACTGCTCTGATAGTCGGAAGTGGGCTGCAGAAGCTGGTAGCGGGGCAGAGGATCGGTGAACCCTGTCACGCTCCCAGCTTCTGCTGCTCACCCCAGGCTTCTGACAGTTCCGCGGCAGGCAGGGGCCTTTTATACGGGCGAGTGTGCTGACATCAGCACACTCACCAGTATAAAAAGCTTCTTTCTGCTGCAAAGAGGGCCGGCACGCGGGGCAGAAAATCAGTGTTCCCTGCCTGTCTGAAGGCCCTGGACCAGCAATCAGAGGTCCACCGGCGGTATAGGAGACCCCTGATGCTGGATCCTGGATGAAGATTAACTTTTTGCTCTTGCAAGGAAAAAATGCCAAGCACGTAGAATCTAACGGCTTGGCACATTATGGACGGAGAGGCAGGTCTGTAGATTCTTGTGAATCCTGTAATTCTTGGCATTGGTGGGGGCCACTGTTGCTAGGGTAGCCCACTGCTGCCTGCTTGTGTTTGTCTCACTGCATGGATGGTTTAAATGCGAGTGTGCACAAATATAGAATGGCTATATATGCACTTACAGAATTACAAGCTATACCTATTATTCCCATACCCCGTGGCTCTGACATCACTGTCAGAGATCACACTGTATGTTTTAGTTAATACAGGCCTTCAAAACCTTGGCCGTCTGAGGAGCCCCTTCACTACCACTAGTGAACAGAGCCTGAAGAAGTGCCACCAGCTTTGTTTGATACACTCTGGTCCATTAGTGGGGATTCTCAAGTCAGAAAAGTGTAATATAACTGAGCAGCCCAAGATGTATATTTACACACAAAGTATACACATACAATAAATACATGCAATACAGGTCAGAAGGGCAATTACAAGTGAGTATGTTACAATTTGTATGAGTGAATTGAAAGAAATGTCAGATACCGTTAGCTGCAATAGGAAGCCACAGAAAAGGGCATGTGGGGAGTTCCTGGTCCTTGTTGATGCAGTTATTTCCAGCACGATTTCAGCATGATGTCTCTCCAGAAAAGACAGTTCACCCCTTCCTACTGGTCTACATTTAAACTCCTGGCTGGACTCTTCCCACCCCCCCACTTCCCTTTGGGATGAGCCTCGTTCCTCCCACTTGCAGTTTGCTGGTATAAGCATCTAAAACTAATATGGGCTCTAAATATGGGAGTCAAAGGACATCCCTGCTGGTGTCAATGAGTCCAGTGGGGATCTGGACACACTTCGAGTCCAAAAACCACAGTTATATATAGCTCCTAGACTGATGGCGACCCACTAATGTGTACATTAGGACCTCCAGATTCTGACTGTGTGTTAAGCTTATCATTAATGTTCATGGCAACCTCATAATTTTCTATGAGGTACAGTTCCAATTGTGTCTGGATTTATGCTTTGAAGCCTGCCTTCCAACTAACCTGCATAGCAGGGATTTCATGCCAGCTAAGGTTTGTGGCCGATTAGGCTAGTAGAGGTGGAACCAGTAATAACAAGGTCTTTTAAAGTCGAGGCCTACTGTGGGGCAATGTGTTTACCTACCTGCTTATGAGCCGGTCAGTGACAATTGCCTTATAGCTGGGTTATCAGATGGCATTTTAGATGAGCTCTTTATTTACAGATGAGCAGGTCAGAGAGGTCATATAATATTTTCCGTCATAATCCTCACAGTGGGTTAAACCATAACTGCTATATAATCCTCACTTTCCACAACCTCGCCCTAAGTCGAATGTGAAGGCATGAACCAATTTCTTCATAAAATCACATCATTTATTAATAAACTTTAAAATCAGTCTCCCCAGGTTCACAAAACATAATTTGTAAACTGCATTTTTAAATTGATTTTTATCCCTGGTGAAAAGACAGCAAATATACTCCCACATTAAGTTACAACTACAAGTCACAAAAACTATTTCAACTTTTACATAGTGGTCAGCTTCTTCAGGCTGTTTTCACATTTAAAATACATAAAGGGTGGATAGGTTTCACTTATTGCTTACCTTTCTCAGGATACTATAATAGATTGACCACCTTATTTGTACAATTCAGTGTCCCATTGGGCAATAGTCCAAGGCCAGTTTAACTCCTGCCCCTTTGGCAGTCCCGCAAAAGGAGAATATCTCTTGGTCCAGGATTAGGATACAAAACTTCTCAGGAAGGGCTCACCTTCATCCCACCAACCTTTGCCATCAGGTCGGCCCTGCACAGAGAATCCCCACAGTCCAACAGTTAAAAACTCAATCCTTGTTACCCCTGCTGGCAAGGTACCATCTGATTGTATGGGGAAGTATTTCAAAGCGCTCAGAAGAAGCTGAACTTGCAATGCTTGGGTATAGCATTTCATATTTACACAGCCATCATCTCCCACTTTTGGACATGTGTTCAAAGCTTTTAACCTTTACTGGCACAAGGCTGGAAGGAGAAGCAAGCTACATTCACTGTGATGTTAGAGGGAGGGGAATTTCAGCCACAGCATTGGTCTTGAGGACTCGGGTTGAACTGAAGTGGGAAGGGACAATCGTGGACCTGGTGCCAAATCTCCTCAATATGTTAGTGCACAGCATTTGGACTTGGTTGAACATCTAGCAGAGGATCTCACAGTTGGATTTTAATGATTTTCCTGCTATCGGTAATACCACTGGTCAATTGAGACAGAAATCTCATTTAACAAAATGTATGATTGTCATTGGAACCAAAGGCGAGGACAATCACTTTATATGGTCCCTGTGATATCTATGTTTTATCTCGTAGATGAACCTCTTTTTTGGCCACTGCAGACAGGAGGTCAAAATAAAAAGGGTCATAGACAACAAAAAGAAAATGAAACTGGGTAAAATGTGGAGAGTTTCCCACCTTGTTTTCCCACTGAATTTAAGAGGAACAATATTCAAAAAGAATTGCTAGACGCCTTGAACCACATAACTCCTAGAGAAGCCCAATTCCTCTCTCCTGATAGTCTCATCTTTTGGGATCACTATCACCGGATCGAGTCACCAAGCGACAACCAGTGGTCACCTGAGGCTGCATTGAGCCATGGAGTCACAGAAGTAGGTCAGTAACAGCACTGAGAAATGGGCTTCCAAGTCCAGTATGGTATGGCGTATCTAGGAAGCTGATGCCTCCCTCTTGCCAAATGGTATTAGTATGGTCGCTACATGCGGCTAAAAATCACTAGCAGGATTACAGAGAGCAAGAATAGAGCAAACTTTCCTACCCACTCTATCCAAACTCAATATCAATATTTTATCTGGAGTCCAGCTTTGATTCTGTAAAAAATTAAACATATTTATTTGTCTTCTTTTATCAATACCCGTTACTTGTGTGATACTTTTGAGACCAGAAAGCGCACACTTATCAAAGGAGACAAAAGAATTGGAAACTCATTAAGCAATTTCTACAAACAATATTAAACACATTTTTTTGTGCACTAGATGCACCAGATTTAATTAGGTGAGTGCTGTTGACGGGGCGCAAAAGCATAAACAAACAAAAAATAAGCCTTCAACAGGAAAAGGTTCAGGTCCCGAATAGACTGCATTCTTTCTCTCTGCGGCACGGCTAGTAATTGAGCATTTTAAGAGTATAAAAATGGAAGAATAAAGAGCCAGCCTTAGACAAAAGCTTTCAACTAAAATTTATTTTGCTCTCCCGCCAGGTGTTGTTATTTTTATCATACGAGATATAAAGAACAGACAAACAAGACAGTGCTATGGCATATAAAGCAAGCCTAACAGGCTGCATCATTGCAAGACTAATAAAATGTATTTAGACCAGCTTTTATTTTATTTTTATTTTCAAAGCTAATTAATAGCTACGCCTAAAACAATAATTCCTCTGCAAGGAAAACAGTTTTTCGCAGCATGGCTCCAAAACAGCACGGATTGAAAAGAGATAACACTGACATCCTAACTGGTATATTTCACATTCAAAATATTAATGTGTACTCCACAGGGCAGCCATTAGAAATATCTGTACCCCATACACCTGAATTTACGCAGAATAAACTTGCCACATATTTAGTGAATTAATGACAGCATGATCCTTCATTTCAAATCCTCCATCACATCATTCTGTACAACCCACCATTACCCCTTTTTGCCCTCACACATTGTAGCCCAAGATCCACTTACAAATGGAAAGGGTTTAATTTTATCTAAAGACATTTATATACCCATAACAACCTACCTGTAACTCCCTGGAATGTTGCATGCCAGAGGGCACTTTTTTAAACAATTTGGCCCACCCACAACAAATTGAGATTCCTATCTCCATTGGTGAAGACTAAGCTTAGAGTGGTATATAGGTATACCATAAAATAAAATAACAGGGTGGCATTTGCAGCAGAAAATCATTTAGCCCAAAAGTTTTTCCTGTTTCGCTTCTTCATCTGTCTCATCTTTCTATAGGGAATCAGTCCTGATTATTCTCAGAAATATTTTGGGCTTAAGTGCAGAAATTTGGACAAGCTGGATTCTTGAACTGTGTTCCCACTAACCAATGAAAACGTAAGGCCAAGATCATGAATTTAAGGGTATCATATTAAAGACTTTTGGGAAGACTTATTGGCCGTTTTATTGGCACTCTGATTTTCTGGGGGGAAGGAAATTGTCGCCTATTTCGCAGATGCCTAATCAATAGCAGGTCGGTAAACACAGTGCCCCCCACAGGGGGCTTCCACTCCTGAAGATCCTGCTGGTACCGTTTAAACCTAGCCTAGAACAAAGGGGGCCAAGAAACCCCTGCCAGGAGACTGTGACGACTGGAGAATGTCAAAGTTATCCCGTAAACATATGCTCTAGTACTGTACATGGAATTATGTTCCATGTATTATTCCATGTATTATTATCTCAAAACATCTTTGAGATCTGCAAATGATAACCCCCACATATATGGGTTTCAGGTCACTCCAGGTTTCGCAGGACTCAGGTTAGTAATCATATAAAACCACATTGTCTGGTCTTGTAGCATGCACCCTGCACAACTGGATATGTTGGTAGCAGGATCAGATCAGGACCTTCTGCACATCAGGACCTTCCACTGAAAAGTTTTGTCACATATTAGTTTTTAGGAGTTTTAGTTAACCACTGCTAGAGAAGGGGCCCAAGGAAGCATGGAGGGATGAGTATCTCACCCAGGATGGAAGTACAAAGACCCTCTGGTCTTTTTTTCTAGAGGGGAGGGGGGACCAGTATCCAACAGGCTCTACACACCCCCTGCATCACTGCATAACATTAATCTGAAGAAAGGTGACGCCCATTTGTATGTACCCTTATCTATATGTATCTATTCATTGAATGCATGTAGTTCGTCTGGTGCACGCTTAGAGTGCTTAAATATATAACTTAATCTTGGGCTGTCCTGTTATCTTGATCCACAAATTCACTTGGCATTACGTGGCCCAATATAATTCCGATAACGGAGCTGGGTGTATCAAGAGCTGGTCACATTTCTATGGGGATGGTAGGACTCGGTTCATTGGTGAGTTAAATGTATTAAAGAAAATGTACCGTGTGATCTGGGGCAAAGAGGTACGGATTTTGTCACAGACAGGATAAGTGATGAAATATACAGTTGAGTCACATTATTATGGCCACCAGCTAAAGTAACTGCTGTATGGACCATAGCCAAAATCTAGACAAGCTGGGAGGGACTCAGTTGGGTTCAAGTCTGGGGAATTAGATGCCAGGGTAGTACTTGGATTTCTTGGCTCTTCCAACTAATTTTGCATATTTATAGTCTGGAAGATCCTACATGTTCCAGGAAAGAAAATCAGCATGTATGGGTGTATGAAATGTGCAAGGATGGATTCATACACAAATAAGTTGAAAGTACCTTTTGCTGTGAAGATTTGTGCATATGCATGCTCCAAGAGACAGGTGATATGAAACCGAAGCACGGTGACACCAAGGAACTTATTGACAATCGTGTCATTTGTCCACTCACAATACACATTCCCAAATTCACCACACTTGGTCTGAAAGCCAATAATCATCCCTTTTTGCAACTGTGATTAATCACCTCTGCTGTCAATGACAAAGTTGGCATAATAATGTAAGTAGGCAGTGTATGTGTTATTACAGGATGGGCCTGATTTATCAAGCACTTCTGCCAGACTATGCCACATCATTGCACCGTTGTGATGTAGTATGGCAGAAGTGCTTGATAAATAAGGACTTATATATAAAAATAAAAGCTAATGGTACCCAGAAAAAGAGTGTACAGAGCCACTGCCCAAACTGTTATATGATGTTGAGAAAGTTATAATGTTGTCCCCTTGAAGAACCAGAGTGGTGCTATGGATACATCTTCCCTGCATTTCCACGTGGAAACATGCACAGATGCCTACCAATCTCATGTTGAGCCCCCTGACCACAGCCTTATTTTAAAACAGACCTTCACCCTAAATAAGAGACTTATATGTTTCCCCCACCCTGTACATAGAGATTGTCCAATCATCCTACCTTTTCTGAGCTTTTAAACATCCAAGATGGTGGCACATGGAGTCTCAGGCTGACTGTAGACAGGAAGTGTCTTCTGACTGTGCATTCTGGGATTGCTCTCAATTTCCTGACCCTAGCTCTTCTACTTTCTAAGCAAAACACAGCTATAACCTGTCCCCTGCAGTTTTCTCCCCTCTACTCTCCTCTCACTCAGACTCACATTTGGCCATGGTATTATTTTACAGTGGACCCGAACCACCAAATGCCGGGTGCTGTGGGCAGACCTGCTCAAGGCTGGCCTCAGCAATAGGGGATGATCAGCAACAATGGAGAAGGTGGCATGGAATGGAGGGAAATTTATGGAAGCTCAGAAGGTGGCGAGAATCAGGTGACAACTGACAAGGACTGGAGGGTGATCGGCATCAGGAGATGACCCATTTGTGGCTGCGGAGCTAAAAGGTGACATCATGTGACTCACTACTTTGGGGCCCACTAAGACTCTCTTGCCCAAGGGCCACCACAACCCTGGAGCCGGCCCTGGCTGAAGGTTTAAGCGAAAGACATACTTATTCTTCAAGAGGCAGCATCCCAAGTCATTGTTTTCATGCCCCATAGCTGGCTATTCACTAAGGCCCTTATTTATGAAGGAATAGCGACAGGTAGCGACTGGTGAGCGACCGGTAATGACGGGCCCCGCCACGAGAACGCCGGCTCCCCACCACAATCACACATTTATCAAGCCAATCCTGCTTAGCGACTGAGATAGCGCCAGATAGCCACTCATTCATCATTATTCCAGCCTCAGCCCACAGCGCCAGCGTCCGACCTTGAACAGCGACAGGTATGACCTCTAGCTACCTGGCGCTCTCCAATGCATTTCAATGGAACAATCTTTAAATATTCCTAATTAATTGTTATTAATGTTTTTTTTTTTAATGTGAAAAAATCTGTGACCACTTCTGCCATGTTAGATCATTTTTTTAACCCTTTCGCTGCCAGCCTACCTGCAGCATTTGCCACTCCCTGTTGCCAGACGATGTTTCACCATTTTGCGCTACACATATTCAACTGTCATTTTTGAAGGGATTTCCAGGGATTTCCCAGGAAAATTATATATTGTTTTTTTCAACAGAGTCTGGGCTTTAACATGAAATGTCTTGTTTGTATTTTTTAGGTGTATTCTCAATTTTTTTGGGTGAAATGTGTGAAAAAAAATAAAAAAAAAACATTTTTTTACAATTTGTAGAGTTTTTTTGTAATAAAAAATGTAAGTTTGTCAATAAAATCTTATTGCGTGAGAAACCCCAATTTCTCCCGGTTACAGCGATACCACATATGTATAGGTAGACACCCTTTCCTGCCCAGAAGCCTTTTATAGCTGCTGGATGACAAATGGTTAATTAAAAAAAAAATGACATAGGGTCCCCCTTCCCGGGGAGGGAGACCCCATTTTTTTTTGGATTTTGAAGGGTTAAAAACCCTTCAAAATCCAAAAAAAAAAATGACGTGGGGTCCCCCTTACCCAAAGTAACCAGCCCGGGACCAGCTATGGGGGCTTGTAGGCACAGAGTGGGGGGGCCAGCTTTGGTGGCCCCCCCACCCTGCAGCCTACGAGCCCACATAGCCTATGTGGGCCCGGGCTCTTCTGCCCCCCCCTGGCCTTTGGGGAGGCAGGTAATGGGGGTGCGGGGGTTAATGGCAAGCCACCCGCTAGGGCAGGTGACTTGCCACCCCCCCAGCCTTGTGAACTGGTATAAGGGGTCTCATGGACCCCTTACCAGCTCACAAAGAGTTAATGTGAAAAAAAAACACCACACAATAATAAAAAGTATTTTATTAGAAAAAAAAAAAAATTTTTTTTACTGTACTTACCTTCGATTGCAAGCTCTTGTCCCTCGCCGCTCAGCTGACAGATGCCGGTGATCGGCATCCAGAGAAGGAGAAGGCAGGAGATCAGAGGATCTCCTGCCACCTCCTTCCAGGGCACCGATCACCGGCATCTGAGAAGCTGAGAAAGCTGAAGCCGGTGATCGGGGCCGGGATGACTTCATAAGCCCCGCCCCCAAGGGGGCGGGGCTTAGAGGCATGATGGCGGCCGCCATCATGAAGAAGAGAGGAGAGAGCCTCCCAGGCTCTCTCCTGAAGATCGGTAAGTCCTGGGGGGGGATCGGAGGCCCCCCAGGTGAAGAGGAGGGACAGCGGGAGCCAGCGCACACACAGGTAAGTGAATGTCATTTTTATTTTTTATTTTTTTTACAGTTAGAAGCTGCTGCTGCAGAAGCGGGGGGGGGGGGCGGCCTATTCCGGGGGCTCTCCTGGAGCCATCCGACCCCCCACGGGGGATCGGATGGCACCAAATTAAAGAGGAGACCCGGCCGGATCCAACAAGGGGTCAGGTGAGTATTTGTTGTTTTTACTTTTTAAACTACAAGCGAGGAAAGTCAAGCACGTAACACCTACGGGCTTGGCACTTAAGGCCCAGCCAAGCCAGCACGTAGGTGTTACGTGCTTGGCAACAAAAGGGTTAAGGTAAAAAAAAATAAAAAAAAAATTTGTGCAGAATTGATATTACAGGTCTGATATTATTGTATTCATATTATTAAATTCATTAAAAAAAATTATTTTTGGTTGGCAAAAATATGGTGGTTTGGGGGTTAAAAAACTACTTTTAACACATCGCCGCCAGCGCTCTGGGGTTTAAACATGCATTTCACAGCGCGAGAATATTTTGAGCGTGATTTTTTGATGAATATGGTGGGAGCCGGTCGCTCTGACCAGTCGCTATCATGCGCACCCATACATCGCGGAACCTGTCAAATAGCGACTCGTCACCCCGTATTCAACATTACTGCACACCGACTCAGTCGCTATCAACAACCGAACAATTGCCAAGCACAGCGACTACTTGCGGGCGCTGTGAAAATACTGCTACAGTCGCTCAACTGTCGCTATCTGCCGCTATTAATGAATCGGCCTCTAAGCTTTTCTGGCTGGAAAAATTCTATGATCCCCTCAGTGTTATGAGTAACCCTGTGCCACCAGTTTCGGTGTGCCTGCCTTCCACATATAGTCTGTGAACGCTGTGTCCTATTCTGAGCTGTGGTTAGAAGGCCGGTGAGACATGGTTGGACATCAGTATTCACTGAGTAAACCTGTTATTGCCAGCCTGCATATAATAAAATGATCAGGTTTCTCCCTGTACTCTGCGAGAAGGCACTTATGTGAACCACACTTACACATCCTCCATATTTAGGGCCTTTCCAAATTTGGTTTACTCACCACAAAGGAGACCTGCATTTTTCTAGACGTGAGAGGGAAAGTGAGAGATTGAGAAAAGGTTCTCATCAACGTTTTATTTGAAATCCTGACAGTCCAGATGGTAAACAGCGTTACCCTGACCTGGCGCAGATATCACAATGCAAGGAAAGCAGGCAACAGGAAAGCTCCTGTTTCTACCTACTACATTGTAATTGTAGGCCACCTCCTCAGCGGGTGATCTTTTTTTGTGTGAGCTTTGGTAAATATTTTTACTTCTATAGACCACATAGCCTACCTAGCCACATAGATGCCCAAGAGTTGCCCATGTATCACTGTTTATAATTTAAATTAAACAAGCTGCATCATTTTGGTTGGTTCAAGTTTTGGGCTGAGATTTGGGTTCCATTTTTATTTGGGATTTGGGTTTTTCTGGTGAATCATTTTGAGTATTTGAAAAAGCGAACAAGACAACTACCACTTTAATGTATTGTCTACTGTAAATGAGGTCTTCTATAATTGAGCAACCAGGCCCAAAACTTCAGGGTGTGCAGTGGTAGCGACCACACCATGGCCCATAAGGTCAGAACAACCCATCACTGTCGCTCATTCATCCTCTTGTGCTCACATGGCATTACGTACAGAAATGAAGCACCATTTGTCTTTTGTTTCAGGATTTATTAGTCCAATTGTAGCCAATTCAGGTAAAATGACAAGAATAAAACGTAGGCCCTTATTTAACAAGGGATAGCGCCAGGTAGCGAATAGTGAGCGAACGGTAATGACGCTCACCGCCACGAGAATGCCGGCTCCCCTCCGCAATCACACATTTATCAAGCCGATCCTGCTTAGCGACTGACAGAGCGCCAGATAGCGAATCATTCATCATTATTCCAGCCTCAGCCCACAGCGCCAGCGAGCGACCTTGAACAGCGACAGGTATGACCTCTCGCTACCTGGCGCTCTCCAATGCATTTCAATGGAACAATCTTTAAATATTCTTAATTAATTGCTATTAATGTTTTTTTTTTTTTTTGTTTTGTTTTTAAATGTCAAAAATTCTGTGACCACTTCTGTAATGTTAGATATTTTTTTTAAGGTAAAAAAAAAAAAATTGTGCAGAATTGATATTACAGGTCTAATATTAATGTATTCATATTACAAAATGTTTTGAAAAACATGTTTTTTTTTTCTCAAAAAATATGGTTGTTTGGGGGCTAAAAAACTACTTTTAACCCATCACCGCCAGCGCTCTGGGGTTTAAACAAGCATTTCACAGCGCAAGAATTTTTTGAGCGTGATTTGTTAATGAATATGCTGGGAGCCGTTCGCTATGGCCATTCGCTGTCAGGCGCTCCCATACAGCACGGAACCTGTCAAACAGCGACTCCTAACCCCGTATTCAACATTACCGAACACCGACGGGGTCGCTGTCAACAGCCGAACAACGGCCAAGCACAGCGAATACTAGCGGGCGCTGTGAAAATACCGCTACTGTCGCTCATCTGTCGCTACCTGGCGCTATTAATGAATCGGCCTCTTACTGTATGAGCCACAAAGGGGCTCATTTATATGTCTGCACCAGGGCTCGGACACATTTTGTTACCTCACTGATATTAGCCTCTTGTAATATAGCAACAATCTCTGGTGGGGATAAAAGCATCTCTGTGTGTCAGGTCCAAACCTTTTGAGTGGTCAGGTGATAGATATGTATAAGCATAGAGATGAGTAAATTGATTTGGATAAGACAAAGTGCCCTTTCCTAAAATAGGAAGTATTTATAGATGATCGATTGTTTAGCAGGCCTATCCCAGAAGGATAAATTGCGATGGTCTAGGATATGCGAATCGCATCCAATGCACACGCTCAGTGTACGTTTTATCACCTCAAACAATATTGGGGTTGATTCTGAAAAAAACTCACTCTTTTTTTAGGAGAGAAAACTGTCATTCGCTTTCATTGTCTACCTTAGGGCTGATTCAACAACTGGATGTACATTTTCACCTGGTGTTGCATCGGCCTCAAGATAGACAATGAAAGTGAAAGTGAGTTTTCTCACTTGGCTCTGAATCGACCCCATTGTATCTGTACAGAGCACATATAGGTCAGTAACAACAAGCTATAACCAGTGCTGGACTAAAGAACATAGGGACTACCAGAGGAAATCATTCATGCCGCCTACCATAGGAAATGATTTCTGGGTGCCAGACTTCGGTGTTTAGAAAAATATTGTAAAACCACATTTAATCATGTTCTTTGCCTCTGTAAAACCAAAAACAATGTTTGTTATAGATGTCCTTTACTCTCCTGATGGTATCGTTTACCAAGGCCCACTAGAGGATCCTCTGGTGCTATTGTGGGCCAGTCCTACACTAGCTATAACCATTATTCTTCATGGGTAGCTCAGAAAAGGACCAGTTGAGTGTATAATGTTTAAAGTAAAGCATCTAATATTTACACAGCCATAACTTCCCACTTGTTGTTTGTGTTTCGTCTGTGGTCCTCATCAGCACACGGCTGGAAGTGATGGCTATATGGGGTGATATGGTAAAGATGGCTTTTCTAAGTTCATGTATGTACACCTTGGAAAAATATGCTCTATAGCAGGGGTTCCAAACCTAAATCAGGTACCGCTTTCCAAATTGCATATGGGTTTTCAGCACCTAAAACATTGTTTAGCAACACACAAAACAACTGTATTAGGTATATCTAATGCAGACAAAGGTTTTAGCGCTTTTGGAGCCATTTGTAGATGGTGGAAATCACTTTGGTTAAGTAGATGTTAGAATACATGATCAGGCCGTGGCCTGGCTAAGTACCATCTGATAGGCTTCTGAGTTCTACCAGTGATACTTGTACCCTTGTCTGGGAACCCCCAATGCTCTATAGAATTATATTCCAGAGCAAAAGAAATAAAACATATTTATGTTAATATATATACATACATATATATATATATCAAAATACAGGCTAGGGGGAGCATCCAGAATGCTGGAGCATATGACCCCCCCTCCCCAGAACACACGATATTCTTACCTTAGCCTAGATCCTCCACTGGGAATAACCCACTGCAATGGGCTACGACGCTCAGGTGGGCCAGGCTTTCCGGCGGCCGGAGCATCACTACCCACGTGACTGCTGGGCGGCCAATCGCGACACTGTATTCCCGGCGAGGATTGAGGCTCAGGATCCAGACTGTCTTATAGCTGCAGGGACCGCCCGAGTGTTGGTCCTCTTTAAGGCTGATCTGAAATTAAAAAAGAGAACATACTTGTCCAGCCCTGTAGCATCCTGATTTAGGTTAAACATTAAAAAAAATTCGAGGCTCAGAATCAGGACACTTGCCCTTCTAAGAGGCCGATTCATTAATAGCGCCAGGTAGCGACAGATGAGCGACAGTAGCGGTAATTTCACAGCGCACGCTAGTATTCGCTGTACTTGGCCGTTGTTCGGCTGTTGACAGCGACTCAGTCGGTGTGCGGTAATGTTGAATACGGGGTTAGGAGTCGCTGTTTGACAGGTTCCGCGCTGTATGCGAGCGCATGATAGCGAATGGCCAGAGCGAACGGCTCCCAGCATATTCATTAACAAATCACGCTCAAAAAATTCTCGCGCTGTGAAATGCATGTTTAAACCCCAGAGCGCTGGCAGTGATGGGTTAGAAGTAGTTTTTTAACCCCCAAACAACCATATTTAAAAAAAAAAAAAAACATGTTTTTCAAAACATTTTGTAATATGAATACATTAATATCAGACCTGTAATATCAATTCTGCACAATTTTTTTTTTTTTTTTACCTTACCTAACATTGCAGAAGTGGTCACAGAATTTTTGACAATTAAAAAAAAAAAAAAAAAACATTAATAGCAATTAAGAATATTCAAAGATTGCTCCATTGAAATGCATTGGAGAGCGCCAGGTAGCGAGAGGTCATACCTGTCGCTGTTCAAGGTCGCTCGCTGGCGCTGTGGGGTGAGGCTGGAATAATGATGAATGATTCGCTATCTGGCGCTCTGTCAGTCGATAAGCAGGATCGGCTTGATAAATGTGTGATTGCGGAGGGGAGCCGGCGTTCTCGTGGCGGTGACCATCATTACCGTTCGCTCACCATTCGCTACCTGGCGCTATCCCTTGTTAAATAAGGGCCTAAGTCTATTGACAGCAAGGCCAATGCTCTTAGCCCAATCTTGTGATCCCTGCTCTGCTGATGATGGTTCTAATGGGCAAGTGTGCACACAACATGCATTGCTCTGCACATAAATGCATGAGAGTAGACGGGCAGGCTGATTCATTACTAACGCCAGGTAGCGACAGATGAGCGCCTGTAGCAGACATTTCAGAGCGCCTGCTAGTAGTCACTGTGCTCACCCGTGGGTCACTAGTTCATAGCGACTCAGTCGCTGTGCAGCAATGATTATTACATTGTGAAGAGTCGCTATTTGACCAGTACAGCGCTGTATGGGAGCGCATGTTAGCGACTGGTCAGTGCGACCGACTCACAACATATTCATCAAAAAAACAGCCTCACACACCTCCGGCGCTCAAAAATGCTTTTCTGAAGCCCAGAGCCCCGGAGGCTGTTTGATTAAAGTCTGTTTTTTTTAGCATGTATCCACCATTAACAAATCGAAAACACATGGAATTACATTGTAATAACATTGTAACATGAACACATTAATGCCAGACCTGTAATGTCAATTCTGCATATATATATAAAACATGAAATATATTTGAAAAAATGGCTTTTTCTATGCCAGAAGAGTCACAACATTATTTGCGATTTAAAAAAAATTACAAACATTACAAAAACCCTATTTAAAAAGAAATAAAAGAACGTCCATTGAAATGTATGGGAGAGCGACAGGTAGCGAGAGGTAATACCTGGCGCTCTGCAAAGCTGTATGCCGGCGCTGTTCGCTGAGCAGGGATAATGATGAATCGGACGCTACATGGCGTTGTCCCAGTCGCTCAACAGATTCTGCTTGATAAATGTGTAATTGCGTGCCGTGTCCGACGTTCACCTGTCGCTACCTGTCGCGCTACCTGTCGCTACCTGTCGCTACCTCTCATTTACAAGGCACTACCTGACGCTATCCCTTCATGAATAAGGGCCAAAACCAACATTTCCACAATGGTTCAGCTGTGGCTTATCTGACAACTAGTGCTGCTGGAATAGACCCCCTTTGGTTTTGATGTAGCTTAGCCAGATTATTCCCAAAATTCCAGATATGCAAGCACCTGAATCTAAAAATCACTAACGCGAAATTGTGTAATATTAAAATCCACATAAACACATTGGCTAATGAAAGAAGGTGTCACTTATACACCCGAACTGAATAAAAATCCAACCAAGCTTGTGGTTTTCTTCTCCTGATAGCGTTCAAATCCAGGCGTGACAGGTTTAGGCCCTTATTTATGAAGGAATAGCGACAGGTAGCGAGTGAGCGGCCGGTAATGACGGGCCCCGCCACGAGAACGCCGGCTCCCCACCACAATCACACATTTATCAAGCCGATCCTGCTTAGCGACTGAGATAGCGCCATATAGCCACTCATTCATCATCATTCCAGCCTTAGCCCACAGCGCCAGCGTCCGACCTTGAACAGCGACAGGTATGACCTCTCGCTATCTGGCGCTCTCCAATGCATTTCACAATCTTTAAATATTAATAATTAATTGTTATTCATTCAAAAAAAATAAAAAAAAATTGTACAGAATTGATATTACAGGTCTGATATTAATGTATTCATATTACTAAATTATTTTAAAAACTTTTTTTTTTTGGTTTTCAAAAATACGGTGGTTTGGGGGTTAAAAAACTACTTTTAACCCATCGCCGCCAGCGCTCTGGGATTTAAACATGCATTTTACAGCGCAATAATTTTTTGAGAGCATTATTTGTTAATGAATATGGTGGGAGCCGTTCGCTATGGCCAGTCGCTATCATGCGCTCCCATATAGCGCGGAACCTGTCAAATAGCGACTCCTCACCCAATATTCAACATTACTGCACACCGACTGAGTGGCTGTCAACAAACGAACAACGGCCAAGCACAGCGACTACTAGCGGGCGCTGTGAAAATGCCGCTACAGTCGCTCAACTGTCGCTACCTGCCGCTATTAATGAATCGGCCTCCCCTTTTATCAGAGGTGACAGAGCCTGACCTGCCCCTTTTTTCCTTTTTCATTAAAATAAAAGAAACAAGTCTGGATGGATATCTCTTAATGCCGGATGTATACGTGACCCCTCCTCCCGACATCCAGCATATTTCTATGGATTTTTATTATTGGTCTATTTTTGGGATAGGGTTCATTCAGCACAGTGAAAAGATTTTTCTCACCTTTTGGGTGCAATTTAGCACCATAATAAGCTGTGCACAATTGAAAAAAATATTTGAAATATATAATATATATATATATATATATATATATATATATTATTTATATAATATTTATAATATATATAATATAATATTTTATATAATAAATAATATTCAGCAAGGGAAAAAATATCTTTCTCACACAAGAACATGAGAAAAAAAATTCTCATGGTGCTGAATCAACCTTTGTAGGTACATAACTTTTTTGGCGTGTTTTAGTCTTTGAAAGGCAACTAACGCTTTTGATCTGAGTATTGCAAGGGCCACTATGTTGTAAAATGTTTACGACCATTAAGCAGACCCTTTTTTTACACTAAAATTAATTGGTTTGCTAAAGGGCCTGTGTCATTATCAACAGTGTACATATTATAGATGCAGGAAAGGCAGCTGCCTCTAGTCCGGTGGCAGAGGGGGACCCACTGCACACTGCTTCCTCAGCCTCTGTGTAATACATTTCGTTCAAAATTATTATGTAAATTATCTTAATTATATATTAATTATTTTTCTCTGATTCTCCTAAATAGTTGATGCAAATCACAGCATAATATCCAAGTCCAAGTCATCTACCATCAATTTACATAAAGTGGACCAACACCCAGGATTTTGACTCTCCTGGGTTTTGGTCCACTCCGCCGGGGCACCCCGCTGTGTGAAACCCCCCAAAAACCCCGAAAAACTCACCTCTCCTCGCTCCCACGTGACCGCCGCTGCCAATCCCCGCGATGGACAAGCGGGAGGCAGCGACGGACAAGAGAGCGTGCCCGCCGCCGCCTCCCGCGCATCACTCTTACAGGGCGCGCGCCCGCGCCGACGGCCTGCGCGGGTGCGCATCCTGCTAGAGGGACGCGCGGGAGGCGGCGGCGGGCGCCGCTGGATCGACGATCAGGTAGGGATTTAGGGGTTTCTGGGGGGTTTCACACCCGATCGGGGTGCCCCACAGTCAGGGGGCCGATCACGGGAGGGTGTTGGTCCACTTTAAAGTATTTTATTGCAAATGAAAATACCTAAAATTCCAGGGTGAAGGCTCTGATGTCAGCATGAAGGTCATATTTTGGTCCGGAATCATGCAGAGAGAGATAGTAGGCCCATTTGGGGGCTCTACAGTTGTAAAAATGCTCATATATTGTCTTTTCATATACAGAGGTGCTTAAAATTCTGTGAACCTTCATATTGTTCTGCAAAAACTTGGCCTAAAACAACATCAGGTTTTCACAGGAATCCTAAAAGTAAATATAGGGCCATATTTATCAAGGGATAGCGCCAGGTAGTGTCTCACTAGCGCCAGGTAGCGCCAGCTATCGGCGGCTACCGACTCCAGAACGCCAGGCGGCGGACACAATCACGCATTTATCACGCTAAATGAGGCTAGCGCCGGCGAGAGCGTCAGCTAGCGCGGGATTCATCATGTTGCAGACTTCAGCGAACAGCGCCGCTGCTAATCCCATCATAGCGCCAGGTATGACCTCTCGCTACCTGGCGCTCTCCAATGCATTTCAATGGAGAAATCTTTAAATATTCATAATTAATTGATATTAATGTTTTTTTTTTTTTTTTTTTTTTTTTAAATGTCAAAAATTCTGTGACCACTTCTGCAATTGTTTTTTAAGGTAATAAAATTAAAAAAAAAATTTGTGCAGAATTGATATTACAGGTCTGAAATTAATGTATTCATATAAAATGTTTAGAAAAACATGTTTATTTTTTTTTAACAAAAATATGGTTGTTTGGGGGTTAAAAAACTACTTTTAACCCATCGCCGCCAGCGCCCTGGGGTTTAAACATGCATTTCACAGCGCGACTTTTTTGAGCGTGATTTGTTAATGAATATGCTGGGAGCCGTTCGCTATGGCCATTCGCTGTCATGCGCTCCCATACAGCGCGGAACCAGTGAAACAGCGACTCCTAACCCCGTATTCAACATTACCACACACCGACTGAGTCGCTGTCAACAGCCGAACAACGGCCAAGCACAGCGAATACTAGCGGGCGCTGTGAAAATCAAGCTACTGTCGCTCATCTGTCGCTACCTGGCGCTATTAATAAATCGGCCTCATAGAGAACCAGAGCTGAACAAATTCCGCTTGAATATTATCAAAATTTCAATTTGAACCAGATCGAATCAGGTTAACTTTAACCAGAATCCAAGCAGCAATCCTGCTACAGATATATCATAAGCTGAATCATTGAGAATCTTTACAAACCTATCCTTTGCAATGCTCTTCTTTAAATAAGTCAGGCCCACGGGTTGCCACTTCCCAGTCCTTGGGGCTGATCTGTGAGGCGGGGAACAATGCAGCGCCCGGCCGCTACAGTAATTTAGAACTTTCTTCTTTGTAACACGCTAAACCATCATAACCTGTCTTTTCCCATTTAGTTTAACCTACAACCACCACATACTGATTTGGCTGTGTGTGGCTTTCTCCATTGCCATTTATTACTCCGCTCGACTCCTGAAATTCTGTTTGCAATTTAAGGCCACAAATTAGAAGCGTAAGTCATCTGTTTCATATAATCCCTTGTCAGGAATGAAAACACATTTTAGAGTTGTTCACCAAGCAGCCCTGTGCAGCCTCGCAGATAGATTAACCAGTTCTCTTCTCCGCACAGCGCCACCGTCTCCAGCCAGAATGTAAATCTCCAACGCTGCCGTCTGGGAAAACCAAGCCTTCCTAAACTGTTTCAAGTTACATCAATATGTTACATTGCATCTTGTTTAGTTTGGGGTTTGTTTTGGTTGTACAAACTATGGAGGTAATTTAGGGTGGGAAAGATTTAGGGTTTATATGAAAATCAGTGAAAAGTCAAATATTTTCTGAAGATGTAAATATAGGGACAGGAGTTTACAGAAAATAAAAACTTTCATTGTACATCCCATGAAATTTTTATTTTACGTTTCTTTCAACTTTTTGCATACTGCTATTTGATTTTTATTTTAGTAGTATTGGTGGATTGGGAGGCTGATTTATTAATAGCGCCAGGTAGCGACAGTTGAGCGACTGTAGCGGTATTTTCACAGCGCCCGCTAGTAGTTGCTGTGCTTGGCCGTTGTTCGGTTGTTGATAGCGACTGAGTCGGTGTGCAGTAATGTTGAATACAAGGTGATGAGTCGCTATTTGACAGGTTCCGCGCTGTATGGGAGCGCATGATAGCGAATGGCCATAGCGACCGGCTCCCACCATATTCATTAACAAATCACGCTCCAAAAATTCTCGTGCTGTGAAATGCATGTTTAAACCTCAGAGCGCTGGCGGCGATGGGTTAAAAGTAGTTTTTTAACCCCCAAACAACCATATTTTTGGAAACCAAAAAAAACAAGTTTATAAAAACATTTTGGAATATGAATACATTAATATCAGACCTGTAATATCAATTCTGCACACATTTTTATTTTATTTTTTTCTTACCTTAAAAAAAATATCTAACATGGCAGAAGTGGTAACAGAAATTTTCACATTAAAAAAAAAATAAAAAAATTATTAACAATTAATTATTAATATTTAAAGATTGTTCCATTGAAATGCATTGGAGAGCGCCAGGTAGCGAGAGGTCATACCTGTCGCTGTTCAAGGTCGCTCGCTGGCACTGTGGGGTGAGGCTGGAATAATGATGAATGAGTCGCTATCTGGCGCTATCCCAGTCGCTAAGCAGGATCGGCTTGATAAATGTGTGATTGTGGTGGGGAGCCGGCGTTCTCATGGCGGTGACCGTCATTACCGTTCGCTCACCAGTCGCTACCTGGCGCTATCCCTTGTTAAATAAGGGCCTAAGTGTAAATGTTGTTGTTCATTGTGAAAGGTAAGTAAGCATAAAATATGTGGACCCCAAATTCATCACTGTTAGGGATTAGCGAAGAGCTGGCGCAGAGTCTATCCGGTTTGCAAGCTCTCCGTACATATACTCCCAAATCCCGAATACAGTACAGTACCGTGACTGATATACCAGCTCACAAACAGTTAAACAATAAAACAAAATACTGTTCCAAAATTTAAAAAAATAACTCACCACGTCTTTCTCCTGGTCCAGCGGCTGTCAACTTTTTCATGCCACAAAGCAAATGTTGCAGCCGCTCCGCTGGCAGCTGTAGTGAGGGAGGACACAGGTCCCCTCTTTCTTCCTTGGTAGCCTGCCAAGCTAGTGCCATGCCTGCCTATATAGGAGCCATTTATAACACAGAGGTGGAGCCTTTGTGAAGTCCTCCCCCCCCAATGTCACTAATGACTACAGATAAGCGAACTTATGCCCTTATTCATCAAGCGATAGCGCCAGGTAGTGTCTGACGAGCGCCAGGTCCCGCCAGCTAACGGCGGCTACCGACTCAAGTACGCCCGGCGTCGGCCACAATGACGCATTTATCAAGCTAAAGGAGGCTAGCGCCGGCGAGAGCGACAGCTAGCGCGGGATTCATCATGTAGCCGACTGCAACGAACAGCGCCGCTGCTAATCCCATCACAGCGCCAGGTATGACCTGTCGCTCCCTGGCGATGTCCAATGCATTTCAATGGAGCAATCTTTAATTAATCATAATTAATTGGTATTAATGTTTTTTTTTTTTTTTTTAATGTCAAAAATTCTGTGACCACTTCTGCAATGTTAGGATTTTTTTTGAACGTAAAAAAAAAAAAAATGATTTTGTGCAGAATTGATATTACAGGTCTGATATTAATGTATTCATATTACAAAATGTTTATAAAAACTTGTATAATTTTACAATCAAAAAATATGGTTGTTTGGGGGTTAAAAACTATTTTAAATCCATCGCCGCCAGCGCTCTGGGGTTTAAACAAGGAATTCACAGCGCGAAAAAATTCGGAGCGTGATTTGTTAATGAATCTGCAGCAAGCCGTTCGCTCTGGCCATTCGCTGTCAGGCGCACCCATACAACGCTGAACCTGTGAAACAGCGACCCCTAAGCCCGTATTCAACATTACCGCACACCGACTGAGTCGCTGTCAACAAGCAAACCCCGGCCAAGCACAGCGAATACTAGCTGGCGCTGTGAAAATCACGCTACTGGCGCTCATCTGTCGCTACCTGGCGCTATTAATGAATCGGCCTCTTATTAATGGTTTGGTTCGGGCGATTCACCAAATTTTCACCAGGACATTTGGGATTGTCTGAACCAAACTTTTATTAAACTCGCTCTTAAAACAATAAAAAAATAAGCTTACTTTCATCCCTGTTCCAGTGCCGGACAAAGTCCTCATTCTCCAGGCTGACCTGCGCCGCTCTCAGCAGAAATCCTTGCATCTCGATTGCCACCATAGGGAGGGGCATTTATAGGGGAGTGAACTGACATCAGCCTCTATAAATTGCCCCTCCATGCGTCAGGGAGTGAAGTCTCAGAATCTGGAGAGATCGGTGGAAGCCAGTCGCTTTTGCTTATCTCTCCAGCTGTCAGTTACAGCGTTGTGAATTCCTTGAGACACCTTCACCAGTTCACAAGGCAAGAGAGGCTGTGAAATAACCTGTCAGCAAACGACCCTTAAAAACATTTAAAAAAAAACATAGGGTCCCCCTCCCAGGGAGAGGGGAACCCCATGCCTTTTTTAAACATATTTTAAAGGGTTAAATACTGTGGGGCTCCCTCTAGCCAGTAAAACCAGCCCAGGCACAAACTATGGGGACTGGTAGACCTAGGATACCAGCCCGCATAGCCCCTTGGCTGTGGGCTCTTCTGCCCCCCCCCCCCCGGCTTTGGAGAGGCAGGTAATGGGGCAGGGGGTTATGGCAAGTCATCCACTTCATGGCAGGTGAATTGCCAGCCCCTCCTGCCCTGTGACCTGGTTTAGGGGTCTCAAGAACCCCTTACCAGTTAAAGTGGACCAACACCCAGGATTTTGACTATCCTGGGTTTTGGTCCACTTCAGGGGGGCACCCCATTCACAAACGGCCGGCACGGGCGCGCGCACGCCTAGAAGATCAGTTGAGTTTTTTGGGGCTTTTGGGGGGGGTTCCTCACCGCGGGACATCCCGATCTCGGATGTCCCGCGGTGAGGGAGGTGATCGGCCCGGGAATCTTATAGATTCCCGGGCCGATCACCCCTGGGTGTTGGTCCACTTTAACAAAGAGTTAAATAGAAAAAACAAATACACAGATGAAAAAATAATTTTTTTCCCCCCTATACTTCTAATCCATCACCTTCTGTCACTGGCGCCTGGCTTCCACCAATCTCTCCGGCTTCTGACACTTTACTCCCTGCCACAGGCCGTCAGTTCACTCCCCCTATAAGTGACCCTCCCTGCAGGGGAGGCGTGGGACAGACAAGGGAACATAGACCAGGGGACAGCGAGAGCAGAAAAGATTTACTTTTTTATTTAACTATTTGGTCAGCACAAATCACAAGAAGTTTGTATTTATGCCGAAACAATTTGTTCCTGAAATTCAGACCGAACTTAGGCTCTAGGAGTTCAGTTCACTCATCACTACTAATGACGTCACTGGAGAGGAGGGCCATGGAGGGAGATTCCCAGGGAAATCCCCTCCATGTCCAAGACACAATATGAGAATATGAGATTTTTTTTATATTTTAAAAATGTATTCCTTTTTATTTTACAACTGTTTGTGAAGGGTCCAATAGACTCCTATACAAGTTCACACGTAGTGTGGGGCAGGTAAGCTACCTGCCAGCACTGGCGGGTGGCATAAGGGTTAATTTGTTCTGGATCTTGCCGATATCTAGATTTGGCCTGAATCCCAAGGTGATCACTGCTAGAGATTAGTCAATCTGGATCTGCTTTGGTCAATTCCTTCAAAAGATCCAATTTTTGCTTTAATTGAACTCTATAAAAGTATATACATAAAATAATCTCTTTTGGGGAAGTAGATTACAATGAAAGCAGGGAGGAAGGCTTGCCCATTGAAATGCGGGACTCCTTCACATTTGTCCATTGCGATGCTCTTCATTTTGCAAAATGCTGCATGCACCAGGAGTGTAACACAACCCATAGATGTCTTTGTGCAACACATGTATTGCGCTGCATAGTGGTGCAAGTACCACCATCTGCTCCACTCACCAATTCCAGCTACTGCCTGCTGCCTCCTCCTCCTCCTCGATGCTGGGTTCGGGCCTTGCTGCCTCTTGCCCAGGGACCTTACGTCTTCTGATGCTGCTGGCCTCACTTAGGGACTGGAAAACTAAAAACACTGAAAGGCAGCCCATAGGGTTGCCACAGCAGCACTCCCCATGATAAAGGCAAAGTACAGTACACCAAAGTGTGCAGTAGTACGTTTCGCTTCCCAATATTGGGGAAATGCACACTTCAAAAGAAGCCTTATTTGTTATTTCTACCTTAAAACAAATTCAATTAAAATGAAAACAAAAGAAAAGAAAACACGCCCCACTCACCCCATAGGTAAGGGATCCAGTGTGTCAAGAAAGGTGATAAGATCCAGTGATAAGATAGGAACACAGGTGCTGCCTGAAGGAAGCACAGCAATCCCAAACTAGTGTGACGAATTTCAAGAACAGAATGCAAGAAGCTAAAAAAGCCTTCCAATTTTTTTTCAAACAGCCTTTTTGTTAAGTTTAAAGGAAAGGTTCTACGGTCGCTTTAGTCTGTTTAAAGTGTTGCAGCCTCGTTCTTAAACATCACCCCCACTCCCCATTCAGGTATATTTCTACCCTAAATCTAGGAATCTGTCTGATTCCTAGACAGATTTTTGTTATTATTAGTTATCTGAAGCTGTATGGTCCACACTGTTTCCTTTGCTCCTCACTCAACTTGAGACTTGGTCTTTTCGCATTCAATTAAGGGAGTCTCCATGAAAGTGGCTCTAAAGATTTCAGTGCATGTCCTAACCAAGGGGCTCTCACTGATTAAAGTGGGTAGAGAAAATATAGGGATGCCTTAATGTGGTGTGCGGTTTCAAATGTGTGCAACTCAGGTCAGTTTTTACCATTAAGTTAAACATTCCTTTTGCTGATTAGTGCAAAAGTATTGTTAAGTTGTCCCACGTTGAACTGTCCGAAACAGTTAGAAATTTTCGGGGCCGCCTGACATTACTTGCATTTTGTTTTCAAAGAACCACGTAAAATACAATACAGTGGGGAATACACTTTGCACTTAAAGAGGAACATCAGGCTGTTCGGCCGGATTCACTGGGGTATCCTTATCTGGGATTCCCCTCTGTTTGAAACCCTGTGATTGCTGTGTATACTATATTGCCGGCAATCCCATGGCACATTGTGTAGGCCACATGTCTCTATATCTCTATCTGAGGTGCTAACTGTTAATGACTGGTGTGGGTACGTGTGGGAGCAGTGGTGTGGCCAGTGGAATGCACTCCACTCACAAATACTAGCCCAATGGACGCCAGATCTGGATGTCAGGTTGATTAAGAAATTCGAGAGTGCCAGCGGTGCACACATTCACCATGGGATTGAGTATTTTTACTTGTAAACCCTGGAGAAACACACAGACCATCCCAAATCAGACTGCCCCGAGAGAAAATCCTGGGTGTTCTTCTACTTTAAACAGACCAAAAGTCTATTTAGACTATTTAGACCATGGGGGCATTCTGATTCATTGCATGGGATCGCAGAGAGGTTAGTATGCAGCTTGGGTTTACACAACAGTTCCCACTCTGGGGCATCCCAATCTTAAAATTGATTGCTGAGGCCCAAAGTTTTACATTTGGTCCAGTTCAAGTGTAAATATCTTCTTCCTTGGACAGCCCTTAAAGACCCACTTTTCTCCACGTTCTCCACGTGTTTCCTTTATTTTGTACATAGTCTTCTAAAGGAAAAAAAAATGACACCAGGACAGTGAAGGGTTTTGCCATCTATAAAACATAGAGGCTAGTGCTATGGTTTGGGGCTGCTTTGCTGTGTTAGGACGGGGGCAACTCCTCATCCTAGAACTCACTTTGAGTTCTTCAATGTACCAGAAGGTACTTACAGGTAATATGAGGTCATTTGTCCAAAGTTTAGAGCTAACCCCAAAAGTAGGACATGCAACGATTCCAGTAAATCCAACATGTATCGATAAAATAAAAAATAGAATGGAAAACTCCCAATTTTTGTTACACCAACTGTATTGATCCTGTGCCATATACAGTATTTCCAATTGAGCCTTCTTACTTTTAATTGTAACTGATTTATACAGTAAATGTCATTCTTTTGTTACATTATGTGATTGATCCAATTAGATAGAGTTGCTGGATTTTCTCCTCCATTGTGGCCTTCTCTGCAGTCAAGCAATGATGTCACTCACAACACCAGTGGCCCCATGAGCTAAGCTCAGTCATCTTGAGGGTGTTATTCCTAACATCATCATGGGCATGGGAAAATTGGGGCCAAAAATCAGCCTGGAATTTTATTGGCCCTGGCCTGCCCACTGCCAACCTACGAGTTGCCAAGCCACAACCCCAGTGTGTTTCACAGCTGAGGCTATAGCATTGCCAGGACAGATGATGGGCATGGTGTATTTGGTCACTCTTAGCTTTAGTATTGTAAGGGCAGATACAGCGGCAGGGGTGAGTATGATCCCTCATGCTCTAGGCGAGGTGGGCTGAATGAGGAAGGGCTACACCAAGCCCAACCTGCCCCCAAGCATTGCAGCTCACTGAGATTTCTCACTCTGCTCTCTGCACCTGACCATGGGTACATATAATTGTAATTCTCTTGTTTATACATATGCTAGTCCCTGTGTTATATACATACATGGTGAGCCTTAGTGAACCAAAACCCAGGTCTCAGGTTTTGGTCCACCCCCCTGGGGCATCCCAATTTGGGACGCCCATGCTGATACCCCACTGATGGGCTGTATTACATACCTCGTCAGCGAACCTATAGTACAGGTACGGCTATCCTCCAGCTTCTGCTATGCATATAAATATGCAGCAGGAGAAGCTGAATGGGATCCTAGCTGCACTTAAGATTGGAATGCGGGGAACCCCCTGCATCCCTAGACTGTGTAGGACCACGCCAGCCATTCATTTATGACGGGCAGAGCTGTACACAGACAGATAAATATGGGGTCGGATTTCACATAGCAGGGCATTCCAACTCGAGATGTCCCAGGGGTGAATTTTAAACCAGACCTAGAGCCTTATAGACGCTAGGTCCAGTTTTCTTCCACTTTGTACAAGAGTGTTCATTCATGGCCTAGTCAAACCCAATGAAGCATGCTCCTGAAAGCTTTTCACCTGCACTTTTGGCACACAGCACATATATACGTAGCCAACATGGTGGGCTGGCGTGGCCTGTGCTCGGCATTCTACCATTAAGAACAATGGGCGTCTCCATACACTGGGAAATTTCGATCTAAAAATAGGGAACATTGATCTTAATGGAGGTACACTGCAAACGGTCCTCACCGACGTGCAAGCTGGCTTCTTTTACGGACTCAGACTGTGGTGGAGGATGGTGCCCTCTGGCACTCTCTGGTTTGAGGTTTGCAAGGATTTTTGAGTAATATTAAAAAGGCAGGTAGGGACACACATGGAGCCCAGTGCTGAATCTCCTGAATGGACCAATTTGATGTGGGGAGAATAAGGTGAATCTAGTGAGAATTGTGCCCCACAGGTGCCCTTTAATTAATTTTAAGGTATTGGCAGCCTTTAAATAATCACTATACTGAAATTGCTGCATCCATTAAAAATGTAGCAACTTAACTTTTTTTCAAATAATATAATTGAATTCAACTCCAACTTAAAAAGAAGAGCGTGAACACCAAACCCTCTATCTAACCTAACAAACCTGAAACATAAAATATATATTCCATGCTGGAAGCAGAGACACCGCTGCTTGTATGTGAAATAATCCAAGCTAGCGTATTCTCTTAGTGCTGTCACAATATTGAAAGACTACCTGGAATTCCTTTCACTTCTCCCATGAGGGTGTCCTAATGTGTCAGGATTCCCTGTCGCATGAAGCTTTTAACCTTACTCCGGCAACAGATCTTCTTTTCATCAACCTTATCCTTTCAGCTTTTTCTCATCTCCCCTCTAGGGATCATAAATGAACTGCCAGCATCGACTGTAGGAAGAGGCGTACTCAGACGGAGGTTGTGCTGCTCGTTAGATACCTGCGCTTAATGCATCTTTTTTATCTTGTCTGCCGATGCTGATTGTGCTGCTAAAACTGCTTCTTAGAACTTTAGCCCAACTCCTTTCATTTATTTTACTGGCAAAATACCATTTGTCTCAGCTGGTTATGATGAGATTACTTAATTGCTTATTGAAACATAACATTTGTGTTTTATGAAAAGGAAACAGCTTTAAGGAGAAAAAGTCCATCTTTCAAGATTTGATTTCAAAGAGGGGCTTTACTTTACAGAACCGTTCCATTTAGCACTACCAGTATTTAACAAGGCTGCTTTTAAATATTGTAAGGTCAGGATCATTTTTTTAAGCGCAAGTACGGTGGGTATGGACCAGTTTACCATTAGTTTAAGTATGCATTAATATACAATACATTAAGTTCTACTTTCAACATTAGATGTAGTGGAGCTTACACTCTAGTTTAACTTAGAAAAGGTTAAGTTACACAGGCTAAATCACTCTTAGTTCAGTGGAAGTGCAGAGGAAGAACATAGGGTTTAACGTATCAATTTAGGAGCCCAGATCCTGTAAACATCCTGGCACCTGCTATGATGGTTCATGGATGGATACATTGGTCTGACTCACAGTTAGGTTTAGGAGGAAATCTAACTGTCAGTTTAGTAGTGGAAGAACACTATAAAAGGGTTAGGGCACCTATAGGCAGGCAAATTCATTCTCATTAATTATAGTGACCAGAGCGAGAGAAGACGTGTGCAGAAGAAGAGGAGACAGTGGCCAGACTGAGAGAAGAATCCAGCCAGAGCCTGATTCTACCTTGCTAAATGGAACAAGAAGCAAGGGGTACACCCTGGTTCTTGAGGAGGGAGAAAAGACCCCAAGTTACCATTAGAAGGGACTGAATCTGTTGCAGCTTTATTCATACTAAAGGGGAACTGACTTTGTAGGCTGTTGATGAAAGTGATGACAACCTTGGATTGTATTTGTGACTACAGAGGGTACCAAAAGCTATTAATAAAGTGAGTAACTTGTCTCCTATAGACTGTATGTGTACCTTAACAGAATTGCAAGCCAATATGTGGAGAGACTCATGTTAGGCTTAATATAAGGGGCTAAAGGCGCCTTCCTAAAACGGAAAATATTTGCACAGTACCCAATACAAGGACAGATAGCATTACCCGTCAGTCCTTGCAGCAGGCGGAGCTATGCAAATCATCTCTTTATGTCTCTGTGCCATCCAAGGCCCGTAGAAATGCTAAGGGTGCAATGCCAAGGATTAGCTTTAAATGTACACAGCCATATACATCCAACTAGTGGACACGTGTTTCGAGCTTTAGGCTCTCATCCGCACTAGGGCGGATGCCTCTGGCTGTATGGGGAGTGAGACTTGGTGAGTACCAAAACAGAGTCGCAAGCCAGTATGTGAACAGACCCATGTTAGGCTTAATATAGGGGGGCTAAAGAGGCTAAAAAAACCTTTACTTAAGTAAAGGAAAAGAGGCGCCTTCCTAAAACGGAAAGTATTTGCACAGTACCCAATACAAGGACAGATAGAATTACCCATCAGTCCTTGTAGTAGGCGGAACTATGCAAATAATCTATTTATGTCTCTGTGCCATCCAAGGCCCTTAGAAACGCTAAGGGTGCAATGCCAAGGATTTGCTTTAAATTTATACAGCCATACACATTCAACTAGTGGACACATGTTTCGAGCTTTAGGCTTTCATCAGCACTAGGGCGGATGTTTCTGGCTGTATGGGGAGTCAGACTTGATGAGTACCAAAACAGAGTAGCAAACTTGCAAGTGTACCTTGAAATTGTCTGGTGTCAACATCCCCATTCCACATGGCATCCACAAGGCCTTCAAAGCTCAGCATCCTGAACTAACTCCCCACATGCTCAGGTGTTAACCACTTGAGTCACATGTATATGGTCTGAAAAGCTGCTATAAAAAAAAATATCTACCTCCCTCCTCCCATTAATGCCAAATTAGTTGTTTAAACACAATACAAATGCTTAAAATGCAAAACCCATTCACCTCCTGTAGCAGGGTTAAATACCAATTTAGATCCCCAGAGGGGAGGTTGTTTTGTCAGATGACGAAATCCTCATCTACAATCGCGTGTGGCCTTGAATGGTCATAACCCATCTTACAGGAGGCAAAGCAAGTACATTTTTTGTTTAAACAGGTTAGCAGGAGGTTGAGTATAGGTCCTCTATAAGGAAGGTATATCGCAAAATTGTGCAATATTAAAAATTCATATAAGCACATCGGCAATCAAGGAGGGGTCACTTATACACCCGAACTGAAAACAACTCCTGCCAAGCTTGTGGTTTTCTCTTTCCTGGTAGGAATAAAATGCAGGGGTGACAGGGTTCTGATGTATCAGGGTGGACAGAACCTGTCTCTCTTATTTCTTCTTCCTTCCATTAAAAAAAAGCCTTATATTTCTTGATGCTGGGTATATATGTGACCCCCTCCCCCCGCCCAGCATGTATATATAGATATTTGAAATTGGGACAGATTTATGTAGATTTTTATCGATATTTTTTTTCGATAGCCCTTTAGGTTACATTTTGTAAGGTGTAGATGGACTGTAGGTGTACAAGCGAAGTAGGAGTCCAGCCAGGGTGATTAAACTTAGCCCAGTTTTAGTCTTTTTAATGGTCCTTCAGACACTGGACATCCCAATTCAGGAATCTTGGGGGGGGGGGGGGATGCAGTGACCCTGAGCGCCATCAGGGAGGTTTAGATTGAACATTACATTATGTACAATTCAGTTTTCTTAGTAACCACTACATATAGGGCTTTGTAAACAGACTCTCAATATGCCTAAACAGAAGTGTTGTTCCCCGTTGCATGGACAAAAATCTTGGACAGGTGCCATGGCCGGTATTAAAACCCAGCAAACCTAGACAAGTGCAAGGGGCCAATGCATCTTATGGGGGGCTCACTGACAGCCCAAAATGAATCAATACACTCAGAAGAAAAACGTGTATGCCCAAGAGCATCTTGAGATACCAATGTGCCATTTTCAACAAAGGATCCACCAGAACAAGAACAAACACTTGGGGTGGGTTTAAAAATATAAGACTCATGGCTCCCGATTAAATGTATTGGGAACAGAAAATTGTTGGGTTTTTTTGGATACCATTTACTATTCGGCTTAGCTGCCTTATTAGTTGTGAAGAGGCCCCACATAGACCTTTTTCCAGGCTTGGACTGCCCCATGTTTCTGTGCATGGGCCCTGAATAAAAGGCAGTGACACTTCCATCTAAGTGTAGGGTGGGCCCCCAGCATCAGTTTTACTGGTGGACCCCAGACACCCCAGTCCGGCACCTCCTATAACTAGCCATAATAAGTGAGGACCTGATGACCGTGACTTGGTGTCCATAAAATAGAAAGGGTAGTCAAAGTTCTTAGTAGCTATGAGGTGGCTAGTGCCCCTCTTTCTTGGAATAGTGCCTGAGTTAGTAACTCTCATCCCTTATCATTAATACGTTTTTAGAAACAACAACAATCAGTGTGAAGAGCCGGAACTATTTGAAGCAGAACTTCTGCTGCAATTCTGCACTGACCCTAGTTGGTCCATTTATCCTCAGAAGCCTATACTTTGTGTGAGTAAGACAAGCGACAAACTTGAACAGATACATTCCAAATAGGGCGGCCATTTTAATTGTCCTTCACAGTGAGAAATCATTTCAATAAACGTTCTTTGTGGCTTTCTCATATCTCCTCTCTGACATAATGAATGCAAAAGACCAGTCAATTACCTGAGGGCTAAATGGTTTCCCTTAAAGATGCATCAAGCTGATTTTTCTTATAGGATTCTGAGGAAACCAAAATGCTTTTATATTTCCGTTTCATGTGGCCACAACGCAACCAGGTCTGCTGTGGTGGAAATCTATCGCACTGAAGATCTGCACCAGATGTGAGGTAAACAAGAATGAAAAAAAAAGCTAGCGAGACCAAACCACAAGCAAAAAGTGTCTGAATATAAAGAAGGGAGGGGTCTGTTTTAATTTCCAGCATACAATAATAACCCAGTATTTTTAACATTGCTCTACCTGTCAATATGAACCATATCTAGGCTTAGGGAGCAAATTAGGAAACAAGAATCAAGTCCATCAATTCGTGATTTTTCCCTACCTAAATCTAGAGTAGCTGACAGATTGTTCTCCAGTATTATAATTGGCAGATGCTGGATACTGGAAGCCAGGATGTGGTGTACCGTTTTTATGTTATAAAAGACTAGCAGGTTGCAAAATGGTAGATGGTAGTTGTAGATTCTACACAAATTTCTTGTCCTAGTCTGCAGTCTTATACTCACAACATTAAGTCCTGCCTCCCATTTCTTCTATCTGCCTATACTAATTAACACAATTAAATAATAGGAACTCACCTGGTCCATTGTGTGGGTCCTTACACCCACTGGAAGCTCAATCCTGTATTTGCACTGCTGTAATGTTGAATGACTCTCTCATCACCCAGTCACAACAGCCCCATCTGCTGCAGTGATTGGGTGGCAATTATTTGGCTCGAGGTCACATCTGAAAAGAAAAAAAAGAAGATACATTGCATATCCTTTCCACTTTACCATTAAAGTGAACCTATACCCTGCATCTCCCTACCATGGTTAGGTAGGCACTTGACCTCCATGACACTCAAGTTTTCCTTGGCAGAGATAGTTGATTCGAGGTAGAGGGGCAGGAAAAAGAAAATACACACCGTAATTCTGGCACGACAAACCGGCTGCAGGCAAGGATCAGGTGAGTCTAATTTTTAATTAATTGTAGTAATCAGAGTGAGAATGTTAATGTTGGAATTATAGGACCACCTTATGTTTTGGTGACCATACTCTAGTCATAAGGGGTATATATACATGGTTGTAAGCATTGCAAGTAGGAACACAGGGGTACTAATTAGTGGACTTTTTGAAATAAGTAAATTTGCATAGAGGCATCTTTCTGTGGACAACCTGTATTAACAAATCTATCATCATTTAGGGACCCTGTGTCACATGCCTGTGTAAAATTCATGACGTCCGCCTCTCCTCCTTGTATGTGGCATCAGAAACAGAGGCGATCCCAGAGAAGTACTCACGAGGAGCTCCTGATTTGAAGTTGGTAGCCTAGAAATAGACAGTGTAAGACCCAGAGCCTTGTTCCTGTAGCTGCAAAGCCAACGCTCATCAGAAGGGACTATGAAGATAGCTTGACCTGCTTGTTTCTGCCATGTTATCTGATGGACAAAACTGTGGCTACTTGACCCTAAACCTCCTATCAAGGCAATACATTGTCTTGTCCTTGCACAAGGTTGATAGGACCACCAATCACTGGGACCATCCTTTAAAGAACAAAAACATTATACTAACAAAGTAATGTTTTCTGGGTGAAGCCAGTTTCTTCATTTCCTTTTGGTCATGAACATTCGATTGTAGTTTTGCTTAACAATGAACTTCTTTAATGAATCAAACATAAAGCTCCTTTTAAAAAATAATTAACTGTAATGATGTTTTAAAAAATAATTTAAAAAAAGCTCAACATTTTTCCTGTAAGTTTTAGAATTATCTTGTAAGTTATAGAGGGGGGCCTCTTTGTTGAATTTCATTTATCAGTATGAAATATTTGAGTGTTTAATGGCCCATAAATACATTTTCAATAAGGATATCAAGTGCAAGGTTGTTTGTAATAAGTCACGGCCGGATCTCGGAGCACGGAGAAAACCTTTAGAAAAATACATTTGCAGCGGGCATAAATGAAAATATTTTAATGCTCTCACGAGTTGTAAAATATCCCAGAATGATTCTGCATTTTGCAGTAATTCTTCTCCTTTAGAGCATCTCATGATATATTACCGCTGGAGACACATGCTGACTTTTTTTTTAATGAATGCGATGTTGAAGAGATTGTAAGCGCAAATTGACCTACAAGGAAACTGACAGCTTTATGGAGTCTTGCCTTTGATTGAAATGTTGAGAAATCTTCTGGCAATTTTCCCAGATATCCAGGTAGAACAGGGAGTTCACTGATTATGCTAACGAAAACAATCTGCCTTTACACAAACGCACCTCAGGCCTACCCAAGTGTGAAGGCCTCGTCCAAGTGCCAGATGAAGAGAGAGACCTACTTAACACAGAGCAAGCTAAGTGACGAGACTTTATGAGATACCAGCGGCTGTGTTAATGCAGCAAGAGACAGCCAACAAATCACACTGTGAATAGGAATATTCATTTTTCCATATATATATATTTGTTAAAATTCAACCCTTTCTAATTCCAACACCACTCTGAAATATATGTATTTCCATATGACAACACTGTAACATTTTGACCACCCATGGCCATATCTAACCATTTTTGCTTTTTTAAATTGTATTTATAACAAGGTTGGGGCATGCATAGATGCCTGTAACAGTCATTTCTGAACCCTCCCGACTGAATGTTGCATGGATATCCAATTGAATATTTTCATCACTCATATAACAAAATCTTTTCAATGTGGTTCATGCTAAATATTTGAGTGAGTTTAACTCTGGGTGCACATTTGGGTGTGAATTGCAACCTGCATCTCAATGAGCTTTTACACAATAAATGCAATAAAAATGTTCTAATTTTTTCCCCAAAAATCACCTGCACATGCAATGGGACATTATAGGTTAGGTACATTGTTTTTCTGATGAGGTAAGGACGATTTATTTTTGGAAACCACGGCACCCTATAGAATATGCAGAAAAAAAATGTTCTTTAGCATACCCCATATGTGCTATTGTTTCCATACCTCCCAAAAATTATCCTTAGGTCATTTTAAAAATGATGTAACTTGATGTATCCGTAAAAGTGCTGCATCGCAGGTACAGGGGATTTTTTGGGAGAAGAAAAATAGAACAAAAAATGTTACTGTACTTTTTGGTATACTTAAGTAAAAAATCTCAGCAGTTCACACCCAAATGTACACCCACAGTTAAACTCGCTTCATCACAAAATTGCTTGACCCACATTGTCACATAAGGTGTAATTAATCAATTGTCTTAATTAAAAAGTATTTTGTAACATTTTGCTCATTACACATATTTACTATTACTATACATACTGTACATTATCTAAGGTGACCATACTTTAGTTATAAGGGGTATATATACATGGTCATCTATGATTAAGGACCTTTCCGCGTCCGAAACGCGTTAGCACGTGAGATTCTATACTTCCATCGGGGTTCCATTACTTGTTTTTAAGCTGTCTCTGTTTTTTGACTATATGGATGCTTTTACTCACTTTGATTACAGTATTGCATTTTAAGGAGTGCTGACCAATTGCTACATTTTTTCGGACTAGATAGTGGACTTTTGGAAATAAGTAAACTGATGGCCTTTGCATAGAGGCATCTTTCTGTGGACAACCGGTGGACAACGATATTTTTTAGCAAATTAAAAGAAAAGTCTTGGATTAAGTTAGCCTAGAGCTGGGGTCTCCAACCAGTGGCACCACTGGTGGTACCCAGGCTTCTATCAAGGCTCCAGACTGATATGAGCCCCAACCTGATCTGCTGCTATCTAGTTTTTACCCAAACCTGATTTGCTCCAAAAATAGCAAACCATGCAAAAAAAAAGGTGATAAATCTATGTATATGTAAATGGCTGTTTAGTGTGTTTAGAACATGGTTAAATGTGGCACCATGGAGGGACTGAGGATCACAAGCCTTTCAAATGCAGGAAGAGGCACCATATTTCAGCGAAGGTCTGCAACCAAACTAGAGTATCCCAGAGGAGCCTTCAATTAAGCAAAATAAACACCATGGAACTTACATGTAACCCAAGTAAGAAGTGAACTGGATTTTCTTTCATTAAGTGGTAAACAAGGTGCGTGAGTAGTGTTTTCCTTTACAGCTTATAAACTGGTAAGAGGTTCTTCCTATATCATTTCAGAGGACAAAGAGACACAAGCTACCTGCCCACCCTGGAGACACTTGAAGACACTTCTGGCAGATCACAAGACCAGTACTAAAGGGCTAATATTTTTGAACATCATGGTTAGAGACTTGCTGCTGCGGTTTTCAAGCCATAGGGGACACCAGTCTATATGCTTGTAGCAGTGAAACCATGTCATTTTTGCTTATTTAAAAAAAGTTTAAAAAAGAAATAGAAAGTGTACTAATACCCTTGTAGTATTTATTCTGTCATTTGCTAGCTTGCAAATTAAACATGTCCTATACAGAAAACAAAACTAACTTTCAAGTGGCTCTAAGTCCCCCCGCACATTCTAAAGCTACACAAATGCCCTGGACTTGCCAAATCAAAGCTTACATTTCAATCCAATACAGTTTGGAATACAGATCCAATGTTGGCTGTTCATAATTCTCATGCAACCTGATAGCTTACATTCTTTTTATAGGGTACATGACTAATGGTCAGTATTCTACAAAAACAATGAACTATGACAGATTATAGCGTATAAAATCCTTGTTTAGCTGCATCCAATTGAGTTAAAAAACTGAAAAAAAATTTACTGCAAGAGCCATGATGAGGGCCCCATTCAATGTTCACACCAGGGCCCCATCACATTTAGTTACGCCATTGATTCTATGTTATTAAATACCTGGTTTGATGGCCTTGTAGCAGCTGTGTGCCTGTCCGGTGCCTTTCTTGCCTATCCCTTAGACTCTGGCCATAGATTACATTGCTGATGTAAACCAATGCCAACCATAGCTCAAGACTATTACAAAATTCCCCAAATATATTAGGCAATTTCATCCATGGTTTAATTATTCCTCCCTCTGGAAAGTTTTCATTTGTGACTCACTCTCCTGGAGGACTTTCACTGGAAAAATGCAATATGAATGTTATAAATGAGGTTTGGGTGGGGTAACTAAAGCTTAGGATCTGGGGTAATGTTACTGAATCAATTAAATTCAATGTTGGAGCACCCAATAATATAACTGCCTAGCAACTCCCTGAAAAAGAAAATCTCCCGCAGGTAAGATTGAGTTAAAACACAAAATTCATGAAACACTTGACGTCGCTGATCAGTTTGAAGTCATGTAATAGTAGGAGGAAGTGATTTCATATGAAGCTTGAGCTACTCGGCCTCATGGCAAATTTCTGCTCTGGGGTGTCTTTTTTCTTTTTGTATTTTACGTAGCTGCTATAGAAACCAAACTAGGAACTATGAAAGAATTACATCATGGCCTCAAAATAGTGTAATCTTATCTACACACATATATTAAGCCAAGTATTTTGCCTCATACACATACTTCACTGCTAGTTAATTAGTAGATGTTGGACTCAGAAGTACTAGTTCATTCAGAAAAAGCAACATTTGCAAAACATAAGCTTTGCATTTTAAACTGAGTAATGGTTTAAACCTTTTTTAATCAGAAAAACTTATCCATTTACATATTTTAAGAATAAGCAACTAGAAGCCAAAGCCCATCTAATGGCGATGCAAAAAAAAGCTTGCCTCTACTCTCTAGAAACATTGAAGAAATGAATACAGTTATTAGGGGGCTATTGCTGGAGGTACATGAATGCAATATGTAAGATGGGGATAAATGTAGTGTGTCAGGAAATTAGGTCAGGAATAAAAGATGAAGGCAAGTCCAGGAGTTCCAGAGAATTAGGGGGCTTTTCTTGACAGTAGGCTTATGGAACTTATTAGGTCTTGTGGCACAATCATGTAGAGGTGTGTATGAATCCTGGACAATGCTATGCTCTATCCTCTATAGAGGTATGGGCGCAGACACAAACAAAGCACCTTCTGCCCTTAAGAAGAAGCCAACCTACCACCAGAGGGTTGCTGGTTTATATCTCAACCTTTGTGAACCTTGGATCATTCCTCTCCAGTTGCAGTTCAGCTTGCTCATCCACTTTAAAGTTATACTAAAGGCAAGCCTGATTGTTGTCCCATTGTCTCAGGCTACATTTAACACTGTCCCAAACTTCAATCCATTAATCCAAACTTCAATCCATTAATTAGTTATTACTGCCAGCCTATGGCGTGATCATATAAGGGGGGTGAGAGGTGCTGCAGGAGACCAGAGAGAAGGGTTTCATAGCTGCAGAGAGAGGCCGCCACTCAGGACATCTGGGCAGGGAGTTGGGACGTTTTCGTTCTTAGTCTTCGAAGGTTGATTGGTGGACCACATCAGTGGGGTGAGGAAGGAATCCAGAATAAGGAAGTGGTTTTCCTCATTAAGCAGACAGACAGGAGAGGAAGGACTGCACTGGAGCCACTCAATAATCAGTAAGATACTGGTTTTTTTTTCCGTTTGACTTGCCAATCACTTTCACTTTTTTACCACTGCTTCTGGAGATATGACCTTGTCTTTGAGCTGAGAACACATGCTGTCTGTTCTAGACTAAATTACACATTTAGGAACCAGAGCTGCCTGTATTCTCCCCTGAGCTGTCTGCCCGGGACTTCTGCTTTGCTTCTGGTTGAGTTTTCTGGTGGTTCTGTGCCCATCTAATTTTTCCAGGTGGATGACCCCAGGTGTTTTTGAATCCCAAACCATTTACACCATAATTGATTCTGGTAAATAAACAATATTCTGGGACATATTGGTCACAGATTCTGGAACCTGGGTGGTCTAGTGTGCCCTTTGGTTTTTCCCCAGTTGGGCTCAATCTTCTGATTCTGAACCTGACAAAGAATAATGAACAGTGAAAGTGACTGGGAAGCATTAATGGTAGAATCAAAGATATGAATATAAAACACAGGGCCTACTGTATGCTTCTGTTCCCTGCATTAGCCTTTATACTTGCTAAGGTTCTGTAGATCCTGATCTCCATAAAGAACACCCAGTTCTGTTTTCTGTATTGAGTGTCTGAAGTAATGTTACTAAAATATGACTGTTCAGTTTGTGTGCGCGTGTTTCCCGAATGCAACTAAAGCGCCTCCAATGAAAGAAATAGAAAGCCCCTTAAACTGTGGGAGAACATTAGCATAAATAGCTAGAGTTGCCCTTCAATTAATGTACATTTTAGGGTAAGTCCAAAAGCTGAAACTTAAGCAAAATACTCACCTTTATGCATGTAGGTGGAGACAAAGAGAGGGATGGAGTAAAAAAGAAAATGTAGGGGAAAGAGAGAAAGAGTTACAATGGACCATTAGCATAATTTAATGAAGCCCAACCCCTTAAAAATGATTCCCCAGCATCTAAAATTAATATATTTTGCATTTTTATTCACTTACTTATTATTATTTCCCCCACTGGGCTGCAACTGTTCAGGACTGTAGGATAAGGGTGCGGCCATCTTGCCTCAGAAGCATCACATATTGAAGAGAGAAGAGGGGGGTCAAAATGCAGGGGGCAGGTTATAGCTGTGCTCAGACAGAGCAGAGCTGGGGTCAGGAAAAGGACAGCAATCCCAGAATGCAGAGCGGCACAGTCAGAAGGCACTTCCTGTCTTGCAGGCAGCTTGAGATGCTCTGGGCCGCCATCTTGGATGTTTAAAGGCTTAGAAAATGCAGTAGATGCAGGTAGGATGATTTTTATGCAGGTAATCTGTATGTACCGCATGGGGAAACATAAAATATGCTCTTATTTAGGGCGAAGGTCCAGTTTAAGATAGAAATGTTAGAGAGGTGAGTGTAAAAAAAGAGAGAAAATTAGGTAATGTGGAAAAGGGGAAGAAGAGGAGGGAAGGTGAAATTGAGGAGGATATAGGCCTTGATTCAATAAGAACAGATAAAAAATTCTCATGGTGGTAAAAAATTCACTTTATGAGAAAAAAGCCTGAGAATTTCAATGTTGTTGAATCACCAGTTTGGAAGACAATGAAAGTCAATGGTACTTTTTTACTCCTAAGAAAATTTGTGAACTTTTTTAGCCCTTTTTCCTCTGTAGTAAAAAGTGCCATTGACTTCCATTCTTCCTATCTGGTGATTCAGCTACAGTGACATTCCCAGGCTTTTTTCTCATAAAGCAATTTTTTTACTACTATGAGATTTTTTTCTACTCTTACTGAATCAAGGCCATAGAGTTAAAAAGAAAAAAGGAGATGGAGGGAAAGTATTGAAAAGAAGAAAAAATGAAAAAAGAGGAAAAGGGTAGATATGGAAAGAGAGAAAGATGGAGAATACATACTGGTAAGACAGAGCCAGGAAAAGGCAAAAAAAAAGGACGGAAAAATCGGAGACCTGTATGAGCCAGCTTCAGTGGTGCCTGAATTGGTTGTCTCCTGGTGCACCCATTACAGAGAGATTGGGACTGAACCCTGTGTCACCAGTTTGTACACCATGAAGGCCGGTCTTGGGTCTGAACCCTTGGTAGGAGAAAAGGAAAAGGATTCTTACTGGTACTGACGCCATGGCATCTCTCTACTTCCTACATTCACCCAACATTTACGTTAAACAATCCAAGCAGGCAGGTTTGATGGTATACTTGCCTGTCCGGCTACCCTTGCTTGCTCATGGCCAGGTTAAGAGAGGTGACAAGGCCTATAAGAGGTAATCAGCATCTGCAGTGTTGTAATTTTTCGAGTAAACAGATGATGTGTTCAACTTGGGAGTGGTTCCTGGGCCCAATTAGCTGTCATCTGTTCCAAGTGAATACAGTGATGATGTTTTCTCATCTGCACTGACATTTAACCTACACACTGAAAGCCGTGCACATATCTTTGTGTCTGCTTGCTGTTAAGAGTGACAAGTAACAGAGAGAGGATAAATGCTGATTTTCTTTTCTGTCTCTCCCTCTTGTATTGTGTTTTCAAGCCCTCTCCCCTATTTAATAGCCCATAGGAGGCTGTCAGCAATCGAGGAGCCAAGTAGGAGGTGTATGCTTCAGATACTCCTGGCAGCTGACAAGTTCCTTGCTCAATTTCTGTGCAGGAATGATCTGGCAGATTAGCTCAATGGGTAAGGAATGGAAAAACCAAGAACACCGGCCAAACATTTTAAAAGGTTATATCATTGCCTAATTACTTTCTATCTCACGTAGCTTGGAATCCAAGGAGCTTTGCTCCAATGTTTGTTTGAATGCTTTAGATACACAGGGAAAAAATGCATATTGTCCAAATTTTATTTCATGAGTAATAACAGATTTGGAACCTCTTAATACAGGGAACAGAACTACAGAACATATTTGGCAATATGATTAGAACTTCTCACCCCACTCTATTCAATTTAAAAAAGAAATAAGACTGGAGACTGACAAAAAGGGGACAACATTCTGCACATAATGATTTTGGAAACATACCTCAAACAAGTCCATACACATTTTAAAGAGGGCATGGTCAAGTTTTGTCCCTTTCAACATTTTAAGCGTCATGATCAGAGCTGGCTTTACATTGTATCGTATGTGAAAGCATCATGTGAAAGACTTTAACACCTTTCAGTTCCTAAAAAACTATTCTGAGAGAGAGAAGGGGAGTCCCGCTTTCCCCTGGGATAAAATATACTGTCTGCCCTCCACTGAACCCCCCTTACCCTCAAAAAACAATTAAGCTGAGAAGGAAGTGCCCTTTTCCCCTTTCTCCCACCTGGACCAAAAGGTACCAGTCCATTGAACAAAAAAAAAGAGCAAATGCAACTTGCCAAATAAGAAAAAAGTCCCCAATGGGGTCCTTAAGATGACCACGTCTTGTGCTGCTTCTCCATCTAAACAATCCAAATGCCACACATGTCCATGGCAAGAGGAGCACTGTGCATGCACCCATTTGCGCATGCGTGCATTGGGTAGCATGCTTCAAAATTCTGTGCACGTGCATGAGCATCCATGCACTAGGTGCGATGACTCACGCTAACCCTCCTGATGTCTCCTCTATTTCAGGACTGTCTTTAGATCTTCTCAGCCACTTGCTTCCTGTTTGACTGAACGATGCTCGCTGTATGTGATTCTTCATTTTGACCCTTGGCTTTGGACTTTTGACTTCCTTTCTGGCTCACCCGTGGGCTGCTTGGACTGCTTCTCAAGATTTGACTACAGCTTTTGTCCTCACTCCTCCCACTGTAGGCCCCAACCTCTTGATTAGACTTCTATATCTGATACCCGCTACCTGCCCTCTGACCCCGTCCTGGACCTTTATCCTGCTTTTGTCTATACTATGTACCGAGGCCCTGGTGGGCAGGTGGATGATTCGCTGTGTCCTGCAGCTCAGCCTGTCCTTCCTTGCTTAGGGCTCCAGTGAAAACACAACCATCTTGTAGACCCTGAGACCTGGTACCTCTGGAAGTTCAGTTGCTCCACCCATCAGGCTCTACTGGCCTAGCTTCTGGCACAGACATAGGTAGGGGTGGACTGGCCATAGGGAGGGACAGGAGAAATTCCAGTGAGCTGCTTTACTTTGGGATCAGGTGGGCTAAGGTGTAGCCCCTAGAAGGCACCAGGAATTCACCCTCAATTGTCGGTGCCATGTTGCTTCTAACACCACCTCCACTAACAGCCTCACTGGTCTACCATAACCCCCCCCCCCCCCCCCCAACTGCTCACACTGTTCCCTGGCAAGAAACCCTAGCCCATGATCTGCCCTTAAAATACTATAGGAATTCACCCTCAATTGTCGGTGCCATGTTGCTTCTAACACCACCTCCACTATCAGCCTCACTGGTCTACCATAACCCCCCCCCCCCCCAACTGCTCACACTGTACCCTGGCAAGAAACCCTAGCCCATGATCTGCCCTTAAGATACTATAGCCCCAACATCATATCTGTGTCACACGCACGTCTGCCACATGATTGCCACCTCCAAAACAATACTAAAGCATAAGTACTATTGCTTTCAGAATTCCATTTTCACCTCTGAGAGAGATCTTTACCTGCCATGGGAAAGCACATTCGGTGACCAGCTGGGAAGCAAATTGGGGGCTCATGGGTTATACAATGGGCTGGTCATGGGCCAGTCATGAGCTAATAAAATCCCAGGCCTATTCTTTTCTCCAGTCTACCATTGAAAAAAGCTGAATTCGGAAAACCATAAGGATGTTGTCATGTTCCTGTTTAAGCCAACAGCATCCCAATGACAGAAACAAGGTTAAATCTCCCCCAAGGGCTTGTGCAAATACCACAATGTTGGCTTGTAAATGGAAAATTGAAAGACAAATAATTTAATTGAAGTTACAACTAGAGGTATAAATAAAGTGTAAACAAGTTTAGCAGGGGTCGGGTTAACGTGTCTTCCAGCAACAGCTACCTGCGATTACACCTTTCATGGAACCATCAGACGGGTTTCCATTATTGTTCCTGGCTGAGTGATGAGAGGTGATCCCTGGCACCGCAATCTGTCATTCCACAATAAAGGATCATTTATCACTTCATTATAGATGCATATGGGAGCCCTGTGCAATATATTACAATAAATGTATGTAAATATCTCTCACCTGCTGGATAATAAGCTGCCTCACATCCTCTCAGCAATAATGGATGAATATTAATCACTGTTAATCACTCATCTATAGGCACTGAGGGAGGGATTCACTGAGAGAAATTAAAGTAAGCGCAATGTCACTGCATAGCCAAGCAATTATTATGAGCCCACAGAAAAAGATCTCATTATGGAGGCTGCAAGAACAAAATGGCTGCTTCTATATAAATGTTTCACAGACAAGATTTTTGCTTTGGGATGATGTCAGGGACTGAACTGGACACTGAGCACCAGTAGGAGGATAGCAGGGACTAGGCACCCAGAGGAGGATAGCAGGGACTAGGCACCCAGAGGAGGATAGCAGGGACTAGGCACCCAGAGGAGGATAGCAGGGACTAGGCACCCAGAGGAGGATAGCAGGGACTAGGCACCCAGAGGAGGATAGCAGGGACTAGGCACCCAGGGGAGGATAGCAGGGACTAGGCACCCAGAGGAGGACAGCAGGGACTAGGCACCCAGAGGAGGATAGCAGGGACTAGGCACCCAGAGGAGGACAGCAGGGACTAGGCACCCAGAGGAGGATAGCAGGGACTAGGCACCCAGAGGAGGACAGCAGGGACTAGGCACCCAGAGGAGGATAGCAGGGACTAGGCACCCAGAGGAGGATAGCAGGAACTAGGCACCCAGAGGAGGATAGCAGGGACTAGGCACCCAGAGGAGGATAGCAGGGACTAGACACCCAGAGGAGGATAGCAGGGACTAGGCACCCAGAGGAGGATAGCAGGGACTAGGCACCCAGAGAAGGATAGCAGGGACTAGGCACCCAGAGGAGGATAGCAGGGACTAGGCTCCCAGAGGAGGATAGCAGGGACTAGGCTCCCAGAGGAGGATAGCAGGGACTAGGCACCCAGAGGAGGATAGCAGGGACTAGGCTCCCAGAGGAGGATAGCAGGGACTAGGCACCCAGAGGAGGATAGCAGGGACTAGGCACCCAGAGGAGGATAGCAGGGACTAGGCTCCCAGAGGAGGATAGCAGGGACTAGGCTCCCAGAGGAGGATAGCAGGGACTAGGCACCCAGAGGAGGATAGCAGGGACTAGGCACCCAGAGGAAGACAGCAGGGACTAGGCACCCAGAGGAGGATAGCAGGGACTGAGTATACAGATAATTAATATATTGGTTGGCACACCGTAATTAAAACTAAGTGTAAACGTACAGACAGGGTGCTTTACCCCCTGGGATTTTTCCTCAATATATCCCAACATAGAGTACCATAAAAAATTTTGGAAAAGAGGAAGCACACCAATATTTTACGAAATTTTGTTCATAGTTTATAGTGTCAAAAAAGTAATAAATGATATATATTTACAATAGATATACACACATATCCGTGTGTTATATACACTGTGCACACGGTATATTAAATACACATATAGTAGAAAAGGATACAATTATTTATTCTGGTATATAGTTCTGCTTGGACTGTGAATACCTTACTGACAAAAGAAAAAGGAATGACATGATAATATTAACATTAACTGTACCAAAAATGGACTATGAAGTATTGGTAAAAAGTTACCTGTGTCTAGGGAAATCTATAGTAAGGTATCCACAAGAGCGTTCTCAGATTGTATTACTTGCATACAGTATCTGGGCGTATCAAAGAGTTAAAGAAATTACAACCAGAATATAGGTATATAGTATATTAAATGATGTCTGTGTCAGAGGTACACAATTCCATCATTCCACAGACCATATAAATGCACAACAGAAGAAAGATGCCTCAGTCATGACATCCCAATCATGGCATCAGTGTAAAATATATAACACACAGTTTGCAGAGTCAAGACATTACAACACAAATTGTATATATGTAAGTGTATAGGATCGCATATATGTTACCAACGTTTCACGCCCGCTGGCCGTTTCATCAGGGACTGAGTACCCAGAGGAGGATAGCAGGGACTAGGCACCCAGAGGAGGATAGCAGGGACTAGGCACCCAGAGGAGGATAGCAGGGACTAGGCACCCAGAGGAGGATAGCAGGGACTAGGCACCCAGAGGAGGATAGCAGGGACTAGGCACCCAGAGGAGGATAGCAGGGACTAGGCACCCAGAGGAGGATAGCAGGGACTAGGCACCCAGAGGAGGATAGCAGGGACTAGGCACCCAGAGGAGGATAGCAGGGACTACATACCTGGAGGAGGATAGTAGGGACTGAGTACCCAGAGGATTATAGCAGGGACTACGAGCCAGGAGGTGAACAGCAGGGGCTGAGCACCCAGAGAAGGGGAACAGGGACTGCATACCCAGAAGAGAATAGTAGGGACTAGGCACCAGGAGGAAAAACTGAAAAATTATTGTTGGACATGTTCAATACAAAATTGATTACTAATCATACAGCTGATGACTTGAAGATTATACTGCCTGTCATTTGCTTCGGCCATTTACCTTGATTTATTGAAAAGCCCAAACCCTTAAAAAACGATTCCCCAGCATCTAAAGTTAATATATTTTACGTTTTTAGTCACTTACTTATTATTCTTTCCCCCACTGGGCTGCAACTCTGTTCAGGACTTTAGGATACGGGCACCGCCATCTTGACTCAGAAGCATCACACTTACTGAGGAGAGGAGAGTGGGATAAAGTACAGAGGGGCGGGTTATAGCTGTGCTTTGCTCAAACCTGATGCAGGTAAGATGATTTTTAATGTGAGCAATCTGTATGTACAGGGTGTGGGAAACATATAAGATAAGCTCTTATTCAGAGTGAAGGACCGCTTAAAGAAAATTATCATTTGCTAAAACCGGGCCTTCTGCATGATTTAATGAAAAGGCCAAACCCTTAAAAATCTATTCCCAGCATCTAAAATTCAAATATTTTAAGTTTTTAGTCACTCACTTATAATCCTTCCCCCACTGGGCTGTAACTCTGTTCAGGACTCGGACAAGGATACGGGGGCCGCCATCTTGCCACAGAAGCATCACATATTGAGAAGAAGAGGGCGGGATATGAACGTTTAATTTATACACATTTTTAAAACCGTTGTAACTTTTTTTGTAGTTTTGTGTAGAAATGTGTGTCTGTAAGTTAAAGATTTGAACTATACCTGAAGTAGAAGCTTAAAGTGGACCAAAATCCACCCTGGAGTCTACGAGAGGCATACGCCCTTTCCCCGGGGCATCCGGATTCGGAAATCCCTGCTGTGTAAAAACAGATAATCTCACCTCCTCCCGACCCAATGGTGCAAGCACGAGTAGCGGCTGCTGGCTGCCGTAATAGGGAGTGTGCCAGAGCCAGGCATTTGTGGATGGCCGGGCACGCTCCCTGTTATAGGGTAGCGGGGATGCGGCCACTGGAACACTCAGCTGCGCTCATCTTCACTCGAATAGACTTGACTGGAGACGAGTCTAAGACGATATGACGCTAGCGCATTGGAGTGTGCTCATTGGACGAGAGGCTGTGCACGCACTGTTGAACCGGGCAAGGGTGAGTTTTGGTGGGCGACCTGAGGGGTTTCACACAGAAGGGCATCTCGCATCGGCGTGCCAAACCAGAAGTCATAGGATAGTCAAATTCCTGGGTTTTGGTCCACTTAAAGGTACTTCAAAGGTCGCATTTTTAATCTACTGAGTTAGCCAATAAATATAATTAGTCTAGCCCAGGATTTTCTGCTTGTATGTTAGTTATTAACACCCTAAACATTTAATCTGGACAGGTAAAAAGACGCCTTATTTAAAACAGATCACGGGTAATTTTTGCCTGCCCCTCCAGTGCAACCTTATTTATGATATTCATCAGTTAGAAAGCTCCAAAATCTAGCAAAATGACCATCTGTCCGAGTTTCTCTGGTTGGGACAGTGCACAATCACTGCTCCACCAAAAACAAATAGGCTTTGTTGGTTCATAGTGACATCCCAATTTGGCAACCCGTGCATGTGCTATGGGAGCAAGGTAAGAATCTGGAAATTCCAGGGGGGGGTCACAGATTGCGATACCCCTGGGGAAGGCCTTCACTGAGCCCTACAGTATTTTAGACTTTAGAGCCAGGACCTAAGAGTTTTGCCCTAATCAGGCCACCGTGGGATAAGTAGGTGGCAGTTTTGATGCACCCCTCCCTTTCTGTGGGGCCCACAGATAAGCCAGGCTTACATTTTTATTTTATTTTACTTGCTTCTACTCTGGTACAAGCTGTCCTTTATCTATTAAAGCCTCCGACCCAGCCATTTTGTGTGAGACTTTCTGTCAATAGGCCACCAATCCGGAAGCACTTACAATTAGGTTGCCATCAGATAGGGTGACCTCTAAGACCTCCTGGCCTTAGGTTGCACATTGTAACCGAAATGAAGCTAAGCTTATATAAATAGGATCTCCAGGTACAGTATCTCACATGTCTCAACCCTCATTAACCCTCATCCTCTCCAGGCCCTCACTGCCTCATCCCCTCCAGGCCCTCACCTCCTCATCCTCTCCAGACCCTCACTTCCTCATCCCCTCCAGGCCCTCACCTCCTCATCCTCTCCAGGCTCTCACCTCCTCATCCTCTCCAGGCCCACACCTCCTCATCTGATCCAGGCCTTCACCTCCTCATCCTCTCCAGGCCCTCACCTCCTCATCCGCTCCAGGCTCTCACCTCCTCATCCTCTCCAGGCCCTCACCTCCTCATCTGATCCAGGCCCTCACCTCCTCATCCTCTCCAGGCTCTCACCTCCTCATCCTCTCCAGGCCCTCACCTCCTCATCCTCTCCAGGCCTTCACTTCCTCATCCCCTCCAGGCCCTAACCTCCTCATCTGATCCAGGCCCTCACCTCCTCATCCTCTCCAGGCCCTCACCTCCTCATCCTCTCCAGGCCTTTACCTCCTCATCCTCTCCAGGCCTTTACCTCCTCATCCTTTCCAGGCTCTCACCTCCTCATCCTCTTCAGACCCTCACCTCCTCATCCTCTCCAGGCCCTCACCTCCTCATTCTCTCCAGGACCCCACCTCCTCATCTGATCCAGGCCCTCACCTCCTCATTCTCTCCAGGACCTCACCTCCCCATCTGATCCAGGCCCTCACCTCCTGATAACTCGGCATTGAATTACAGCTTAGTGTTGTCTCAGGAAGAGGTGCGGCTCCACTCATATGAACAGATGGTTGTTATAGGTTAGGTGTCAGGGTTAATTTTTCATAGCTTTTTGTAAAACACCAAATGGGTCCACTCATGATGAGACCCAGACCCAGCCAGGTTTCTTTAATGACCTGACTTCCTTCTAGTTATAAGCAGTGCTGGTTTTAGGTAAAATGTGGCTCTGTGCAAAATTTTCAAGCATTTGGTTTTGAAATATTAAACAACGCATTCACATTTACCCCCAATCAACATACATTTATTAAAGTAGCTCAAAACTGTGTATGGTCTTACCTTAGTCCCTGTCCATGGGTAATCCAGATTTGGAATGCCCCACTGGGTGACACCCCACGGTCAGACAAAAATCTTATCTCACAATCCCATGCAAGTGCCTTCCAAGCATTGATTTGCCATGTACTTAGTTTTTGCACACCCCCTGCTCAGCAGAATTGAATGGGGATGCCACCTCCATGGAAAAGGTACGATTTTTGGCTGACCATGGAGTTTCAGGCAGCAGGTCATCACAAATCCAGTTGTTCTGGGGATATGAAAATGAGCTGATGCTAGCATGTACGCCAGGCCCAATTATTTTCCTTTTTTAAATGCCCCTCCACGCCACATCAGCATTCAATTATACACCCTGTCAGGAGACAAAATTCTATTTTTTTATTTTTAGTTACAGTCCTGTATACAGCCCTGGCATTTAACTGACAAGAGGAAATGGGCTGTGAACTGGGTTGGAATAATGTTCTGCCCAGCTTTTGCCCTGCTGATGTTGATAGTGAAAAGCTCTAAGAGCAGCAATGAGTCTGATGGGGTCTCCATGTCCTGCCTATGGCATTGAAGGCAGAGGGCCCCTTTGGAGATGGGCCCCAAGGCAATTGCCCTGTTTGCCACTACCTAACACTGGTCCTGGTTATATGCGTTGGCCCCTCTGAAAGCCAAACTTCAGCCACGATTTTTGTTGTAAGAAGGGTTTATATCTCGCATTGTACAATATATAGCAATTCATGAACAATTTGCCATAGACAATGTATACTTCTTAGCACTACATTAATTAATCAGTTCTAATAAAAATTACACATCAAACTATATTATACTCTAGAACCAATTGCTGACTGCTAAACCGCATAGACAATACACAAAAGAAAAAGAAAAAAAAGGGTAGAGTGTGTCTCCAGAGCATGGGATGTCTTCAAAACCAGGATTTATTGCTGCTATAATCTCGCCGAATACTCAACAGCTTTTCAAACTGAGTTCGATTACTCAATAAGATACTCAACAATTTTTCATTCGATAATATCCATATTATTGTTTGTATAAATAAGGTAAAGGGGATAACCCCCTTTCTCCAGGACTTGTCAATTGTCACCTTAGCCGCTGCTAAGGGTTAACCCAATCAACCTCCCCTTGACTTGTTTTGTCTTACAGTCCCTAATAACGCCATTTTAGGACCACACTGAGTATTGGAGCCTGTGGCCTTCCTAATTACCTTAAAACTTTACTCCAAAACTTTCTTTCATGTCTTAAGCGGCTCAGACTAGTCACACAAGCAGCATGTGAAGTTTTACCTAATTAGCCTGAGCTGCGTAGGATGGGAAGCCACATGCAGAACTTGTTGGTGAGTTTAACTGCTCCCAGATGTCCTCCACTCCTCACACACCCCAGAGGTGGAGTTCTGCTACACTGCCTGTCATGGGTTTTATGGGGGAGGTTCTGCCTCACTGCCTGTTACGGGATACTTGGGGGTGTTGCCGCATTGCCTTTTATGGGGTTCTTGGGGAGTCTGCCACACAGCATGGGTTTGGGTTCTTTGAGGGGGGTTCTGCCTCACTGTCTGTTATGGGATTCTTGTGGGTGTTGCCACATTGCCTGTTATGGGGTTCTTGGGGGAATCTGCCTCACGGTATGTTATTGGGTTCTTTGAGGGGGGTTCTGCCTCACTGCCTGTTATGGGATTCTTGGGGGTGTTGCCGCATTGCCTGTTATGGGGTTCTTGGGGGGTTCTGCCACACGGCATGTTATTGGGTTCTTTGGGTGGTTCTGCCAAACTGCCTGTTATGGGATTCTTAGGGGGGTGTTCTGCCTTATTGGGGGGTTTTCGGGGCTCTGGAACTGGAGAGTCTGCTGGCGCTCTGCCTTTTAAATATTGGACCCATGGGGGTCTCATGGCATTCTGCTAATTAATTTTTGGCTGGGGACACTGCTGCTCTGCCCAATATTGGGTTTTGGGGGGCATCTGTGTTTTGCTTAATGTTTATAGGAGTTGAGGGAGTCTGCCTACACTTTGAATATTAATTATTTGTTCTTCAGAGACTCTACTGCACTTGTATGTTTGGTACCAGCACCTCGGGCCACACGAAGGCCATAGAATTTTAGCACAGAGATCAGGTTTGATGGGTGCCCACTGGGTGGCAATTGCCTGTGCCAACAGAAGCTCAGAGGTCCAGTGGGGAACCCCAGTCCAAAGTTTGCTGTGGGGTCCATGGGATTCTAGTTACGCCACTGCCTCCAAGATAGAGGTCATATAAAGACAATCTGAGAATGCTTATTCTTTCTTTTCACCATGTCCATGCAATGGGAGGGCGGCCAGCAAATGGGCCACTATATAAACCAATCAGTGTGTGAACAAATTATTGACTCCAGAAACACATGGAATGCAGAGATAGATGTACAACATTTACCTACAAGGTTGCCCCGTTTCCTAGCCTACATCATAAAAGAGCATGTGTTTTGAAAGTAAACTTACCCTTAAAGCATTAGCATGTGATTAAACTATTAAAAAAAGACACTTAGCTAGTTTTTTAAGTTGTATTTAAGGGTAAACATAAAAGGTGACATCTGATTGGCTGTTATCGGTTTTCACACACCTGCGCTGTTTGCACCATGGTATAGTGCCGGTTTGAAAACAGATGCTACGTCCAATCCACCGCTGAGCTCACGTTCTCTTTCTGAGAACACTCAGCAGATGGAGATTTCACCTTTCTCTTCTTTATAAACTGACACATCTGATAAAAGGAATTATTTTTACATCGCTGGGGATTTTCAGCGGCCGCTTCCAGTAATAGTGATTTATTCCTCGGGTATTTTCCACTTCTAACAAGCCAGAAATACCAAAAAAAAAGTTCTGCTCTGTCACTTGAAAGGTGTCTAAGCATTGGAGGAAGGACAAGGTTCTCTTAAAGTGTCCATCTACAGCAAGCTAGAGCCAGCCAGATAAGAATGGCAGCCTAGAACCCTGACAGTAACCGTGATGTCGACTTAAGAGAGGTTTTTAGGGTAATACAATAAAAGAGCAAGAAGGCAAGATGTGGGATCGGCTTATTTAACATAATAATAGTGAAAGAAGAAGAACCTTTTAAATATAGCAAAGCATTCACAACAATAATTTATTTTAGAAATAAAGAATCATCATTCTGAGAAGCCTTTTTTGTTACAGGGGATTTCTGCATACAAATAGTGGACCAAACCCTATTTTCCCAAACCCTTATTTATAGCCTATACACCCCTTATTCCACAGGCAGTAACTTTCGGTGTGAACAGTGTTAAAAATGTCAGGTTATGGGAAAATAGTTATTTTTCATCCAATCACAGGGATACTAAATTATCCTCACCTACCCACTCACACCATAAGTGAGACCTGCGTTAGAGAGACAGATCCTTTTTTCTAGCAAAGCTTTATTCAACCATCTCTAAAAGAAGCCATTTTCACTCAAGTGTGTAGATACAGCAAACAGACTTCCTTGATTCACTATTATACCCCCCCCCCCCCTGCAAAATGCGGCTCCATCATTGGCCGCCGGACCAAAACATATGGGGGTTACAAAGAAAAAAACAACCTTACCTTGCTCACGGTCCAGCGCTGTTCTCCTGGTCTCCGGGTCCTGGTGCCGCCATCCTGAGAGAAAGCATAGAGGCATCCCCTGGCTCCGTGCACACTACTACCTGCCCATACAGACAGACAGGAATGGGCACAGTGCAGGGGAAGCCTATTTGAGTCTTTCTGTGCGGCAGCCGTGCGGATCCACTAGAACGTTTCTGGACATTGGAGGAGGTAAGGGTTTATTATTCTTTGTAACCCCCGTCCTGCATCAGTGCCAGGGGAGGGTGGCAGGATGGGGGTTACCTAGAGACTTCCGCTTAAAAGAGCACTAAAATGGCCCAATGATAAAATTCCATATATATATATATGTTGGATGGCGGGAGGAGGGGTCACTTATACACTAGGCATCAAAAAATATCCCACCAGGCTTTTTTTTATTTTGATGGACGGAACAGGAGATCAAGGTTGAGAGGTTCTGTCACCACTGATACACTAAACCTGTCACCCCTGGATTGTATTCCTACCAGGAGAGAATAAATTACAAGCTTGGTGGGAGTTTTATTCAGTTCGGGTGTATAAGTGACTCCTCTCATTATCATATAGGTTTCTAATGTTACACAATTTCGCGATACATCGCCTTTAAAGTTTTAGTTTTTACAGGTGTTCGTTTTTCAGGTGTAAAAAAGTATGCTGCACATTCCCACGTTTTTTTTTTCCAACAAAAAAAAGCTGTGCTGCAAATGCCTGAATGTTTATCAATGAAAAAGACACGTGCGAGTGTAATAGTTTGTTTTTTTACATATTTTAATTGAAAACAAAGAGAAGGCATGCCGCACCCTTCCTCCAAGGCAACTAGCCCAGTGCACCAGGCATAGAAGCTATTAACCCAGGGCTTAGAGGTCAAAGTCCCAGCCCCCCAGCCCTGGTGCCTAACCGGCCCCCATGCCCTTCAGCATAGGTCTGGTGCTCTTCCAGGAGTGTTTTTCCTATGTTCACCTCCCCTTCACAGTGGCATAACGTCACATAGAGTGTGATGTCCCCATCTCTAGAGTATATAAGCCTTCCTCTGTGGCAGCCCCGGCATTCTCCCTCGTTGGCTTACAGACAGACGAAATAATTGCATCTCACTGTAAGGCATAGTGGTGGGTCCAAGACACCCCATTCTTATTATGGTGGTTCTTTCCACTTGAAGGTGAAGCTCCATGTCATCTCAGAGCAGTTTAAGGAGCCACTTAGCATTTTTTCAGATAACAACCCTGAAGTAATATGGAGGTTCTAAATGATGCCCTCAGATGTTGAGGTCACTGTCAGAAAAAATATGAGTTCAGCCAAGGGATTCATTATTGTGTGTCTGGGGACCTTTACAGATAGAGCCCAATGCTGCTTTGGCTGCTGGACTCACCTTGTTCAATAGGAATATAATTCAGACAGACCAAATCAGCTGCCAACACATACATCAGAGTTTCTGAACAGTGACATAGGGGTAAGTCAATGTAACACAAATCCAGACAATTAAGTGCCTAATATGAACACGTTTATAGGAAACATACACCCCCGCTATGTGAGGATATAAATAGGAAACTGTTCTTTTAATACCTGATTAGAATTCCAGTCCCAGCTGATTTGGTTTTAATTTTGTAAAATTGAAACCTTATGTTCGGCCTCACTCCTATCCATGTTTTCAGGCCATGAGAAAACTGTGTATTAGCTTTTAACCATTGTGTGAGCGCAGTCCAGGGATGACAATGCTGTGTTCAAACAATGGGGGTTCATCTCTTACTCACTGCAGCCAGCTGACCCCATATGCTGGAAGGCTTGTATCTGGCCATCGCAGAGCATTTAACTTGTACCAATGATGCTTTAGAATTGATTTTTGTTCACTTGCGACATATTATCATAATCTCTTTTACTGTGTTGCATTTGCTAGACTGCTATGAAGGTCTAAATAAATCTGTAATTGTCACTTATTTTAACAAACTTTTGGACCCTTTCACACAGCGTAGTTTGGTGTACTGCACTGTGCCTTCATTAGCACGGTGGGGGCCGCCTTGCATTGCTCCTATTTTTGTGGTTACCCGCAGTGACGAGAGGCAGCGGGCTTAAGGACCCAGGCATTGCAGTGGATCACCCAACATCCAGGGAAGGAAAGTGATAGAAGCACCAATCATCCAGAGAGGGCATCAAAAGCATCTGGAGGGGCCAAGGGGGCATCCAGCATCCATGGGAGACAGCAGCGGAAGCATCCAAAGAAGGCAGCGACAATGAAGACACCTGAAATCTAAATAAGGTGGCAGGGGCACCAGCCTTTGGTTCAGTAGACAGTGGTGAATATTTGGCTCCCTTAGTTGCCCTGCAATGTGGCGCAGGAAAAGCACAATACATGTGTACATATATTATGTGTATGACAGATAATACATGTATAACAGGTACACCTATGTTGCACCCACAATGTGAAACGGCCCATTCATTTGAACAAGCACAACTCTGCTTTCACTGTGATAAAGTATTTCTACTCCAATGCAGAGATGTGTGAAAGGAACTATAATATAAAAAGAGCATACATCAATAAATCTGGTTTTCTAAGGCCATGGTAAATGCATTCATCTTCTAAGGTATGGTTACTCTTGCTGCTTCATATTTTTTTAAAATGAACCAGAACATTAGTAATTAGCTTCACCTTCAAGCCGTTATTACATTCAATCTAGAATTTTCCTACTTAGTTCAGCTCGGCCCCTTTTTTCAAATTATTTTTACATGGCCCACCTCCTTCTAGTGCTACTAGCCCAGCACATCAGGTATAGGAGCTGGTATGCAAGGGCTCAAAGGCAAAAGCCTCCAGGACAGGCCCAAACTCCTGTCATCAGCAACTCCATGATGTATGTCCCTCACGATCAGTTACAGTGCCGAGGCCTTGAAGGCATGGGATTTGAACTCACAATCCGATAAGTTGGTTACTGCTGGAGTAGGACTGATCAGCTGTTGGGGAAAAATGATATGGAGTGTGGAGTCTTTTTAGTTGCCTGGACAGTCCATTTAATAAACAAATGTAAAAAAGTTATGACACTCCGAAACATAATCTACCAAACACTAGACCCGAACTTCTCTTTGTTCACAGTTCACTGACAAGCAATAAAATGTTGGCACTGGTGGGGTGAAGCTTACGTACTGTCTATTAGTCTGTCTGTCTGTGAAGCATGTGTAGCTGTGAAAGGCCGGGACATACCCTTTGATAGATTTTCAAATGCACACACACACATCTTTTACCATTCCATAGCTAAATACTACTATTTTTCTTCTATTTTGAGATCATATGTCTCCACTTGCAACATTCGCTGGCCAGATGGGGTTGGTCTTTAGTTGCCTTTGTGTAACTGTGTATCAAGGAGTTATTTTTACTCAGGAAGTGGGGCGCATATATTTTGATAAGTAGAGCCTTTTGGTCTGGATCTTCCTAAACTGACAAGATGCACCACTTTGAGGCATTTTGTCACCTCTCTGCCCCCCCTAGAAAACCATGGGGATTCCTAAATATCCCACTTTGCTGAAATTATGGGTAAAATTGTCCCACCAAATGCAGAAGGCACAATGTCTAGGTGGTTTACAAATGCTCTGATTCTATGGCGAATGACAGTTGTGATGTTTGAAAAGTTGATTAGACCTATGATTGTAGATCTGATCAATTTGGCCAATCTCACTACGCACATCTCACCGCAATGTTAGGCATTGTCTAAGCAGCAGCACTTATGAACAGCTGCCCTAAGGTATATATTATTCCTAGGCCTGTCCCTAGGCCTATTTTTCGTTGGACTGACCCTGAAGTTTTGGCTAATGAAAAGTTGGCTGCTTGGAGCAGAAATTACATTCTGAAAATATGCCTCTGCTAAGTTCTGGTGCACTTTGGTTGAATAATTTGGTGTATTTCAGGACTTTATTCTCAGAAGAAATCTGAATCAAAATACCATTCAAGTCTATTAGAGTAGAAAAAACAGGTTGTGTGCTTCGGTCTCCAGAAAGCAAGGAAAGCAGCCAAATGCCTCCATTTTTCACGGGATAACCACCAGACACCTGAGTAATATTGTGCTAATAAGCAAAAAATTCAAATGTCCCCTTTAGAATGTAAGCCATCAGAAGTGAGTATAACCCTTGTTAATACCCTCACAATATATTCACGCTCATCCACAATGAACAAACCCCTTGACATAGGCAGACTGTGCACAATATAAAAAGTTGCTTTAACGTGTAACTGTCCCAAATTTATATAATCACCTTCTGTCCCCAGCCCAGTGCTCCAAAACAGCCTGTGCTTCTTTTTTTTACTACAGCTTTTGCCCAATATTCATAAAAACTCTAACAGGAAGCAGTATGGTGTATGATGTTGAATGGTAGGCATGTGCTAATTTATTCAGTTCCAAGGTAAACTGACACATAGTTGCAATTGAGCTTGTAGTGCTTTCAGATTATTATAACTTATAAGACTGACCCCCAATGCTGAGCTGTATTGAGCTGAATGTATTATCGCTGGAAAGCACCAGGGAGCAATATGGCTGACCATTCAAACAGCAGACTGCATATTGCTTGTGTTTTTATGAATATTGCGCAAAGGCTTTGGTAAAGAAAACAGTGGTTTTGGAACCCTGGGCTGGGGATAGAAGGTGGTAACATATATTCCTATCTGGGTATAGGTACACTTTAGTCTTTCTCCAGACACACACTGACTTTCTCCCCCTAATTCCCGTTGGGAACAGTACAAAATGAGCCATTTCAAAGCAGTCTCTGATTATGGGGGTGATTTACTATGTTCCCTACCGTTCGCTACTTGACATAAAAGTATGTTCGCTGGACATGTGACAGACCGGCAAGTAAACTTACTGCAGTGAACACCAGCGAACACAGACATCCGCAATGCATTTTGCTGTGTTTTTGTGCCACTTAGCTGGTAAAAGTCGCAGGTATTTTTTTACATTGAAAAGTGGTTTGGATAATGGCAGCGAATTGCTGTGGCAGAATTCTTAAGCAAAAAACATTAAATCTTGCTGAAAACACACTTTTTAGCATATGTCCATTTTCCCAACTAGTATAGACTCCGTTCTGATACCTGGTCAGAATGGACAGCCACTGGGCACAATCTTTCCAAGTACTGAAGGAAAGCGCTAGGAAGAATTACACCCGAATTGAACCCCAAGAAAATAAAATGACTAGGTATTTATCTTCTGCCTGACCATTGAGTTACCAATTATCCTTAGAACCACAACAGGCAATGCATCCTCCTGCTATTGGTACGTCCTTCTTCATCTCCCCCTCACTTCTACCCTCCCCGCATATCTCCTCTCATGAATTTCTCTGTCTCACTAAACAATCACTTTTTCATCAACATTGCACAACAAACGCACTGCCTCTTTTTCTTCCCACAGCCACCTCTTCTTTCTCTCTGTTCTTCCTAGTCACTGGGGTCATCTCGCCTAATCCGAGCCCAGGTCTCTGCCTGCATCCTCCCCTCAACCCTATCTCCAGAAGCACTACTAACACTCCACTGCACTACACCTCGCATCGTAACCCTACTAATCTCATAAACATAACACCACAGCCACAGCACCTTAACTTCAGCCCTAGACTCTGTTGCTCCCCTCACCCACAGGCACCCTCGACATGCTAACACCGAACCATGGCTAAACTTGAACATCACTAAACTGGAACGGCATTCCAGAGCTACTGTACGGCGTTGGCAGAAAGTCCAATGAGGCTTTCATTCTAAACAAGCCCGAACTCAGGACTGCTCTTTCATTCGCTAAGCAAGCATACTTTACATCTCTCATATCTACACAGGCCCGGAATCCCAAACAACTGCTTAAATCTTTTAACTCTCTGCTTCACCTACTACCCCCTCCTCCTACTACCTCCCAAATAACAGCTGAGCAGCTTGCCACATTCTTCACTAACAAAATTGACAGCCTTCGTACTGGCTTAAATCCTCTATCTACCTCACATGACTCCCCCCTCTACTGACACAAACTGTCATTTCTTATATGTAAGGCCCACCTCACTACTTGCCCTCTAGACCCCATTCCATCCCACCTCATTCCACAACTGGCCTCATCCCTCACACCAGCTCTTACATCACTATTTAACCTCTCTTTAATCTGGCACCTTCCCTTCACTATTCAAACATGCCATTATAACCCCTATACTCATAAAATCCTCTTTGGACCAGTCGTCCCTCACCAGTTACCAACCTATCTTGCTGCTTCCTTTTTCATCCAAAATTTTGGAAGAGCATGTTCACTCTTGATTGGCGCGCTATATCTCTGCTAACTCCTTAATAGATCCTCTTCAATCAGGATTCCGCTCAGACCACGCTATGGAAACCACCCTCACCAAAGTAACCAACGATCTATTAACAGCAAAATCTAAAGGCCACTACTCTATCCTTAACCTCCCTAACCTATCCTCTGCTTTAGACACTGTTGACCATCCTCTTCTACTCCAAATTCTGACATCTCTTGGAATTTAAGAGCATGCACTTTCATGGCTTTCCTCTTACCTTTCGGATCGGACATTTAGTGTCCCACTCGTGGTTTCCTCTCCCCGTCTTCTGTAAATTGGTGTACCACAAGGTTTTCTTCTTGGACCGCTTCTCTTCTCAGTCTAGATGTATGGTCTAGGACAACTCATAAACTCGTTTGGCTTCCGATACCACTTCTGTGCAGACGACACTCAAATCTACCTCTCTGGCCCAGATCTATCTTCTCTCCTATCCTCTGTTCCTGATTGTCTGACAGCTCAGCAATCATGTTATCTCGCTTCCTCAAACTAAACATGGACAAGACTGAGCTTGTTGTTTTCCCACCATCAAACTCTCCAACTGCCTCCACACCAACTATATCTGTCACTGACCTCACAATTACTGCAACTCCCCAAGCATGATGCCTTGGGGTTATACTGGACTTCTCTCTCTCATTCACTCCTCACATTCAATCACTTGTCACCTCCTGCCATCTCCAACTCATCTCCTGCATCCACCCTTTCCTCTTACCTGATACCACCAAAATCCTAGTGCATTTCCTGATCATCTCCCGACTAGATTACTGCAACACTCTCCTTTGTGGTCTACCAACAAACAAAGTGGCATCACTCCAATCTAGTCTCAACGCGACTCATTCTTCTCTCCTCTCGCTCCTCTCTAGTGCTGCTCCTCTATGTCAGCCCCTCCACTGGCTGCCAATATCTGAGAGAATTCAATTTAAAATACTAACCTTAACATACAAAGCTTGTTACATTCAGGCTCTTGCTAACATTTCATTGCTTGCAAACAAATCCCAACCGATACGCTATTTCCGCTCTGCCCAGGACCTCCTCCTATCCTCAACCCTCATCACTTCCTCCCTCTTCCACATCCAGGACTTCACATGTGCCGCCCCATTACTTTGGAATGCCCTCTCCCATACAATTTCAGTATGACTATGTATTTTTGCTTTTCTGTCATGTATTGTAAGTTAGTTGTTTTACCCTGTTTGTAATTTCACATTGTACAGTGCCATGGAAGATAATGCTGCTTTATAAATAAACTTTAATAATACTAATAATGGCGTGTATGCCGTTGGTATGGAGGCAGGTGGCCCCCCCCTCGCTGGCAACCTGGGTTATGAAGGTGAATGACATCATGCGGTTTGAGAGTCTTACACAAATCAGAGACAGAGGGCCAGAGAAATTCACCACCACCTGGTACAATTGGATGTTGTTCCTGGACTCTGATGAATGCAAGTCAATTTTGGAGTCTCCCTAGGGTCCCGAATGCCCGTTCCTGGTATTCTCAGGGGCCGGCGCCTGACACAAGGCCCCCCCCCCCTGGCTCAGCTCCCTCCCCCCCCCCCCCCCGCCCACCCCAGGCGGGTACTCCCAAACACTCTCCCTGCACAACTTCCCTGCACTTCCCCTGTTTTCACCCTGTTGAGTTATGTCTTCTTGAATAAGTGTTCATGTTAAGGACTAGACCTATGTGTGGTACAGAAACAATTGTATACATATTGATACACACCATTCATAACAAGTATCTGTACTGTTTGCTTACGTGTCGTTCATAATGTTTATGTTTTATTCTGAAAACGAATAAATAAAGAATTTAAAAAAAAAAAAAATAATACTAATAATAATTGGAGGGGTCTCCGAATATATGGGGGCTATCTTGGGAGTGTCTGGGTTGTTTGAAAAGTTTAAGAATAAAAGTTTATTTGAAAATAAAAAAGTCATGTAAAAACATTATTATTGGTTGTTTTTCACATACTGGGTAACTTTCTAATGTTCACTTTTGACAAATAAGTTAAAGATGCCAAAGAAACCTAAAGTGAAAATCATTCAATCAATCAAAATAACATTGATTCCTATGGGGTTCGCCATTAAAAGGTGGTGAATGCAAAAGCATTCGTCAGCATTCCCCGAGCCAAACTGAAGTAGAAGTAAATACAAAAAACATGAACATCACAAGCGGAACAGGCAGAGTTCCACTTGGTAAATTATACACCCAGCGGATGCGCAGCGATTCATTTCGTAAATTACCCCCTATATGTAAATAGCTTATGTATTCTAGGCAAAACTTATTCTTTGCTTCAATTTCTGGGTGGTGGCTGAGCTGGAAAGGGTCTGTCATGGATCAGAATTATGGGTCTTGAGCATGCTCCTCTGTGGTCAGAGAAAGCTGTGGGACATTTGTGGCTTGCTTTGCTTGCTCACACTGGAAAAACGGACAGAGTAGCTGTAGGACCATTTTTTGTGTGGTCCTGGAGGAATGGAGGTCAAAAAAGGCAAACATGAGAGCCCTGCTATGACTTATATACTGCACTGCAGAACATGTAGGAGAGGCACACAGGACAGGCCCCAGATCAGCTGTTTCCTGGCAAATTATTGATGTTGGGTTTAGAGTCCCTTTAAAGTATCTTTGTATATTGGATCAATGTGCACCATCTGCCTATGTCAAGGAGTTTGTGCATTGTGAATGGACGTGAATATATTGCCTTTTGTGAGACACACACAGAGGCTGAAAGATATCATTTGGCCCTGGAAATATTTGACCCTGCTTTTATCTGCTTTCTCTGTGTAAGACCTGGATTGCGATTTACCCTTGCTGCCTTGCCTTGTCTTGTAATTTTTGAAAAGCAATGAAACTTTGGATTTGTGATAACATTAAATTTCATTTACATTTTGGCCATAGGGTTCCACTCAGCCAGACCTGAATAGAGGCAAAATTCTGGTTAATATATAATATGCCACATTCAAGTGGTGGTCTGCCCAGGAGGTGGCTTGTGTGTATCTGGTGAAATTACCCCTTTTGGGCACCAGGGGTGTAGAAGATCCAGTGCTTTTACCACCCACAAAAACAATCTGGTAGAACCTGGGTTGATCAGATGCCACCCACATCCCACCTAGACCAAATGGAACTGCTCCAGTCAAAAAAGTAAATAAAATATTGTAAAATTAGAGCAAACTCAGGTGCCCCATCAGTGTCCCTAGGATGGCAGAACCCTGAGCGGCTGCTGATATGCTCCCTGGCCATTCAGCCGTTCAGTCTGGTGCATTGAGCTAGCAGCCCCAGGAGGACTGTGGTACTTTTTTAAAATTAAATAACAAAAAAGAATGGAATCGGTAAAGCCATTCACTGAGATTTCTGTCTCTCCCATAGAGTTATATTGGAACAACTAAAGTGCAAATTCAGTTACTGTTCAGCGTATGACAATTTATGAATTATGTTGCCTGCATTGACCTCACTTAAATTGGACCAGTTTTGGGCCTTGCCCCCCGGGCACCCCAATTGGGGGTGCCCTGCTGTGTAAAACCCCCCAGGTGGTCCAATCTGACTTACCCTTTCCTGGTCCTACAGGGCCTGTGCAGCCTCTCGTCCACTCAGCACACTCGGATCCGCTCCCGCCCCTTTGTCTAGTAGATCGTCTAAGTGAGCGGATCCGAGCATGCTGGCGGGAGCAGGGAGCATGCCCTTGTACGTGCCATGCTAAAGGGATAGCGGGGACGCGGCTGTTGCTCGCGCATGAGCTGTTGGACCGGGGAAGAAGATGAGTTTCCGAGCAACCTGGGGGGGTTCACACAATGGTCACACAAGGTGAAGGGAATCAAGCAGTCCTAGAATCTTTCCAGGGTCATCGGGCCTTGGGTTTTGGTTTACTTTAAACCTCGACCATGTTTATTTCCTGACTCTGCAAGGCAATAGTGACCTTCTATCGTACAATCAGCTATGCACCAGGGACAACTGGATCCAGTGGCACACCTAAGAAGAATGTGGACCCTGGGTCCAGGCCGCCCCCCCTGTATATGCATTCTATAGACATGAAAATATGCCAAAAGGAAATTGTATTTAGTTTTTAAACAAAGATATAAGATCTGGACAATCAAATTCCATAATACATAGATGAATCACTATGACTGTAGCACTTTCCAAAGGATTATATATTTTAAGGCAGGCGTGCCTGACAGTAAGGTATTTTGCTTAAGATGAACGTAACAAAAAAAGATACATCATACAGCATGTACAAAATCCAAGCGGATTGATACAACTGAAACAAAGGAGGGGTGGCAGCCGCTCAGACAATTTTATAACTAACCTGGGAGATGCATGTGACCAGGGAAATTAGGATACACAAGTTTTAAAGGAGCCACAGCACTCAGCCCTGCAGTCCTAACTCTGATCTCTGAAAGCCCCCTTTGGGACATACAATGCAACAGATAAATTGGAAGCAGGCTTACCTGAGGTTGCCCAAAACCTCGAGTACAACCCATGGGTTGGAAGGGTCGAAGACCTCGCAGTACTTTCTAGACCCCACAGCCCATGTGCTTGCACAAAATAGAAAGAAAGAGGCAGTTTAGCTGCCATTCAGACCAATTTTTTAACTAACCTGGGAGGTGCACGTGACCAGGGCAATTAGGTCTGAGCGGCTGCCACCCCTCCTTTGTTTCTTTTGATTTTGTGCCAGCACATGGGGCATGGGGTCTAGGCTGCACTGCGAGGCCTTCGACCCTTCCACCCCATGGGCTGCACTCAAGGTTATAGGGCAACCTCAGGTAAGCCTGCTCCCAATTTACCTGTTGCATTGTATGGGCTCTCAGAGATTAGAGTTAGGACTGCACCTAACAGAGGCACCTTGGTGCTTGGTGGTGCAGCTTAAGCATACTTCTGCAGATGTGTGTGACCAAGCCTCTGTTTTTAACCAGATTTAGAGACAGGTTATAGGTTTGTCTGCAATGTAACAGGGTTGAGTGCTGTGGCTCCTTAAAGACTGTTTTGATACAACTGTGTCCACCAGATGCTTGGGTTGCTTTGGGGTGCTCTGCTGGGTGAAACCTTGCCAGTTGCCAGCTTCCCCTTCATTTCCATGAGTCCAATCTCCTCCAATTAGCTTCTTCCACCGCACATATAAATTTGCTGGAGAAGCTCAATGGAATCCTAGCCGCACACACTATTGGCATGCGGAATCACTTGCAGCCTTTGGTTGTAGCCGTGCACAGCCCAAGAAAGATGCCACTAACCTCCACACAACTAACCGAAAAAAAAATCCCCTAAAGCTTACCAACCTGATACGTCAAACGTAGGGGCTGGTATGCCAGGAGTCAAGGGATGAACTGCCAGGCCACTATGCCCTTTAGCACAGGTCCGGTGCTCTTCCAGGGGCTCATGCTGAGGGGCACCAGTCTGTTCTGCAACACCATAGCCAGTTGAATTGCAGGTAATGGGGAGGAGGGTATAGACAAGCCACCCACCTGCATGTTGCTGCATGCAACATGCATGCTACATGTTGGGGCCAAAAATAACCCAGTACCTGCACCCAACTACTGACCCCCAGGTGATGTGTGTTTAACACATTTTTAGGCGAATTGTAACATAAACTCCTCCTCTGGGCCTCTAAGGACCGAGCATCTGTCTAGTTATCATTAGTGTCTGATTCTTGTTTGCCTTGCACACACTATATATGAAGACTCCTGACCGGTATCCCGATTTCGGTGAACTCTCAATCTACCGCGAACTGGCTTTCCAAACGTCCTGACAAACTTTCTCCCACATCTAGCTAGCCTTCCAGCGTTGCCCCATAGCAAGCCGCATTCCCAGCGCAGCCCAATAACTGATGTCCCGTCCAAGCAAAACACATTTTGTCATAGTTGGGGAATGTTACCTTTAGCACAAGTGTAGTGTTTCTGCCCAGCAGAGAACCTAAATCAACATTATCTATTATTACACAATGTTAGGAGCGGGGAGGAAGGTGGGTGGTGGGTTTTTTAATAACAACTTCAGCTATTTTTGTGAAAAAAATGAGAGAGAATTGAGAATTATAAAAGCAGAGGCCTTTATGTTTTGTCTTATTCTGCTGCATCAGCAACCTGGACTTACCGCAAGACTCAGGAACATTCTCCCTCTGGCCCAAATATAGTTCTGCTTTCTCTTCTAGTAAACACGGCATTGTGGCGAGGATAAAAATACTGTGCTGATGTGAGCCAGGAAATCACAAATGACCGTCACTCACCATCTACTGTAACTGTACAGCAAGGAAATATGTTCAAAACCACAAGAGAGCCCGAAACCTAGTTTTTCTCAACATTTAGGCATTATAATTTAATTCCAGGATGTTTGAAAAATGGACAGGGCTGAAGCCCAACTGCTGTCATTACTTTTCTTTTGGGACCACTTTAAAGCTGAGCAAAACCCACTTTAACCTTTATTTTGCTGTCTTAATCCTTTTGAGACAGGAAGTCATTAAAGAGACTCTACAGTTGAAGATGCCCCCTCCCCCTCATCTAGGCTGTGCACAGGTTACAAAAATAACCAAAAATACAAAAAAAAAGCTAGCTCAAAAGGGCCGAAAGGATACTCCGGTGGGCCAAAAGAACTGCCTTAGGACCACATCAATGTAGTAGAGGAGGTCCAGGACTAGTACAGTGTTTCTTGTTTGCCTGTAGTGCTCTGTGAATATATTAATTATTCACTAAGTTAAATTTGTCCCTCAGTTAATAAACAGCCTTTTTCTTTATTATGAACAACCTGATGTTGTTCTAGCTACAGCCTGAGTTTTAGCTAAAAGGTTGGGCCTCAAAAAAGATTTCCTCTGATGGGTTCTAAAATGTTTTACTCTGGTGGGCCAATTGTGCTCCAGTCACAAAGGCATTTATTTATATTAAAAAAAAGTGGGAATAACCTCTGCCCCAGCTTCACATGAGATACTTAAAAAGGAACATCGGGAGGAGGTTAAAACCTCCCCCAAGTCTCACCGATCTGCTGCCCCCCCCCCCTTAGGTTTTACCTTTGGGCATTTTTACTCACCTCCCTTTGGAATCCGTCTTCTGCGTCCCTCGGATTCCGCCATACTTCCGACGGGCAGCGCCATCTTGTATCCCATAAGGCACAGCGCAGGGCCCCCGATCTTGCGCCTGCTGGTGAATGGGATGCAATTGAGCCGGCCGAAATCTTGCGAGACTTCGCTGAGTGGCGGGGGAGTTTGAAGAGCACGGCTAAAGCCGTTCTGTCACTAACAGATGGCTAAGCCGGCACGGGGGGCAACGATCGGCCCCTGAAGCAGCCGAATGTTGCCACAGCAGGCCGTGGTGACATCCAAAAGGTAAGTAGGGGCCGATGGGGGAGGGAATCGGCCACTTTTTGTTTTTAGTCCGATGTTCCTCTTTAAAGCGGTCCGACACCCATTTCCTTGCTAACATGTGTGGGTCCGGCTGCATTGAGACTGGCTCGGGGGGCCTCCAGATTGCTGGCGCCCCCAACGCACGTCACCTCCCCCAACGCCCACAATCCTTACCTTATCCTAGATCCACAGCAGGAAATGCAGCCCTGTGACTGGCCACTGGTGGTCACGTTGGTCGGGGTTGTGTTCTCAGTCCTGGCTGCTGAAAGGGCCCACATACATGACAGCCAGCGGCCATGCTGGGGCTGCATTTCTGGCCGAGGTTTGGGGATAAGGTAAGAATTTCGGGCATTGCAGGGGGCAAAGCGCGAAGGGGGCCCCAGCAATCTAGACCCCCCCCCTGCATTTCCTGCTGTGGATCTAGGATAAGGTAAGGATTGTGGGCGTTGTGGGAGGTAACGTGCGTTGGGGGCACCAGCAATCTGGAGGCCCCCCGAGCCTGTCTCAATGCGGCTGGACCCACACCTGTTAGTGAGGAAATGGTTGTGGGTCCGCTTTCTCCCAGAATAGCAGAGAAGAGCTCGAACCTTTTATTTTGGTAAAAGTTTAGAAAAAAAAAAGTTTTAATACAACTGTGTTATGCACACCTAACACAGATGTGATCACTATAAAAGATTGTAACACTTTGCAAGGGATATTATCTTAAACAGGCAGCAGTGTCTGACACATGTAACAAGACGTGTGTAATAAAAATAAAGATACATTTATAGCTACACAATCCACTTGAAAAGCTGCCAAGCATCATGGTGTTATACAACTGACATGCTGATCAGCATCTGAAACAATGTATAGATCCAAGCTTATTACAATCCACAGCAGAAAATATGTAAATATAATACCAAAAAAGAAAAGAATGTATACATTTTTTTACAATTGCCCCATCTGACCCCAGCAGGGTTTAAAAAAGTGGGCTATTTACAGGGATACTATGAACTACATCACTATGCCAAAATTAGGGCATAATAATTAGATACATGGGCTAAGATTTACTTCTTTATTGAGGCCCAATCCTGCATTCTCATGCTGTTCAAATATGGCCATGAGTAGCAGCATCCCTATACCTCCACAATGCTCGCCCCACCAGTAGACCCACAGAGAACAGGGACACTGCCGCAGAGAAAAGCCTCTCTGTTTGATGTTGCATTTGGACAGCGCAGGATCCCCAAATTAGGTGGGTATGTAAGTTGTGGAGGGTCCTGGATTTTGTAATGTGGGGCATTCCTAATAATTCTTATACACATGAGATATTCCCTACAAACATAGGAGATATTTCCTCACACACAGGAGATATTTCCTCACACACAGAAGATATTTCCCTACAAACAGGAGATATTTCCCTACATACAGGACATGATGCCTTACACACAGGAAGTAGAGATGAGCGAACTTTTGAAAAGTTCGATTCGGCCGATTCGCCGAATTTCACAAAGAAATTCGGGTTCGGCCGAATCGAACTTTTACGAAGTTCCCCATCAAAAATGCCGGCATGGTGGGAGCGGGCCGTGCCATGCCGGCATTTAAAAAACAAAAAAAAAAAAAAAAAAAAGCATTTTTGCCGGCATGGTGGGAGCGCCCTCTGATGACGCGCCCTCAGATGACAGCTGAGAGCGGCGCCGGCCTCCACGCTCCGGACCTGCAGGTAAGTGTTTGCTTTTTTTTTAAATGCCGGCATGGTGGGAGCCGGCCGTCCCGCTCCCACCATGCCGGCAAAAATGCTTTTTTTTTTTTTTTTTTTTTTTTAAATGCCGGCATGGTGGGAGCTCCCACCATGCCGGCTTTTTTTTTTTTTTTTAATTTTAGGAAAAATTCGATCGGCACGAACCACAAAATATTCGGGTTCGTGCCGAATCGAATATTTCCTGAAATTCGGAGCGAATTCCGGTTCGCTCATCTCTAACAGGAAGTATTCCCTTACACACAGAGTATATTTCCGTACCTACAGGAAATATTTCCCTACATACAGGACATGCTTTCTTACACACAGGAGATGTTTCCCTACACACAGGAGATATTTCCCTACACACAGGAGATATTCCCCTACACACAGGAGATATTTCCTTACACACAGAGCACACTTCCCTACACACAGGAGATATTTCCCTACACACAGGAGATATTTCCCTACACACAGGAGATATTTCCCTACACAGGAGATATTTCCCTACACACAGAGCATACTTCCCTACACACAGGAGATATTTCCCTACACACAGGAGATATTTCCCTACACACAGGAGATATTTCCCTACACACAGGAGATATTTCCCTACACAGGAGATATTTCCCTACACAGGAGATATTTCCCTACACACAGAGCATATTTCCCTACACACAGGAGATATTTCCCTACACACAGGAGATATTTCCCTACACACAGGAGATATGTCCCTACACACAGGAGATATTTCCCTACACACAGGAGATATTTCCTTACACACAGAGCATACTTCCCTACACACAGGAGATATTTCCCTACACACAGAGCACACTTCCCTACACACAGGAGATATTTCCCTACACACAGGAGATATTTCCCTACACACGGGAGATATTTCCCTACACACAGGAGATATTTCCCTACACACAGGAGATATTTCCCTACACACAGGAGATATTTCCCTACACACAGGAGATATTTCCCTACACACAGGAGATATTTCCCTACACACAGGAGATATTTCCCTACACACAGAGCATATTTCCCTACACACAGGAGATATTTCCCTACACACAGGAGATATTTCCCTACACACAGGAGATATTTCCTTACACACACAGAGCATACTTCCCTACACACAGGAGATATTTCCTTACACACAGGAGATATTTCCTTACACACAGGAGATATTTCCCTACACACAGGAGATATTTCCTTACACACACAGAGCATATTTCCCTACACACAGGAGATATTTCCCTACACACAGGAGATATTTCCCTACACACAGGAGATATTTCCCTACACACACAGAGCATATTTCCCTACACACAGGAGATATTTCCCTACACACAGGAGATATTTCCCTACACACAGGAGATATTTCCCTACACACAGGAGATATTTCCTTACACACAGAGCATACTTCCCTACACACAGGAGATATTTCCTTACACACATAGCATATTTCCCTACACACAGGAGATATTTCTCTACACACAGGAGACATTTCCCTACACACAGGAGATATTTCTGTACACACAGGAGATATTTCCCTACACACAGGAGATATTTCCCTACACACAGGAGATATTTCCCTACACACAGGAGATATTTCCCTACACACAGGAGATATTTCCCTACACACAGGAGATATTTCCCTACACACAGGAGATATTTCCCTACACACAGGAGATATTTCCCTACACACAGGAGATATTTCCCTACACACAGGAGATATTTCCCTACACACAGGAGATATTTCCCTACACACAGAGCATATTTCCCTACACACAGGAGATATTTCCCTACACACAGAGCATATTTCCCTACACACAGGAGATATTTCTGTACACACAGAGCATATTTCCCTACAGACTGGAGATATTTCCCTACACACAGGAGATATTTCCCTACACACAGGAGATATTTACCTACACACAGAGCATATTTCCCTACACACAGAGCATGCTTCCCTACACACAGGAGACATTTCCCTACACACAGAGCATATTTCCCTACACACAGAGCATATTTCCCTACACACAGGAGATATTTCCCTACACACATGATATATTTCTCTACATACAGGACATATTAACTTACACAGAGGGCTATTATTTCCTTACACACATGAGATATTTCCCTACACACTGGATATATTTCCTTACACACAGGAGATATTTTCCTACACACAGGACTTATTTCTCTACACACAACATATTTTCTTACTCACATAGGAGATATCTTCTGACACAAAGGAGAAATTTCCGTACACACATGAGATATTTCTGTACACACATGAGATATTTTATTATGCACAAAACATGTTCCTTTTCACACCGGTGAAGTTTCCATAGACACAGAAGATTTTTTCCTTACACACTTTTTTTCTTTAATCACAAGTTATTTCCTGTAAATAATTGTCCCTATGGGACTTTTAGAAATTGAGGCTTGGAGTCTTTTTAAAATACCCTCAAACTGATTGGATACTATTGTGGTGGAGCTTCTAAAATCCTGATAACTACTGTAGCCCACCCTGCATTTGGTTTTTACCAACATTTTCAGTGTAGAGAAAACTGACATTAGGTTTTGTGAAACTCAAAAGTTCAGAGAAAAAATTCATTTTGCGTGACATTCCTCCATTCCCACAGTAATACTAAAGTGTCATGCTGCTAAATTAGTAACACTGTCTTGTGATGGGGCGTGAGAAGGAGGTTAGACAAGGATAATGCCACAATACATCTATCTGTTTATCTATCCATCTATTTATACATCTTTAATGGTTCTGTTTATCTGTCTACTTTTAAATATGTACAATTTTTGGGGAATCTTTCTATTTAACTATCTGGTCACTATCCCAAATGTTAATGTCTATCTATCTATCTATCTATCTATCTATCTTTAAAGTGGACCAACACCCAGGATTTTCACTATCCTGAGTGTTGGTCCACTTCCGCGGGGCACCCACTAGAAAGCCCCAAAAACTCATCTGACCCCGCTCCCACGTGACTCGCTCCACCAATCACCGCCGACGGACAAGCGAGGTCCGTCGACGGACAAGGTGAGAGCGCCCGCCGCCGCCTCTCAAGCGTCCCTCTTACAGGGAGCGCGCCCGCGCCGGCTATTCACAAACGGCCGGAACGGGTGCGTGCCCTGCTAGAGGGATGCGCAAGAGGCGGCGGCGGCCTGCACATGCGCCGTTGGAACGAGGAACAGGTAGGATTTGCGGGCGTCCTGGGGGGTTTCACACAGCGGGTGGTCTTATAGATTCCGGGGCCGATCAGCGGTGGGTGTTGGTCCACTTTAATCTGTCTATTTATAAACCAGTGTATCCATTTTTGGGTATTTTTCTAACTGCAGTCTATCCTGTAACTAACCATAATTGTAACAGGATTGACCTACATAATAAAAAAGAAAAGGTTACTAACCTTTTTTCTCCAACAGCTGATCAATCCTAATCAGCATCTCACCCAATCGCTGGATCACACCCCGCTCCAGCTGGACCTGAACTCCAGTCACCAGCACTTCCATGTTGGGATCTGATGGTGCAGGGGCGCAGCTATGCCCCCTCCATTTGCTGGATTGCATCCCTTTTCAGCTGGACCTGAACTCCAATAACCAGCACTTCCGTGTCAGGATCTGATAGGGTAGAGGCGCGGCCATACCCCCTCCATTTGCTGGATTGCATCCCTTTTCAGCTGGACCTGAACTCCAGTCACCAGCACTTCCATGTTGGGATCTGATAGGGTAGGGGCGCGGCCACACCCCCTGCATTTGCTGGATCGCATTCCTCTCCAAATGGTCCTGAACTCCAGTTACCAGCACTTCCATGTTGGGATCTGATGGAGCAGGGGCGCAGCTATGCCCACTCCATTCCTTACATTTTAGAAGGCATGTCAGGCTTTGCAACAGCACCTCCAGTACCCTGTGACTGATGATGGAGGGGCGTGATCCCGACACAGAAGTGCTGGTGACAGGAGTTTGGGCCCAGCCAGTGCCGATTGTGATCTACATACCTATCTATCTATTATTTAGCTATATGTCTTCTTTTTATCTGTTTAGTTTTATTGTGTATCTGTTTTTGGGGTACCCTATCTAACTTTATCCTTCTTTCTATCTATCTTTCTATCTATACTTGATCTATCTATAAATCCCATTGCTATCTACCTATGTCTCTCACTATAGGCCTGAAAAGGGTACTCACCTTTTGCTCCCTGCAGCTGATCAGTCCTACTCCGACGATCAGCCACTCACCCAATTGCTTTATTGCATCCCGTAGCTGCCGACTTGAACTTCACTGGCGTCACATCACTGGCACTTCTGTGTTTGCATTGTGCCCCTCCACCATCAGTCACAGTGATGTGGGCCTCACACACCCCCTTCATTTCAGTGAATAGAGAGGCCATGGCAGCAACACTGTGACTGATGGTGAAGGGGCCCAATGTCAAACTGGAAGTGCTGATGACTGGAGTTTGGGCCCAGTCATCAGTCACAGTGATGTGGGCCTCACACACCTCCTCCATTTCAGTGAATGGAGAGGGCATGGCAGCAAACAGTGGAGGAACACAATCCCAAAGTGGAAGTGCTGATGACTGGAGTTTGGGCCCAGTCATCAGTCACAGTGATGCAGGCCTCACTGGAGTTTGGGCCTGCACCAGGGATTTGGAGACTTAGAGAGCCACTCACACATTGCCAGATGAACGTGGGAGTCGGTTCATTTACACATTGTACATTAATTTGGGGTAGGCTAATACTCTAAACCTAAACTGCTCAGTTTCTGCATTGGCCCAAGAGCCTAAATTACCTCTGTCCCCAAATTTGACCTTCAACTGCACAAACTGCACATATAGAAACCTCCTAATAATGATTCATTATTCTGCTTTAAATTGATGAGATCTCACCCCCCTCCCCAAGTATATTTGCATAATTGTATCAAAGTGATCCTTCTATTCTCAGCCCAGTTCCCTAAAACAACCCGTGTCTCTTTATTTTACTAAGGCCTTTCTCCAATATTTATAACAACATGAACTGGATATGGTAGGCCATATTGCTCCCTGGGCAAGCAGCCCCGACCTTGATGCTTTCCAGCAATGATACATTCAGTTACAGTACACACAGCTCAGCATTGGGAAGAACTTCAACCTAACTGCCATTATGTGACAATTTAGTTGTAACTGAATTATTAAGTATACGGCTGCCATTCACATATCATACTACTTCCTGTTGGTGTTTTTATAAACATTGAGCAAAGGATTTAGTGAAAAAAAGAAACACAAGCTTTTGGAGCACTGGGCTGGGCATAGAGAGTGATGCCATAAACTTCCTGGGTATAGGATCAATGTAACTTTTTCTGGAAAAACACCAGATTGCAATAGGGGGGTCTATCTGGTGTCACATCTACCTAAGCCTGGGTTCTGGGTCTTTCTGATAACAGATTCACTTTATAATTACGCCACTGTCAGGGTTAGTCATTTATGTTGTTGCCTGGGGCAACCTATACACTGCACGGGTTTTGGACAAGACATTTGTGTTGTGGGATAACTAAGAGGCCGATTCATTAATAGCGTCAGGTAGCGACAGATGAGCGACAGTAGCGGTATTTTCACAGCGCCCGCTAGTATTCACTGTGCTTGGCCGTTGTTCGGCTGTTGACAGCGACTCAGTCGGTGTGCGGTAATGTTGAATACGGGGTTAGGAGTCGCTGTTTGACAGGTTCCGCGCTGTATGGGAGCGCATGACAGCGAATGGCCATAGCGAATGGCTCCCAGCATATTCATTAACAAATCACGCTCAAAACATTCTTGCGCTGTGAAATGCATGTTTAAACCCCAGAGCGCTGGCGGCGATGTGTTAAAAGTAGTTTTTTAACCCCCAAACAACCATATTTTTGGGAAAAAAAAAAAAAGTTTTTCCAAACATTTTGTAATATGAATACATTAATATTAGACCTGTAATATCAATTCTGCACAATTTTTTTTTTTTTACCTAACCTAATCTAACATTGCAGAAGTGGTCACAGAATTTTTGACATTTAAAAAAATATATATATATAATAGCAATTAATTAAGAATATTTAAAGATTGCTCCATTGAAATGCATTGGAGAGCGCCAGGTAGCGAGAGGTCATACCTGTCGCTGTTCAAGGTCGCTCGCTGGCGCTGTGGGGTGAGGCTGGAATAATGATGAATGATTCGCTATCTGGCGCTCTGTCAGTCGCTAAGCAGGATCGGCTTGATAAATGTGTGATTGCGGAGGGGAGCCGGCGTTCTCGTGGCGGTGACCGTCATTACCGTTCGCTCACCATTCGCTACCTGGCGCTATCCCTTGTTAAATAAGGGCCTAAGCCACAGTAAGAACACACCAAAGCCTGAAAACCAGCTAATCGCCATTGTAAGCAGCACAAACCATAAAGGTGCCTGTGGATGTTGCCGTCATTTCACCAGTCCTGCTGATTCCATAGGTCATACGTTTCTTGACCATCACGCTCTTGTGTAAAGGTTGTGGATCAATATACTCCATTGTGTAAATATGAAGGCAATTAAAATTCCCATAAGTGTTTAGTGAGCATGCGATGCTTTTATAAAGGAGGGAATGTAAGGCTGTTTTACTGCTCAGAACAACGCGTGGTTAATGAATTTGGAGCTGTGAAGTCATCTCTTGTCCAGTTGTCTCCAGCAATAGCTCCGGGCACTGGGATGATGTCGCTGGAATGTTTTGGTGGTGACAATGCCCTTATTTTACTTTGACCTGCAGAATAATGTATGAAGTCTTAGAGAGGTAATTTTACTGGATCACGCCAACCAAAGGGGATATTTGAAGCTAGAGATATGTTGCAGAGGTTTCTCAACTCTATTAAAGGAGAACACATGGATGTGTAAAATTAAAGGGGACACAAAGCGGAAATAGGATTAAATATGAATTCAGCATGGAGAGATAGATCCCTTTGCCTGGAATGTCCGTTTAAAGTTTGTGTCCAGAGAATAACATAAAAAAGTCTATAATCACCTTTTCCCCCACACCTTCTCCGTGCAGCGCCGGCATCTTCAATATTCACCAATGAAAGAGAACAATCGATTCAATTCTCCATCACTGGCCAGACGTGGAGGCTGATTCATTACTAGCGCCAGGTATTGACAGATGAGCATCTGTATAGCGGCACTTAGAGCAACAGCTAGTAGATGCTGTAAGCGGGTATCGGGCGCTTCAATCGCTGTAGTAACGTGGCCGGCATTGATGAATGTGATGTGTGTTGAGCGTCCTAACACCAGTACAGCGCTGCAGGGAACGATAGGTAGGGCCAGCTCAGTGCGACTGACTCTTAGCAACTCACACCATATTCAACAAAAAAACAGACTCACAGAGTGTCGGCGCTCTGGATCTGGTCGCTATAGCATAGAGCGCCAGACGCTGTGTGATTAAAGTCTGCTTTTGAACACATATACACCAGTAACAAAGTGATAACACATGGAATTAGATTGTTGTAACATTGTGACATTAATACTTTAGTGCCAGACCTGTAATGACAATTCTGCATAAAAAACCAAAAAGTTTTCAAAAATGACTCTTTCTAGGCCAGGAGAGGTCACACAATTATTTGAGAGAAAAACATAAAAAAACAGAAGAAAATGTCCATTGAAATGTATGGGAGAGCGACAGGTAGCGACAGGTAATACCTGGCGCTCTGGAAGCCAGAGCGCCAGCACTATACTATACGCTACATGGCGCTGTTGCAGTCACTCACCAGATTCGCTTTCATAGATGTGGTATTGCGCCCAGTGCCCAGCATTCACCAGACGATGCCTGCCGCTATGAGGCACTACCTGACGCTAGACCTTCATGAATAAACCCCACAGTAGCGTCCATCAATATGTCTTCACATCTTCTAACACCCCTACTCCATTGATTGCAATAGAGGGGGCATGACGAGCCCAGGTGCGCTTTGGAATGACCCCTGCTTTGCAATGAACTGAGTAGGCTTGTGGGGTTAAAAATGAAGGCTCCTTGGACGCCTCCATGAGAGGTAGTCAGCGCTGGAAGATGGAATCACTGGCTCCCAGCCATTGGTAATTATGAAGATGCGAGCACATCATGGAGGAGCTGTGGGGGAACACCAGACCTGCATGGAGGGGCTGGAGGTGAGTTTAGCCTTTTTTGTTTCTGCCTGGACAATACCTTCACATTCCTATATGTTTCAGCCATTATATCTAAGGGCCTTGGGCAGCATGAATATTCTGAGTGTAATGGTCAGGGGAGACTGAAGAACTCATTATATGTCACCAATAGAACACCCGGCTGCTGCTTATCACTGCTTGTTATAAATAAGGGCCTTAGATGCTGGAGTCGGAGCCTGTACCTTTTTTCCGACTCCGACTCCATCAAAAACTAGAACCAACTCAACTCCAACTCCACAGCCCTCAAGGTGATGTGTATGGAGTATAAAGTCAGAGCTGAAAGTGCACCACCTTCTTCTGATACCTGTCCAAAGGTGCATGTGTGCAGCCAATCGGCGCACTCGGTTCCTTTCGGCATTTCTTAGCCGACGAAAGCTCTTGTCGGCTAAGCACCGAATTGGGCCAAGTGCACCACAGGCCCACATTTCTCAAGCTAGGGTCGTGCCTGTGCCGACCATTCACAAATGCCTGGTGCGGGCATGCATCACGATAAAAGTATAGTGGAGCGCAGTAGTGTACCGCGTTATCCAGGGGTTTGAAACAGGGATTTAGGATGCCCTGGGTAATGAGGATCAAACAGCCCAATAGACTACATGGCTGCTTTTGGTCCACTTTAATCGGATAGCCTTAAAGAATCCAGGAAAAGCCAAATACGTGGTTGGTTCTCTTTAATGCAGCATGCCACTTTCCATGGGATGGAATGGCATAGGGTTCCCTGCCTTCCTTTACCTCACACAGTCGCTTTTCACAGTCACTGGCAGCTGAGCCGGCTTGACATCATCCTGTGTAGATGGTGACAGCAGCCAGCTCAGCCTGGTTGGCATTTGCCAACCACTGGGGGAATTTAAAGTTGCTCAAAACTCAAGCCCCAGCGGGAATCTTTAAGATTCCAGGGCCACTGAATTCCCTCCCTGGGGCATCCTGATTCTGCTGTGTGAAACCCCCCAGTCGCCCGGAAACTCACCTTCATTCCCGGTCCAACGGCACATGCGCGAGCTGCGGCCGCATCCCCTCTATTCCTTAGCAGGGCGCATCCCTGCACCAGGCATTTGTTAATGCTGGCGTGGGCAAGTCCCTGTTAGAGGGTAGCGAGGGATGCATCCGCCAGCGCACTCAGATCAGCTTGCCTTAGTGGAGCTATTAGACGAAGGGGCTGGAGCGGATCCGAGCACCAAGACCGTGGAAGGGTAAGTGAGATTGGGGCGACCTGGGGGGTTACCCAGTCAAAATCCTGGTTTTGGTCCACTTTAAACTGACTTTTTTAATGAACTGTAACTAGGGCTTATTTTTGGAGTAGAGTTTATATTTTGAGCATCCTCAAAAATCCAGAAAAATAATGCTAGTGTTTATTTTTGGAATAGGTCAGATTTTTGGAGGAAACAGGGTCTCACCTAAAAGGCCCCTAACTTCAGTATCAGAAGCTTGCTATTGCCCAGGGTGTTAGGACACACAGTGTTCACTGATGAATGATTGCAGCAGTTCATGGTCTTCAGCAATCCTCTCTCCTGCAGCATCTCTTTTTATACTCTGCCTTACGTGAATCTTGATTAGGACATGAGAAATTGGAACTTTGCAAGGAATCTAGACACACGTGGGGGGGGGGGGGGAATGTTAGGGACTGGATCAGGGCCGGATTATGGGGGGGGGGCGCAGGTGGCGTGTGCCCCGGAGCCTCCACCAACCTTTGGGTGATGGTCCAAGAGGCGTTTTTTTGTCTTTGGTCTGACGGGCTGCAGGGCCAGCAACAAAGCCCCCCTGCTTGTCTGGGCAGCCAAAGCCACCACAGGGCAGGACAGAGAGTCTAGAGCAGCAAACCCGCTGTCAGCAACGCTATAGTGACGGGTGGGTGCAGAGCTGTCACTGCACATAAGCCACCAAGTACAGCCGATGGGATCTCAATGCAGGGAACTGTTTTCTGCTGGACCAGCTGGGCGGCCCCCACCCAGAATGGCAAAGCAGGAGTTCCCGAGCAGCACACACCCGCACAAGGGTGACACAAGGGATTCGATCTGACGTTCCAGTAAGTAGGTGGGTGCCAGACAACCACCAATCAGTTATTTGGCTGGACTATTATTTTAAAGGAAAAAAAATACGGTATCTGGGGCCTCCACCAGATATTGTGCCCATGGGCCTCCACTACACTTAATCCAGCCCTAGACTGGATACACAGAGGCGGAAGGATAGTGGTGACTGGGCACATGATGGAGGATAGCTGGAATAGAGGGTATGCAGGGTATTTAAAGTAGACCAAAACCCAGCTGGATATTCCCGGGCCAATTCATTCCCTCCCCATGGGGCATCAAAAATCGGGATGCCCCGCTGTGTGAAACCTCCCAGGTCGGCGCTACACTTACCTTAATCCCGGTCCAACGGCACATGCGCGGGCCGCATCCTCGCTATCCCTCTATCAGGGTGCGTGCCCGCTCCGGCCATTTGTGAATGGCTGTCGCGCTCCCTGTTAGAGGGAAACACGAGATGTGGCCGCCAGCACGCTCAAAGCCACTGAGCTAAAACGTTGGGTTAGACATCCTCAGCTCAGCGGCTCCAAGCACGCTAATTGGACGAGCGGCCGCGCATGCGATGTGGGACCGCGGTGAAGTGAGTTGATGCAGGAGATCTGGGGGGGTTTCACATAGCCGGGAGTGGACCAAAACCCAGAATAGGCAAAATCCTGGGTTTTGGTCCTCTTTAAACATTAAATTGCTGAATGTCACTGCGTTCCTGAATATTTTAGAACTTGGGGCCTTGTTTTAATTTTGCCTAGGGCCACATGTTGCGTAAAACCGGCCCTGTTGGTTTGTGTACCCCTGCTTCCTGTCACCAGGGGGCAGGCTCCCTTCTGATTGGAAGTAGTGGTGCCCATGTGTCTGTTCACAGCTGATATGCTTATTAAAAGTGGACAATCAAAAGTGCACCAGAGCCAGTTTGAAGAATGTAGGTGAGTCACACTGCAGGGTTGTGAGGGATAAATCTCATGGTAAGTATTTTTTTATTATTAACTTGATAAGCCCTTTAACTTCCTAATATGGGGCATTGTGGACAGGCAGTAGGACAATAGACATCAATAGAAGCAGTGCAGAGGCCTACCTCTGGCCTAAGCTCTAGTTTCAGGGTTCCTTCAGACAGGTAGCAGAATAAATGACTTACAAAGCCGCTGAGAGCCAGCTCAGCAGATAAGAGCGAGTGCTCAGACCTGACACGGCCAGGGAGCCTTGGACGTTTTGTTTAGTCATAACTAAGTCATATCGTATGGCATGTTTTGCTTGTAGATAGAAGAGGTGAACCACACAAAAGGAAATATTACTGAACCAGAAGTCAAGTTAGTATAAATAATCCTCTCAGAATTTATGCAGGAAGTGTCATTTAACTTGGTGGCCAGGGCCGCCACGAAGAATGCAGAGCGCTGTAACCCCTTGTGAGCCATGCAAGACTTTCTCATGCTCCGATAACAACAAAAAGCAGCAAAAGGCTGTAAAGAGTTTCTGTTCCTAACATTAGGGTTGATTCAGAGCCACTTTCTTGCCTGAAAATATTTCCATTCTCGTCCATTTTCCCCCGTTGTCTGATTCAGCAGAGCCTTTTTTTCTGTGAGAATTTTTGTGTGAAATGTTTTCATTTTTGTGCGATTTTTCGTTTGGTAGCAAGAAAAAAACGTTGAGAAAGGGGCTCTGAATCAACCCTATTATTTGGGCCTCCACCTAATTTTGTCTCCTTATCTAATCCTACCTCAGACATCATCCTCATGGAGTTTGTATGTTTCTTCCATTAAAGTGAAAAATTTGCTCTGAGTGTCCCAATTAAAAAACATTCTGGACATTGAATTGGTCTCTGCTTAAATTGAACTGGTATATGTGGGGTATCAGGGTGGGCTCACACCTAACTTTCTAACATTACATTATATTGCAGCTCAATCACAATGCAAATAAAACACTGACCATTATTTTCAAAGGGCCGGGTCCCATCCATACACTGCTCTGCATTCGCTATTTGCAGCATTTGCACTATACATATTGCAGTTTGGTCCTGGTCCATGGCTGCAGGTCCCTATTGGTGCCACTGGTTCTCTTCTTCTACTGCTGCTCAGGTACAGATTATGAGGGGTGCAAGGGTTGCACACTCGGGGCCTCCACCAGTTGCCCTGCAAAGGGGGACTCCACCAACCTTTGGGTTATGGTCTGGTCCAGGAAGCTTTACGTCCTTTGGTCTGACGGTCCGCAGGGCCGGCAACAAAGCCCGCCCCCCGCCCGCCCCAGAGCGCACTACAGGGCCCAGCGGCCCTCCCACCCACCCGCCCCAGAGCGCACTACAGGGCCCAGCGGCCCACCGGCCCGCCCCAGAGCGCACTACAGGGCCACCTCAGAGCGCACTACAGGGCCCAGCGGCCTGCCCGCCCCAGAGCGCACTACAGGCCCCCCCCCCCACCCACCCCAGAGCGCACTACAGGCCCCCCCACCCACCCCAGAGCGCACTACAGGCCCCCCCACCCACCCCAGAGCGCACTACAGGCCCCCCCACCCAAGTTTTACAAACTTGCAGCCAAAGCCACCACAGGGCAGGATGGAGAGTCTAGAGCAGCAAAGCCACTGTCAGCAACGATACAGTGATGGGTGGGGGCAGAGCTGTCAATCGGAGGCCGCTCACTGCACATAAGCCACCAAGCACAGCTGCTGGCAGCTCAATGCAGGGAACTGTTTTCTGCTGGACCAGCTGGGCCACTACACGCACGCACCCACACAAGGGTGGCACAAGAGACTCGATCTGACCTTCCAGTAAGTAGGCGGTTGCCAGACAACTGATCAGTTACTTGTCTGGACTATTATTTTAAAGAAAAAAGTACTTATCTGGGGCCTCCACCAGATTTTGTGCCCGGGCGCCTCCACCACACTTAATCCGGCCCTGCTGCTGGTCCCTCTTCTGCTACTGCCACCAGCCTCCACTGACTCTCAGCTACCACCAATCTTTTTGTTCTTTAATGCTGCCTCTGCCATGTCTTCTGGTGCCACCACTGGCCTCCAATGCCCCCTCCACACCGTTCTCTGCAGCCACTGCCTCAGACTTTGGTTCATCAGTTCTCTGCTACCGCTGCTGCCCCCTCTTCTACCACCGACCCTCCACTGACTCGCCACCAAATTCTAGTCCCTGGTTAGGTGCTGATGGGAAGCTTGTCCAATAGAAACAGGCTTCTTCACAGCACCTAACCAGATCCAGACATGTAAAGAAAAAAATCTTTTGCCTTTTAGATTCTATTATTCTTGTTTCTTTATTGAGGCCAACATGGTACTGTACAAGGTAGATATTTCAGGAGGGTAAGGAGAGTAATATACTTGCAATAGACAAAATAATATCAGTCAGATGTGACAGAAGTGCAGCAAATACACATTGATACAGGAATACATTAGGAAAGGGGGGCCTTCCCTTGCAACCTCGCAGTCTGTACTGACACCAGTTGCAGCCCCCTGGCATTTCTGACCACCTCTACCCATCTGCCTACCTCACTTCTGCCCAACTGATCTCTGCCTGCCTCGCCTCTATGTATCTCACCTCTTCCTGTCTCACCTCTTCCTACTTCACCTCAGTACATTTCACCTCAGGCCACGTCACCTTGTTTGGCTGACTCCCTGCTTACTGGCTCACTTCTTCCTCCCTCACCTCTGCTCTTCTCACCATACCTATACCCACTTCTTTCCATTGCATCAGCACCCACTACTGCTCACTTCTACTGATCCCACTTCTTCCCAACTAACCTTAGCATCATTTACCTTTTTCCCTACTTGCCTCTGCCCACTTCTTTCCAACACACCTCAGCCAACGTCACCTCTGCTTACCCTTTACTGTCTCACAGCTGCCTACCTCTGCTCACCTTACATGTTTCCTCAATCCAGCCCACCTCTTCTTGCCTTTTCCCTGCACACATCCCTGCATATACTGTACATAAAACCATATATACTGCTTTAAATGTGGATTGAAACCTTTGCCACTGGGACCTAGAATCTAAAAGATTCCAGGGCCGGCCACTAGCCTTCCCCTGGGGCATTCTATAGCAGGATGCCCTGCTGGGGTTTGGGATGCCCTGCTGTATGAAACCCTGGGGTTGCTGGTAATGATGGTTGACGGCACCACATCCCTGGTTTCCCTGTAGCTCTGCATGCCCCTCACACCCATCCTATTTAAATGGTGCATCACCCAGCACCCCATCAAGCCCGTGCCCCAGCACCCCATCAAGCCCGTGCCCTGGCACCTTGAGATCAGCCAATCGGCAATCTGGACAGGACCGTATAGGCATGGCCTTGGAGGTGGAAAACCCCAGTTTTTACAAAAACCTGGCCACCGCTGACCCGGCAGCATCGTCCAGCTGCTTGGGCAGGGAAGGGGGAGCATCCGGAAATGAGTTTCACTACACTTTAAGGTTACAGCTTTCCCGTCATGAACTGTTTGCCTTTTCTTTACTTAGATTTTATTGTGGCCCTCTTAAAATGGAACAATAAGACAATGCAGCCCTTACCAACCAAAAAAGGTTGTGCACCCCTGATCTAGGGCTGGTTTCACACCTAAGCTGTCGGCTCAGCGATGGCCCGGGTTTTTTAAAAAACATGTTTTTCTACCGCCAAAGCCACACCCCCTGGAAGTTTTAAGATTGCTGATTGGCTGATCTTAAGGCTGTCGGATGATGTGCACCAGCCGGCTGGACACATCCACAGTTCCCCCATGGATTGCACGCATCCCGGCCTACCCAAATGGCTAGGCACGAGAGTGCCCACAGCTGCCACTGGTAAAGGTGAGTTTACTGGTGACACTGGGGGTTTCACACAGCGGGGGAAGGCTAGCGGCCGGCCCTGGAGTACAAGATACAATAGGTGAGAGAGCTCTGCCTCTGCAAGCTGATACAGATCAGTAGGGCCCAACACGGAGAGGCCGATTCATTAATAGCGGCAGGTAGCGACAGTTGAGCGACTGTAGCGGCATTTTCAGAGCGCCCGCTAGTAGTCGCTGTGCTTGGCCGTTGTTCGGTAGTTGATAGCGACTCAGTCGGTTTGAATATTGGGTGAGGAGTCGCTATTTGACAGGTTCCGCGCTGTATGGGAGCGCATGATAGCGACTGGCCCTAGCGACCGGCTCCCACCATATTCATTAAAAAATCACGCTCAAAAAATTCTCGCGCTGTAAAATGCATGTTTAAACCCCAGAGCGCTGGCGGCGATGGGTTAAAAGTAGTTTTTTAACCCCCAAACAACCATATTTTTGGAATCCAAAAAAAACAAGTTTTTTTTTCCCTTAAAATGGCAGAAGTGGTCACAGAATTTTTCACATTTAAAAAAAAAAAAAAAATTAATAACAATTAATTATTAATATTTAAAGATTGTTCCATTGAAATCCATTGGAGAGCGCCAGGTAGCGAGAGGTCATACCTGTCGCTGTTCAAGGTCGGACGCTGGCGCTGTGGGCTGAGGCTGGAATAATGATGAATGAGTGGCTATCTGGCGCTATCTCAGTCGCTAAGCAGGATCGGCTTGATAAATGTGTGATTGTGGTGGGGAGCCGGCGTTCTCGTGGCGGGGCCCGTCATTACCGGCCGCTCACCAGTCGCTACCTGTCGCTATTCCTTCATAAATAAGGGCCAAAATGTCCGCTCCCCCATCACATCCATCCAACAGTGCAACACACACACACATTCACGCCACATTTGTTAAATCCCCAGAACATAGGTGGGTTTAGAAAACACCACCTGTGCACAAAAGATAGAATCTTATGAGTGAAAATAAAACTTTGAGTAAAAAAGTTCTTGCTAAATCTTAGTCATTACCGATCATTGGTGCAGCTACAGAGCATGACCTCCACCTATAGAACTTGACAATTTTCCAAGAGAATGTTTACTTTGTGATTTCATCACCTACACCAAATCTTACACAAATAGAGGCTCCTTCAGTTAGATTGAATAGGCAATTTTGCTTCCTCAAAGAAGAAGTGATTTGTGCAATGCACCTCATGATCAGCAGCACTCATCCACCTTCGTGGCATCTTACACAATACTGGAAACAACACAGCTGTTTATCTGCTGAAAATGCTTTCCTGAAATGAATAAAGGGGAAACGGTGACTTCAAATCTTGGGACTTAAAGGTACAACCCAAACTTGTCCTCAAGCTTTACTTTGAGCTGCCATCAGAATTTCCAGGTTCCTTGCAGTCTGGATGTCACAGGCCAAAGTCCCCCTTTTCTCCTTTTGCATGTGATATGGTTTTTCATTATTTACTGTACTTTCTCTCATGGGGCAGCTCTTTTGTACAGAGGGCCTTGAGTTTTCCATTTGATGGGTAGGTGGGAACTAATGATGACACTGATGAGCAGTTCTGCTTTGTCGGTTGTGTAAAAAAGTGAGAGTCGGCTGTAAGCCCGGCTCTGCAAGAGCTCTTTAAGTATTCTATGTAAATAATTTCCTGTAGTCATAGGTATTTGGTCACAGCTGGGCCCCTTTAGGGCAGCTATTTGTCAGGACCTTGCCTAAAAAAGTCTTCAAAACCTTTCTCTGCTTGGCAGGACCTGGCAGAGGGAAGCAGAATTCCTTCCATGGCTTTTAAATCTGCAACCACAGTGGGTGGGGTCTGCAGGTGTACCCTCTGGATGTATAGGGACAACCTCACAGAGAGGCTGTAACGGGATACGCAGCTTCCAAACGCATTATCAAATGTGCGCAACTGAGACCTCTGTTTTTAACCAGGTTTTAGGAGCATACCAATATTTGCTGGCTGACAGGGTTTGAGTTCTGGGACCCCTTTCTGTGTTTTCTGTTGCTCTTGAAAACTATGGTCAGCTGGGGATCACCTGGATCAAGGTGCAAATGTTTGCAACTGAGAACTCTGAGTTCCTATGGTATAGTTGCTAGTTGACTGGGTCTAAGCACTGGGGCTCATTTAAACTGGAACAAAATCCAGGATCTTGACTATCCCAGGACTGTCCCCTGGGGCATCCCAATTTGTGATGCACTGCCATGAGAACCCCCCCCCCCCCCAAAAAAAAAATCGCCCAGTAAAGTCAGACGGCTCTGATTTGAAGAGAGCCTGTGCATGCGCTATTGGACCTGTGACAAGTGATTGATTAGGGGTGCCCCATGGAGTTTTACACAACATTGCAGCCCAATTCGGGATGTCCCAGGGGATAGCTAGAGGACTTCAATCTAAAAGATTCCGGGGCCGGCCACACCAGGTTTGGTCTGCTTTAAGTGCTGTCTGTTGTTTTGTTTGCCAACTGCTGCCGAGACTCAGTAGGGGCCTACCTGGATTTCAGACAGGAGGAGCATGGAAAATTGATACTCAACCTTATTTATTGGGCAGCAACAAAGGTGAGTATTTATGTGATGCCTAGAATGGTCGATAAATGGGGAATTGTTTTACTGAGGTATGGGAAATTTGGATTGACATAGTATTCATTTGCATTGACTTGCAGTGGGTGCCAGTATGGATAAAGAGCATACAAAATGGACCCCAGCACTCAGCTCTGCCAAAATGAATATATTTAACAATTAAAATAACAGAGGATTTAGTAACCCCCTATTTTCAAATGTATGAGAACTGCCACTGTGCATCACAGCGCCTCTGTTCCCATGTGGTCCTACACTACTCTATGGAGGGTTGTCTTTTGTGAACAGAAAGGTCCTTTATCCCCCACCCTTCAAAATGTCTAAAAAGGTGTCTCCATTAGCAGGAGCAGTTCCAGACAGAGCGAGGGTCTTAGGACACAGGTTGAGGGGACAGTAAAGGTCAGCAGTCTGCTAAATCAAACAAAAAAGCTCCTTTTATCAGGGCAAACAGGGGATTAAGAATCATTAATTTACTTAGGTGCAGAATATTTGGATGGTACTCATTGTCCTCATTGGGTTCATGCTATGCATTTTGTGAAGCATCTTTGGGTGCTCTTTTGGGTGTGAACTAAATTTTACATCTGAATGAATTTTTTATATTCACATACAAAAAGTGCAAAAAAATGTTTGTTCTAATTTTTCTTTAAAAAAAACACCTGTATCTGTGATGCAGCATTTTTACAGGTTCAGTACATTATTTTTACAATGAGTTGAACTTTCAAAAAGAAATAGAAAGAGGGTGCCCAAACTAGGCAGTGGGTGGTATCCTGAGGAGGGGTGTCCTGCTTCCCATAACGACAGGGGTAGGCCGAACCCGGGCATGATATCTACATACTTAGTCAACCCCCCATTACAGCTGCAAGATGGCAACCCTACGTTATGGCCGGATGGCAACCCTTCCTGACTGCTGGTGACCTGTAGAGTTTGCAGAGTGGGTGGACGCTCATCCTGCAAACCTCATTTATCACGACCATTCTATTTAGTAGGAGTTTCTCCTTTACTGCTGAGAATCCTCCATTTTATAATTGATCTTTTTCCTCTTACCTGACCCTCTAGTCAAATAGGTCTGTAGAGATTTGCGCTGATATATAATGGGGGGGGGAGTAAAGTTAGCCAAAAGGCTGAAAAAGTAGAGCTCTTTCACAGTTATGCCAAGAAACAAGTCACAATTGTCCAGGTTTAATACATTCCTGTATCTCTCACTTCCTTTTAAAAACATGAACATTGTAAGACTAAAAATAGTATTATTTTGTTCTGTTTGTCAAAGTGTGCATTGTTTCTGTTTGAGGTTGAAGACTGAGAGACAAAGGGGACTTTTGGTAAAACTTTGACATTCTTTTTTTTTTTTTTTTGCGTACAGCAGCTGTTTTCTTTTCCCGGAGAGAAGAAAGTCCGGGCGTATTTATCACTGCCAGTGCATCCAAGAACAAACAGGAAGTTCTCATCAGCAGACCCCTGTGCTGTGCGGGGCAGATAGAAAGGTAAAAAGACAGAGAGAGGAAACAGCTCTGTAACCTGTGATAGCAGGAGGACAGATTATGCCAGGCAGGGGTTGCTCTGCAGGGTGAAAAATGTCCAGCCTGTGTGAGCGACTTCCAGGACATTCAACTTAACTGGTAATTAGTTTTAGCATAAGTCAATGGCTTAATTACAGCAAGGGGCAAGGGTTGCTACAAGGCATGATGGGTCTAGGTTGGGGGTAGTTTGACAAGTGAGCTAGTTTGGCTGTATTTTCTTGCATCTTAAAACAGGAAAGAAAGATACCTTTCATCACAAAACCTCTTTCTATACCCTGGTCCTAAGTAAACTGACTAGATGTCCCACTTTTGGTGGGACAGTCCCACTTTGAAGCCCTCTGTCCCTCCGAAAACTCTAGAAAAACCTAAATGTCCCATGGCCGCCATGGGGAAGACTGTCCCACCAAATGCAGAATGCTGGATGACTGGGTGCTTTACAACTGCTCTGACTCTTTAGTTGAATAGTAGTAGTGAAAAAGCATAGACTTTGGAGCACTGGCTCAATCAGCAACATCTTTTATTGACCAAATATTCTTAAAGTGGACCATCACCCTCCGGTGATCGGCCCGGGAATCTATAAGATTCCCGGGCCGATCACCTCCCTCCCCGCGGGACATCCGAGATCGGGATGTCCCACGGGGTGAAACCCCCCCAAACACCCCAAATCCCCTTACCTTGTCTTTGGCGGCGACCGGCCGCCGCCGCCTCCCTCGCGCCCCTCTAGACGTGCGCGCGCCCGCACCGGCCGTCTGTGAATGGCCGGCGCGTGCGCGCGCACATCAAGAGTGACGCGCGGGAGGCGGCGGCGGGGGAGCCGCTTGTCCGCGGCTGTCAAACTGATTGTCCGTCGGCACGGGGAGAGGTGAGTTTTTTGGGTGATCGGGGGGGTTTCACACAGCGGGGTGTTGGTCCACTTTAAAGTATGTGACTAGTAATTAAACCACACTCTAAACCACACCTCTACCATGCCCATCACCCACAAACTCGTTTGAACTGCCCCACTTTGAGGACCTCCAAGAAATGATCAGTTGAGTCATATGCAAAATATGGTAAACAATAAACAATAAAACTATTATGTCATGTAAATATTTAGAAGTAGAAGCAAACTAGGGACAAAAATCAAGATTTTAATGGTCCTGGCCAGCCTTTGACCAGTCTGAGACATCCCACTGTGGTCCATATCAATGTGCTTCTCAACCAGTCAATATGCAATGTGCTTCTCAACCATTCTCCACAGCTGAAGCTATAACATTGCATGGATAATGCAGGACAGGGGTGGATATGACCACTCCTAAAGCAATGGTACTAAAGCTTTAGTATTGTAGGGCGAAAAAGTGGCAGGGATAGGTATTGTCCCCACAATCATAATGCAGAGGCTATAGTATTGGGGCTGAACATGGGCTGGGCTTTCTTGGCTTGGGAGTATATTGAGGCTTGGTGGCTGGGGGAGACTAGTTAGACAAGAACTGGATAGGTGTCTTAAAAGCATCAGCTGAGCCCGCCCCAAAGTATTGCCTCCTATCAGAAATCCCTATGGCCACTCTGCCCCTTTTGGCAAAAGTGTATTATTAAAACTTTGGGTGAAGAAAATAATGTATTGTTTACCAAGTATATACATTACATACACACTATGCATTTCTTTTTACAGGAAGGCATACATTAAGGAAACAGGAGGCAAAAAGTATATGGTACAGGGTTAGAAAAGAAAAAGTTCTACACAGATCAACAGCTTAAAATGACAGGCCAGGCAATGGCAATAATATGAAAGGAAGAAGCTCACTCAAAGCCTGTCCCATGTTCCCATATCCCGTTTCTTGATAGATGCTGTGGCAGACCTCCAAAGTTTGTCCCATTCCATTGTCCATCAGCGATTCCAGCGAGAACTTATAGTGGCAGCACTGAGGAATAAGTCCAGCCATGTGACCACATTCAGAGCATGGTCTTGGAAAATTAAAGTCTGGAGAACTGCTACAGCATCAAGAGGCTTCAAGTGTGCTCCTTGCTGCCCTACTATTGTCATTGCCTGGACAGTCCCTCGTTATAAGTAAGTAAGAGGAAAGGAAGACAGGAGAGAAGGTCTCCTGAACCAAAAATGCCACCAAGGCTGCTGTGTTAAGGCACCACTTGGAGGGGTTGTAGTTGAGGACCAATATAAACAGAGAAGTTCACTTTCACTTTCAGAACACATACAAAATGTGAGAGCAGATATAAGAATGGTCCAGTTACCAGGAGCTTCCTGACCATGCCAGCAATTGCATGGCACCACAGATAGAAAAGTCAAGAAGGTTGCCTGTAGGAAAGGTAGGAAGGAACTTTTTAGTATCAGGCAGTCATATTGAGGTGGCACTTACAGAACTCCTGGTTCAAATTTGAGATGTGAATAGATATGGGACAGTTAGGGTTAACAGAATAGAAGGTTTAGGTAAGTAACGGTAATGGAGCTAGTTAGATATCAAATGGAAGCATAAGGAAAAATACATAGCACAGGAGTAACAAAAATATAAAATATATTGCATGCAAAAATAGCACTGAAATATGACCTCTAAATGAACTGGACTTTTAAACTTCAGTTGATGTTTGTTAACCAGTAAAATATATGGGTTGGGGAAGAGAAAGAAAAAAAAACAAAAGCAACAGTAGTGTCCTCAAATTGCATGATGGTCCTGCCTAGTTATAGCATGTCAAAGGTAATGGCTACATAAGGATCTACATAAGTAAACAGAAGGAAGTTCTAAAGTCCACATCTGCCTGACCTTACTAGCCCGGGGGAACTAGCCCGGGGTAGAAAATAGGACAGAGGGAAGGCAGAGTAATCATGTAACCACTACCAACACTCAGCAATCCCAATGCAGGGGTTTCATTTTGGTCAACAAATGAAAAGTTAATTGACCATCATCTTACCTGTTATGGCACCTTATATCACTGCCCCAAAATAAAGTCATTAATGAGCAATTCCTCATTTGTTTAGAGTGTTATAACAGGCAACTTACCCACTGCTTCACAAGCAGGAACCTCAGGTTGTTTCATTGTTATTTTATTACGGAGGTTAGAGTGTCTATAGGATAGGTAATGTTATCATGAAACTATTATACACTTTATATTTCAGTTGGAGAAGTCCATTAGGGATTAGCTATCTTTAAATGGAATGCAATTTTCTCCTACATATTAGGAGCCATTGTAGCAAGCCTGCGGCAGACTCCATTTTGCTTTGCCGCAGACCTCAATTAATGTTGTGTATGAACAGGAGCGAGAGGTCCATTTTCATAGGTAATTAAACCTCACTTTTTCATTAGTGGAGTTCTGATTTCCACCAACTGATTTATGTGGCTTTATTCTGAGTTAAATTAATGTAGCTGATTGATTCTCAATCTTATCCCACGCTAGATCTCATCGCCAATACATTTGTTATTCCAGGGGCACAACATGTTGAAAAAAAAAACCTAAATTTTTCAAAATGTCTTGAGTGCATCATCAGTAAATATTTAGTCCTAATTTTGAGGAGCAGCAGTTTTGTTCATTATAATTTGAAATAAGCTTAGGCAAGGTCTGGAGAGTCATCCAGTCAGTGCCAGGCATAAGGGAGAATGCTGGGTAGCCAAATAAGGTTGATTTTGGCTATGCAGGCTTTGGTTGGTCGTTTTAATTTAACCCAACCCAGCCACTTCCAAAGCAGTGCAGCCTTTAAAAGTTCTCCCAATCCTCCCACTAACCCAACACATACCTGTTGGGGGAAAGGAGGTGGAGATCTGTCTTATTGCCCTTAGTCCCCTTAGGCCCTTATTTAACAAGGGATAGCGCCAGGTAGCGAATGGCGAGCGAACGGTAATGACGCTCACCGCCACGAGAACGCCGGCTCCCCTCCGCAATCACACATTTATCAAGCTGATCCTGCTTAGCGACTGACAGAGCGCCAGATAGCGAATCATTCATCATTATTCCAGCCTCACCCCACAGCGCCAGCGAGCGACCTTGAACAGCGACAGGTATGACCTCTCGCTACCTGGCGCTCTCCAATGCATTTCAATGGAGCAATCTTTAAATATTCTTAATTAATTGCTATTGATTTTTTTTTTTTTTTTAAATGTATGTTAGATATTTTTTTAAGGTAAAAAATTTGTGCAGAATTGATATTACAGGTCTGATATTAATGTATTCATATTACAAAATGTTTGTAAAAACATGTTTTTTTTTTTCCAAAAATATGGTTGTTTGGGGGTTAAAAAACTACTTTTAACCCATCGCCGCCAGCGCTCTGGGGTTTAAACAAGCATTTTACAGCGCAAGAATTTTTGGAGCGTGATTTGTTAATGAATGTGCTGGGAGCCGTTCGCTATGGCCATTCGCTGTCATGCGCTCCCATACAGAGCGGACCTGTCAAACAGCGACTCCCAACGGCCAAGCACAGCGAATACTAGCGTGCGCTGTGAAAATAACGCTACTGTCGCTCATCTGTCGCTACCTGGCGCTATTAATGAATCGGCCTCCCCGTGTCCTGGTAATGAATTAGATAACAAATACTCACAAGCGATTTTTCAAAGGAAAAATTGGGGAAAATGAAGAGAAAATTAAATCCTCCTTTGTCTCTTATCTTCCTTCTAGCACTAATTTCAATAGGCCCTTATTGCTCCCAGCATGAAATTGCAAGGAGGAGGTCTTCAAAAGCTAGTTTAAAACAATGGTATCCTGTCAGAAACCAATGGCCATATAAATGGCATACCTGGGGAAAATTAAAATTAAAATCTCTAGAACATGAATACCAAGCAGCATTGAGGGCAGAAAACATCCAAACTGTAATGTACCTGGGGTGGGGCAGCAAAATATATTAAGTTGTTTAGCATAGCATGGGGGACAGGAAGCAGCTGTGCACTGCAGTGAAGCATGTCTCATACTGAAGGAGGTATGCCGCCTTTCTCCTATCAGATGAAGCCCCGCTAGAAAAAGGTGCATATTTCTCATTTCAAGGTGTGAGGTCAAAGTGAGCCCTTGGAGAATTCTCAGTGGACTGGACTCCATTGGGGATGACTGGGTTGCTGCTTCTAACACCTCCTTAGTGTTCCCCCTGAATCCCCCTGAACCCCTCCGTACCTCATGCTATTGTAGTCCCCAATGCTATAGCCTCACTATAATGGCTGTGGGGGAATAATATCTGGTACTACAATTTCAAGGCCATTTAAGATTGCCCATACCCCCCCACTCATGACCTGTTCCTGCAATGCTATAGCCACAGTCTTGGGGTGTACCAGCTGGGGGCATAGCAGGGATGTCATGACTAAGGACCCCCTGCGGTCTGAAACGCATTGACGCGTTTGATCTTTTACTGGGAATTGCCTTTCATGTGATTTTTATCGATTTTTGGAATCAAGTTTTTTGCTGATTTTATGGGAACTTCTGGCTGGATACCTGTTTGTGATCTGCATAATTGGAGTTCAACGATCTTAGCCGTGTTGATTTTCCCAATACCCTGGGCAGGAGCATACTATTATAATGTAGAGCTAACTATTTTCTTTGTCTCATGTCATAAGTTTAAACCTAGGTTGATTTTCGTCACTAGTCCGCCACTGCCAATTTCAGTGGATGAGGAGAGATGCCCCATAACCAGGTACCAATGTGAGCTCAGCATGACACAGATTTGCGCTATTCACTCACGCCTAAATGCTGTATATCATTTAAGTAATTTAGTCATCTCAGTAAACTTAAGCCCTTATTTATGAAGGAATAGCGACAGGTAGCGACTGGTGAGCGGCCGGTAATGACGGGCCCCTCCACGAGAATGCCGGCTCCCCACCACAATCACACATTTATCAAGCCGATCCTGCTTAGCGACTGAGATAGCGCCATATAGCTACTCATTCATCATTATTCCAGCCTCAGCCCACAGCGCCAGCGTCCGACCTTGAACAGCGACAGGTATGACCTCTCGCTACCTGGCGCGCTCCAATGCATTTCAATGGAACAATCTTTAAATATTAATAATTAATTGTTATTAATGTTTTTTTTTTTTTTTTTTTTTAATGTGAAAAATTCTGTGACCACTTCTGCCATTTTAGATATTTTTTAAGGGAAAAAAAATAAAAAAAAAATTGTACAGAATTGATATTACAGGTCTGATATTAATGTATTCATATAACTAAATTATTTAAAATATATATTTTTTTTTGGTTGCCAAAAATATGGTGGTTTGGGGGTTAAAAAACTACTTTTAACCCATCGCCTCCAGCGCTCTGGGGTTTAAACATGCATTTCACAGCGCTTGAATTTTTTGAGCGTGATTTTTTGATGAATATGGTGGAAGCCGGTCGCTCTGACCAGTCGCTATCATGCGCACCCATACATCGTGGAACCTGTCAAATAGCGACTCGTAACCTTGTATTCAACATTACGCCACACCGACTGAGTCGCTGTCAACAACCGAACAACGGCCAAGCACAGCGACTATTAGCGGGCGCTGTGAAAATACCGCTACAGTCGCTCAACTGTCGCTACATGTCGCTATTAATAAATCAGCCTCTAAATCTAAAATGAACTGCTGGGTGGGGTCCCATGTGTATGTTACATTTTGCTGACTAACTGAGGATTTTAATAACTGAAAACGCTGGAAATACCTTGAAAATAAATTAATCCAAACATGAAAAGAAAAACAAGCTAATGACTATCTGCACAGGAAATGGTGTGTTTTCCCGGCTAACAGCGTGCTCAGGTAATTCTTTTTCCTCAGAGTTTGGCGGACATCTGGATATAATTACAGAGAAAGGCACCTCCAGAGAAAGGCGAGAAAGGCGACCCAGGTAAAATATGCTAGAATCCTTGTGCCATAGTCAAGCCAATATTCAGGCAAGAAAGGACGTCTTGTGTAGGCTCTGACTGACCCTTATTGGAGCAGGGAAATACTCAATCCTAAGAAGGGACCCCTGCCTTGGCTCACAAGGCCCTAACTCTCTGTCTATTAAAGCAGACCTCCAGCCTGTCCAGTTTAAAATGTTTAGTAAATTGCTCCCCTAAACCCCCTCTCTCAAAGAAAAAACTTAAGGAAAAATTCAATATTTTTCTCTTGGATATAATCTTCCTTCTGGCACTATTTTCAGTAGCCACTAAATGTTTCCAGCAGGAGATTACGAGGGGTTTAAACAGCTAGTTTAGACCAATGATATCCTCTAAGAAACCAATGGCAGACCTGGGGAAAATGAAAATTAAAATCACTATACAGGAATACCAAACAGCTTTCAGGGCAGAAAACATCCAAATGGTAATGTACCTGGGGTGCGGGAGAAAATACTCGTATGTCTTTCCACCACCCCGCTACCACATTTATATCCAACAATCCCAATATGCTGCTAATACACATGATGATTGCCATATCCCCCCAAATATATGGATCCCATATACATCAATCCCAAATCATAACTATATTCTGAATACTCAACCCACCTAAACGCCCACAAATGCTAAATATACAATTAAATGTAGAAAAAACTTTCTTATCTTGTTATAGTGCCACAGCAGGTCAGGGACCACACCAGATGGCTTGAGCATATGTGACTTAAAGGGACAAGCAAAGGGTTAAATTAGTTGCTGGCTGCCAGGGGTGGTATCTTTCATTCAGCAGCACTTTCCAGGTAAACCCTGCTGAACTTAAAAATGAATTCAATTTGTAGGGAACTGTTACACTAAAAAATGCATCGATAAGTAATTCTCTGCTGCTGAGGAGGCGCAACAGAAGGAAGGGAGTTCACTAGGTCTTATAAAGAAATATAAAGTAGCTGAATAAAAAAAATCAGCTATCCACATTAAGCATGGACAGAGCATAAAACAGGCTCATGTATCCCTTTGACTGGAATGTCCCTATAAAACTCCTGTCCAAGTACATACATACATAAAAAAGTCTATACTCACCTTTCCCCTCACAGCCCCTCCAGTGCTGGTATCTTCATCCTCTATCGCTGGGCAGACATGGTGGCCTCCATTAATATGGCTTTACGCACCTAACACTCCTACTCCATTTATTGCAATCGAGGGTGCATGCTGAGGCCACATGTGCGGAACATGCTTTGGGATGACCTCTGCATTGCAATGAATTGAATAGGCTTGTGGGGTCATAAACAAGGCTCCAAGGATGCCTCCATGTTATGCCCCAGAGCAACCTCTGGACTGGGCCCCCCCCCACTGTATCCCCTTCTACATTCAGGTACCACCATCTATCTGAGTGGCCAGCAGACTGGTAGAGGGGGGGCAGTTTAGAGGGGCATCCCATTTTGGGTGGCCCTGCTGTGTGAAACCCTCGAGTTCGCTAGCTTGTTTGGTATAGCCGGCAAACCCAGGGGTTTCACACAGTAGGGCATCTCAGTCGGTATGCAGACCTAGGCTTTGGTCTGCTTTAAAGGTAAAAGTGCTTAGGGGCTGAACTTTAAAGTAATATCCCAGGTCTAAGCGTGCCTTGTGTTCCAGTCCGGTCCCGGTCCGGGAAGTGCACCTCGATCACCAGGTTAGGTGACTTACGCTATGGAGACGCCTTTGTCAAGTCCACCAATCACAGTTGGGAGGCACCAGGCAGTGCAGCCAGGGAAGCGACATTCCCCACTGCTCCCCCGTCTCCCTCCGGCTGCTTCCCCATCTCTGTCCTTCTCCCCTTCTGTGTCCTGCTCCCCCCATCTGTGCCCTGCACCCCATCTCCATCTGGCTGCTCCCCATCTCTGTCCAGTTACGCTCCCGCTGCTTACCATCTCCGTCCTGTCTCCTATCTCCATCCTGCTCCCCATTTCTATTCTGCTCTCCCTTCTGTGACCTGCTCCCCATCTCCATCTGGCTGCTCCCGATCGTCATCCGGCTGCTCCCTATCTTCCTCCGTCTGCTCCCTATTTTTCTCCGGCTGGTTCCTATCTCTGCCCTGCTTCCCATCGCTGTCCTGCTCCCCATCTCTGCCCTGCTCCCCATCTCTGTCCTGCTTCCGATATCCATCTGGCTGCTCCCCATCTGTGTCCTGCCCTCCATCTCTGTCCTGCTCCCCGTCCCTGACCTGCTCCCCATCTCTGTCCTGCTTCCCATATCTATCTGGCTGCTCCCCATCTCTGTCCTGCTCCCCATCTCGTTCCTGTTCTCCATCTCTGTCCTGCTCCCCATCTCTGTCCTGCTCCCCATCTCGTTCCTGTTCTCCATCTCTGTCCTGCTCCCCATCTCTGTCCTGCTCCCCATCTCTGTCCTGCTCCTGATCTCTGCCCTGCTTCCCATATCCATCTGGCTGCTCCCCATCTCTTTCCTGCTCCCCATCTCTGTCCTGCTCCCTGTCTCTGCCCTGCTCCCCATCTCTGTCCTGCTTCCCATATCCATCTGGCTGTTCCCCATCTCTGTCCTGCTCCCCATCTCGTTCCTGCTCTCCATCTCTGTCCTGCTCCCCATCTCTGTCCTGCTCCCCATATCCATCTGGCTGCGCCCCATCTCTGTCCTGCTCCCCATCTCTGTCCTGCTCCCCATCTCATTCCTGCTCTCCATCTCTGTCCTGCTCCCCATCTCATTCCTGCTCTCCATCTCTGTCCTGCTCCCCATCTCTGTCCTGCTCCCCATCTCTGCCCTGCTCCCCATCTCTGTCCTGCTCCCCATCTCCATCTGGCTGCTCCCCATCTCTGTCCTGCTCTCCATCTCTGTCCTGCTCTCCGTCTCTGCCCTGCTCCCCATCTCGTTCCTGCTTCCCATATCCATCTGGCTGCTCCCAATCTCTGTCCTGCTCCCCATCTCTGTCCTGCTCCCCATCTCTGTCCTGCTACCCATCTTGTTCCTGCTCTCCATCTCTGTCCTGCTCCCCATCTCTGTCCTGCTCCCCATCTCTGTCCTGCTTCCCATATCCATCTGGCTGCTCCCCATCTCTGTCCTGCTCCCCATCTCTGTCCTGCTCCCCATCTCTGTCCTGCTTCCCATATCCATCTGGCTGCTTCCAATCACTGTCCTGCTCCCCATCTCTGTCCTGCTCCCCATCTCCGTCCTGCTCCCCATCTCCATCTGGCTGCTCCCCATCTCTGTCCTGCTCCCAATTTCTGTCCTGTTCCCTCTCTCTGTCCTGCTCTCCATCTCTGTCCTGCTCGCCATCTCCATCTGGTTGCTCCCCATCTCTGTCCTGCTCCCAATTTCTGTCCTGTTCCCTATCTCTGACATGCTCTCCATCTCTGTCCTGCTCCCCATCTCTGTCCTGCTCCCCAACTCTGCCCTGCTCCCCATCTCTGTCCTGCTTCCCATATCCATCTGGCTGCTCCCCATCTCTGTCCTGCTCCCCATCTCTGTCCTGCTTCCCATATCCATCTGGCTGCTCCCCATCTCTGTCCTGCTCCCCATCTCTGTCCTGCTCCCCATCTCTGTCCTGCTCCCCATCTCTGTCCTGCTTCCCATATCCATCTGGCTGCTCCCCATCTCTGTCCTGCTCCCCATCTCTGTCCTGCTCCCCATCTCTGTCCTGCTCCCCATCTCTGTCCTGCTCCCCATATCTGCCCTGCTCTCCATCTCTGTCCTGCTCCCCATCTCGTTCCTGCTTCCCATATCCATCTGGCTGCTCTCCATCTCTGTCCTGCTCTCCATCTATGTCCTGCTCCCCATCTCGTTCCTGCTCTCCATCTCTGTCCTGCTCCCCATCTCTGTCCTGCTCCCCATCTCCATCTGGATGCTCCCCATCTCTGTCCTGCTCTCCATCTCTGTCCTGCTCTCCGTCTCTGCCCTGCTCCCCATCTCTGTCCTGCTTCCCATATCCATCTGGCTGCTCCCCATCTCTGTCCTGCTCCCCATCTTTGTCCTGCTCCCCATCTCGTTCCTGCTCTCCATCTCTGTTCTGCTCTCCATCTCTGTCTTGCCCCCCATCTCTGTCCTGCTTTCCATATCCATCTGGCTGCTCCCCATCTCTGTCCTTCTCCCCATCTCTGTCCTGCTCCCCATCTCTGTCCTGCTCCCCATCTCTGTCCTGCTTCCCATATCCATCTGGCTGCTTTCAATCTCTGTCCTGCTCCCCATCTCTGTCCTGCTCCCCATCTCCTTCCTGCTCCCCATCTCCATCTGGCTGCTCCCCTTCTCTGTCCTGCTCCCAATTTCTGTCCTGTTCCCCATCTCTGTCCTGCTCTCCATCTCTGTCCTGCTCCACATCTCTGTCCTGCTCCTCATCTCCCTCTGGCTTCTCCCCATCTCTGTCCTGCTCCCCATCTCTGTCCTGCTCCCCATCTCTGCCCTGCTCCCCATCTCTGTCCTGCTCCCCATATCCATCTGGCTGCTCCCCATCTCTGTCCTGCTCCCCATCTCTGTCCTGCTCCCCATCTCTGCCCTGCTCCCCATATCCATCTGGCTGCTTCCAATCACTGTCCTGCTCCCCATCTCTGTCCTGCTCCCCATCTCTGTCCTGCTCCCCATCTCTGTCCTGCTCCCCATCTCCGTCCTGCTCCCCATCTCCATCTGGCTGCTCCCCATCTCTGTCCTGCTCCCAATTTCTGTCCTGTTCCCTCTCTCTGTCCTGCTCTCCATCTCTGTCCTGCTCGCCATCTCCATCTGGCTGCTCCCCATCTCTGTCCTGCTCCCAATTTCTGTCCTGTTCCCTCTCTCTGTCCTGCTCTCCATCTCTGTCCTGCTCGCCATCTCCATCTGGCTGCTCCCCATCTCTGTCCTGCTCCCCATCTCTGTCCTGCTCCCCATCTCTGCCCTGCTCCCCATCTCTGTCCTGCTTCCCATATCCATCTGGCTGCTCCCCATCTTTGTCCTGCTCCCCATCTCTGTCCTGCTCCCCATCTCTGCCCTGCTCTGCTCCCCATCTCTGCCCTGCTCCCCATCTCTGTCCTGCTCCCCATCTCTCTCCTGCTTCCCATATCCATCTGCCCTGCTCTCCATCTCTGTCCTGCTCCCCATCTCGTTCCTGCTTCCCATATCCATCTGGCTGCTCTCCATCTCTGTCCTGCTCTCCATCTCTGTCCTGCTCCCCATCTCGTTCCTGCTCTCCATCTCTGTCCTGCTCCCCATCTCTGTCCTGCTCCCCATCTCCATCTGGCTGCTCCCCATCTCTGTCCTGCTCTCCATCTCTGTCCTGCTCTCCGTCTCTGCCCTGCTCCCCATCTCTGTCCTGCTTCCCATATCCATCTGGCTGCTCCCCATCTCTGTCCTGCTCCCCATCTTTGTCCTGCTCCCCATCTCGTTCCTGCTCTCCATCTCTGTCCTGCTCTCCATCTCTGTCTTGCTCCCCATCTCTGTCCTGCTTTCCATATCCATCTGGCTGCTCCCCATCTCTGTCCTTCTCCCCATCTCTGTCCTGCTCCCCATCTCTGTCCTGCTCCCCATCTCTGTCCTGCTTCCCATATCCATCTGGCTGCTTTCAATCTCTGTCCTGCTCCCCATCTCTGTCCTGCTCCCCATCTCCGTCCTGCTCCCCATCTCCATCTGGCTGCTCCCCATCTCGTTCCTGCTCTCCATCTCTGTCCTGCTCTCCATCTCTGTCTTGCTCCTCATCTCTGTCCTGCTTTCCATATCCATCTGGCTGCTCCCCATCTCTGTCCTTCTCCCCATCTCTGTCCTGCTCCCCATCTCTGTCCTGCTCCCCATCTCTGTCCTGCTTCCCATATCCATCTGGCTGCTTTCAATCTCTGTCCTGCTCCCCATCTCTGTCCTGCTCCCCATCTCCGTCCTGCTCCCCATCTCCATCTGGCTGCTCCCCATCTCTGTCCTGCTCCCAATTTCTGTCCTGTTCCCCATCTCTGTCCTGCTCTCCATCTCTGTCCTGCTCCACATCTCTGTCCTGCTCCTCATCTCCCTCTGGCTTCCCCCCATCTCTGTCCTGCTCCCCATCTCTGTCCTGCTCCCCATCTCTGCCCTGCTCCCCATCTCTGTCCTGCTTCCCATATCCATCTGGCTGCTCACCATCTCTGTCCTGCTCCCCATCTCTGTCCTGCTCCCCATCTCGTTCCTGCTCTCCATCTCTGTCCTGTTCTCCATCTCTGTCTTGCTCCCCATCTCTGTCCTGCTTTCCATATCCATCTGGCTGCTCCCCATCTCTGTCCTTCTCCCCATCTCTGTCCTGCTCCCCATCTCTGTCCTGCTCCCCATCTCTGTCCTGCTTCCCATATCCATCTGGCTGCTTTCAATCTCTGTCCTGCTCCCCATCTCTGTCCTGCTCCCCATCTCCGTCCTGCTCCCCATCTCCATCTGGCTGCTCCCCATCTCTGTCCTGCTCCCAATTTCTGTCCTGTTCCCCATCTCTTCCCTGCTCTCCATCTCTGTCCTGCTCCACATCTCTGTCCTGCTCCTCATCTCCCTCTGGCTTCCCCCCATCTCTGTCCTGCTCCCCATCTCTGTCCTGCTCCCCATCTCTGTCCTGCTCCCCATCTCTGCCCTGCTCCCCATCTCTGTCCTGCTTCCCATATCCATCTGGCTGCTCCCCATCTCTGTCCTGCTCCCCATCTTTGTCCTGCTCCCCATCTCGTTCCTGCTCTCCATCTCTGTCCTGCTCTCCATCTCTGTCTTGCTCCCCATCTCTGTCCTGCTTTCCATATCCATCTGGCTGCTCCCCATCTCTGTCCTTCTCCCCATCTCTGTCCTGCTCCCCATCTCCGTCCTGCTCCCCATCTCCATCTGGCTGCTCCCCATCTCGTTCCTGCTCTCCATCTCTGTCCTGCTCCCCATCTCTGTCCTGCTTTCCATATCCATCTGGCTGCTCCCCATCTCTGTCCTTCTCCCCATCTCTGTCCTGCTCCCCATCTCTGTCCTGCTTCCCATATCCATCTGGCTGCTTTCAATCTCTGTCCTGCTCCCCATCTCTGTCCTGCTCCCCATCTCCGTCCTGCTCCCCATCTCCATCTGGCTGCTCCCCATCTCTGTCCTGCTCCCAATTTCTGTCCTGTTCCCCATCTCTGTCCTGCTCTCCATCTCTGTCCTGCTCCACATCTCTGTCCTGCTCCTCATCTCCCTCTGGCTTCCCCCCATCTCTGTCCTGCTCCCCATCTCTGTCCTGCTCCCCATCTCTGCCCTGCTCCCCATCTCTGTCCTGCTTCCCATATCCATCTGGCTGCTCCCCATCTCTGTCCTGCTCCCCATCTCTGCCCTGCTCCCCATATCCATCTGGCTGCTTCCAATCACTGTCCTGCTCCCCATCTCTGTCCTGCTCCCCATCTCTGTCCTGCTCCCCATCTCTGTCCTGCTCCCCATCTCCGTCCTGCTCGCCATCTCCATCTGTCCTGCTCCCAATTTCTGTCCTGTTCCCTATCTCTGTCATGCTCTCCATCTCTGTCCTGCTCCCCATCTCTGTCCTGCTCCCCAACTCTGCCCTGCTCCCCATCTCTGTCCTGCTTCCCATATCCATCTGGCTGCTCCCCATCTCTGTCCTGCTCCCCATCTCTGTCCTGCTCCCCATCTCTGCCCTGCTCTGCTCCCCATCTCTGCCCTGCTCCCCATCTCTGTCCTGCTCCCCATCTCTGTCCTGCTTCCCATATCCATCTGGCTGCTCCCCATCTCTGTCCTGCTCCCCATCTCTGTCCTGCTCCCCATCTCTGTCCTGTTCCCCATATCTGCCCTGCTCTCCATCTCTGTCCTGCTCCCCATCTCGTTCCTGCTTCCCATATCCATCTGGCTGCTCCCCATCTCGTTCCTGCTCTCCATCTCTGTCCTGCTCCCCATCTCTGTCCTGCTCCCCATCTCCATCTGGCTGCTCCCCATCTCTGTCCTGCTCTCCATCTCTGTCCTGCTCTCCGTCTCTGCCCTGCTCCCAATCTCTGTCCTGCTCCCCATCTTTGTCCTGCTCCCCATCTCGTTCCTGCTCTCCATCTTTGTCCTGCTCCCCATCTCGTTCCTGCTCTCCATCTCTGTCCTGCTCTCCATCTCTGTCTTGCTCCCCATCTCTGTCCTGCTTTCCATATCCATCTGGCTGCTCCCCATCTCTGTCCTTCTCCCCATCTCTGTCCTGCTCCCCATCTCTGTCCTGCTTCCCATATCCATCTGGCTACTTTCAATCTCTGTCCTGCTCCCCATCTCTGTCCTGCTCCCCATCTCCGTCCTGCTCCCCATCTCCATCTGACTGCTCCCCATCTCTGTCCTGCTCCCAATTTCTGTCCTGTTCCCCATCTCTGTCCTGCTCTACATCTCTGTCCTGCTCCACATCTCTGGCCTGCTCCTCATCTCCCTCTGGCTTCTCCCCATCTCTGTCCTGCTCCCCATCTCTGTCCTGCTCCCCATCTCTGCCCTGCTCCCCATCTCTGTCCTGCTTCCCATATCCATCTGGCTGCTCCCCATCTCTGTCCTGCTCCCCATCTCTGTCCTGCTCCCCATCTCTGCCCTGCTCCCCATCTCTGTCCTGCTCCCCATCTCTGTCCTGCTTCCCATATCCATCTGGCTGCTCCCCATCTCTGTCCTGCTCCCCATCTCTGTCCTGCTCTCCATCTCTGTCCTGCTCCCCATCTCTGTCCTGCTCCCCATCTCGGCCCTGCTCCCCATCTCGGCCCTGCTCTCCATCTCTGTCCTGCTCCCCATCTCTGTCCTGCTTCCCATATCCATCTGGCTGCTATCCATCTCTGTCCTACTCTCCATCTCTGTCCTGCTCCCCATTTCGTTCCTGCTCTCCATCTCTGTCCTGCTCCCCATCTCTGTCCTGCTCCCCATCTCCATCAGGCTGCTCTCCATCTCTGTCCTGCTCCCCATCTCTGTCCTGCTTCCCATATCCATCCGGGTGCTCCCCATCTCTGTCCTGCTCCCCATCTCTGTCCTGCTCCCCATTTTTGGCCTGCTCCCCATCTCGTTCCTGCTCTCCATCTCTGTCCTGCTCTCGATCCCTGTCTTGCTCCCCATCTCTGTCCTGCTTTCCATATCCATCTGGCTGCTCCCCATCTCTGTCCTTCTCCCCATCTCTGTCCTGCTCCCCATCTCTGTCCTGCTTCCCATATCCACCTGGCTGCTTTCAATCTCTGTCCTGCTCCCCATTTCTGTCCTGCTCCCCATCTCTGTCTTGCTCCCCATCTCCATCCTGCTCCCCATCTCCATCTGGCTGCTCCCCATCTCTGTCCTGCTCCCAATTTCTATCCTGTTCCCTATCTCTGTCCTGCTCTCCATCTCTGTCCTGCTCTCCATCTCTGCCCTGCTCCCCATCTCTGTCCTGCTTCCCATGTCCATCTGGCTGCTCCCCATCTCTGTCCTGCTCCCCATCTCGTTCCTGCTCTCCATCTCTGTCCTGCTCCCCATCTCTGTCCTGCTTCCCATATCCATCTGGCTGCTTTCAATCTCTGTCCTGCTCCCCATCTCTGTCCTGCTTCCCATATCCATCTGGCTGCTCCCCATCTCTGTCCTGCTCCCCATCTCTGTCCTGCTCCCCATCTTTGTCCTGCTCCCCATCTCGTTCCTGCTCTCCATCTCTGTCCTGCTCTCCATCTCTGTCCTGCTCTCCATCTCTGTCTTGCTCCCCATCTCTGTCCTGCTTTCCATATCCATCTGGCTGCTCCCCATCTCTGTCCTTCTCCCCATCTCTGTCCTGCTCCCCATCTCAGTCCTGCTCCCCATCTCTGTCCTGCTTCCCATATCCATCTGGCTGCTTTCAATCTCTGTCCTGCTCCCCATCTCTGTCCTGCTCCCCATCTCTGTCCTGCTCCCCATCTCCGTCCTGCTCCCCATCTCCATCTGGCTGCTCCCCATCTCTGTCCTGCTCCCAATTTCTGTCCTGTTCCCCATCTCAGTCCTGCTCTCCATCTCTCTCCTGCTCCACATCTCTGTCCTGCTCCTCATCTCCCTCTGGCTTCTCCCCATCTCTGTCCTGCTCCCCATCTCTGTCCTGCTCCCCATCTCTGCCCTGCTCCCCATCTCTGTCCTGCTTCCCATATCCATCTGGCTGCTCCCCATCTCTGTCCTGCTCCCCATCTCTGTCCTGCTCCCCATCTCTGTCCTGCTCCCCATCTCTGTCCTTCTTCCCATATCCATCTGGCTGCTCCCCATCTCTGTCCTGCTCCCCATCTCTGCCCTGCTCCCCATCTCTGTCCTGCTCCCCATCTCTGTCCTGCTTCCCATATCCATCTGGCTGCTCCCCATCTCTGTCCTGCTCCCCATCTCTGTCCTGCTCTCCATCTCTGTCCTGCTCCCCATCTCTGTCCTGCTCCCCATCTCGGCCCTGCTCCCCATCTCTGCCCTGCTCTCCATCTCTGTCCTGCTCCCCATCTCTGTCCTGCTTCCCATATCCATCTGGCTGCTCTCCATCTCTGTCCTACTCTCCATCTCTGTCCTGCTCCCCATCTTGTTCCTGCTCCCCATCTCTGTCCTGCTCCCCATCTCTGTCCTGCTCCCTATCTCCATCTGGCTGCTCCCCATCTCTGTCCTGCTCCCTATCTCTGTCCTGCTCTCCGTCTCTGCCCTGCTCCCCATCTCTGTCCTGCTTCACATATCCATCCGGGTGCTCCCCATCTCTGTCCTGCTCCCCATCTCTGTCCTGCTCCCCATCTCCATCAGGCTGCTCCCCATCTCTGTCCTGCTCTCCATCTCTGTCCTGCTCTCCGTCTCTGCCCTGCTCCCCATCTCTGTCCTGCTCCCCATCTCTGTCCTGCTCCCCATTTTTGTCCTGCTCCCCATCTCGTTCCTGCTCTCCATCTCTGTCCTGCTCTCCATCCCTGTCTTGCTCCCCATCTCTGTCCTGCTTTCCATATCCATCTGGCTGCTCCCCATCTCTGTCCTTCTCCCCATCTCTGTCCTGCTCCCCATCTCTGTCCTGCTCCCCATCTCTGTCCTGCTTCCCATATCCACCTGGCTGCTTTCAATCTCTGTCCTGCTCCCCATTTCTGTCCTGCTCCCCATCTCTGTCTTGCTCCCCATCTCCATCCTGCTCCCCATCTCCATCTGGCTGCTCCCCATCTCTGTCCTGCTCCCAATTTCTGTCCTGTTCCCTATCTCTGTCCTGCTCTCCATCTCTGTCCTGCTCCCCATCTCTGCCCTGCTCCCCATCTCTGCCCTGCTCCCCATCTCTGCCCTGCTCCCCATCTCTGTCCTGCTTCCCATATCCATCTGGCTGCTCCCCATCTCTGTCCTGCTCCCCATCTCTGCCCTGCTCCCCATCTCTGTCCTGCTTCCCATATCCATCTGGCTGCTCCCCATCTCTGTCCTGCTCCCCATCTCGTTCCTGCTCTCCATCTCTGTCCTGCTCCCCATCTCTGTCCTGCTTCCCATATCCATCTGGCTGCTTTCAATCTCTGTCCTGCTCCCCATCTCTGTCCTGCTCCCCATCTCCATCTGGCTGCTCCCCATCTCCGTCCTGCTCCCAATCTCTGTCCTGTTCCCTATCTCTGTCCTGCTCTCCATCTCTGTCTTGCTCCCCATCTCTGTCCCGCTCCCCATCTCCCTCTGACTTCTCCCCATCTCTGTCCTGCTCTCCATCTCAGTCCTGCTCCTCATCTCTGTCCTGCTCCCCTTCCCTGTCTTGCTTGCCATATCCATCTGGCTGCTCCCCATCTCTGTCCTGCTCCCCATCTCTGTCCTGCTCCCCATCTCTGTCCTGCTCCCCATCTCTGTCCTGCTCCCAATTTCTGTCCTGTTCCCTATCTCTGTCCTGCTCTCCATCTCTGTCCTGCTCCCCATCTCTGTCCTGCTCCCCATCTCCATCTGGCTGCTCCCCATTTCTGTCCTGCTCCCCATCTCTGTCCTGTTCCCCATCTCTGTCCTGCTCTCCATCTCTGTCTTGCTCCCCATCTCTGTCCTGCTCCCCATCTCTGCCCTGCTCCCCATCTCTGTCCTGCTTCCCATATCCATCTGGCTGCTCCCCATCTCTGTCCTGCTCCCCATATCTGTCCTGCTCCCCATCTTTGCCCTGCTCCCCATCTCTGTCCTGCTCCCCATATCCATCTGGCTGCTCCCCATCTCTGTCCTGCTCTCCATCTCTGTCCTGCTCCCCATCTCTGTCCTGCTCCCCATCTCTGCCCTGCTCTCCATTTCTGTCCTGCTCCCCATCTCTGTCCTGCTTCCCATAGCCATCTGGCTGCTCCCCATCTCTGTCCTGCTCTCCATCTCTGTCCTGCTCTCCATCTCTGTCCTGCTCTCCATCTCTGTCCTGCTATCCATCTCTGTCCTGCTCCCCATCTCTGTCCTGCTCCCCATCTCCATCTGGCTGCTCCCCATCTCCATCTGGCTGCTCCCCATCACTGTCCTGCTCTCCATCTCTGCCCTGCTCCCCATCTCTGTCCTGCTTCCCATATCCATCTGGCTGCTCCCCATCTCCATCTGGCTGCTCCCCATCTCGGTCCTGCTCTCCGTCTCTGCCCTGCTCCCCATCTCTGTCCTGCTTCCCATATCCATCTGGCTTCTCCCCATCTCTGTCCTGCTCCCCATCTCGTTCCTGCTCTCCATCTCTGTCCTGCTCCCCATCTCTGTCCTGCTCCCCATCTCTGTCCTGCTCCCCATCTCAGTCCTGCTTCCCATATCCACCTGGCTGCTTTCAATCTCTGTCCTGCTCCCTATCTCTGTCCTGCTCCCCATCTCCATCCTGCTCCCCATCTCCATCTGGCTGCTCCCCATCTCTGTCCTGCTCCCAATTTCTGTCCTGTTCCCTATCTCTGTCCTGCTCTCCATCTATGTCCTGCTCCCCATCTCTTTCCTGCTCCCCATCTCTGCCCTGCTCCCCATCTCTGTCCTGCTCCCCATCTCTGTCCTGCTCCCCATCTCGTTCCTGCTCTCCATCTCTGTCCTGCTCCCCATCTCTGTCCTGCTTCCCATATCCATCTGGCTGCTTTCAATCTCTGTCCTGCTCCCCATCTCTGTCCTGCTCCCCATCTCCGTCCGGCTCCCCATCTCCATCTGGCTGCTCCCCATCTCTGTCCTGCTCCCAATCTCTGTCCTGTTCCCTAGCTCTGTCCTGCTCTCCATCTCTGTCCTGCTCCCCATCTCTGTCCTGCTCCCCATCTCTGTCCTGCTCCCCATCTCCCTCTGACTTCTCCCCATCTCTGTCCTGCTCCCCATCTCTCTCCTGTTCCCCATCTCTGTCCTGCTCTCCATCTCAGTCCTGCTCCTCATCTCTGTCCTGCTCCCCATCTCGTTCCTGCTCCCCATCTCTGTCCTGCTTGCCATATCCATCTGGCTGCTCCCCATCTCTGTCCTGCTCCCAATTTCTGTCCTGTTCCCTATCTCTGTCCTGCTCTCCATCTCTGTCCTGCTCCCCATCTCTGTCCTGCTCCCAATCTCCATCTGGCTGCTCCCCATCTCGGTCCTGCTCCCCTTCTCTGTCCTGTTCCCCATCTCTGTCCTGCTCTCCATCTCTGTCTTGCTCCCCATCTCTGTCCTGCTCTCCGTCTCTTCCCTGCTCCCCATCTCTGTCCTGCTTCCCATATCCATCTGGCTGCTCCCCATCTCCGTCCTGCTCCCCATCTCGTTCCTGCTCTCCATCTCTCTCCTACTTTCCATCTCTGTCCTGCTCCCCATCTCTGTCTTGTTTCCCATATGCATCTGGCTGCTCCCAATCTCTGCCTGCTCCCCATCTCTGCCCTGCTTCCCATATGCATCTGGATGCTTCCAATCTCTGTCCTGCTCCCCAACTCTGTCCTGCTCCCCATCTCTGTCCTGCCCCCATCTCCGTCCTGCTCCCCATCTCCATCTGGCTGCTGCCCATCTCCGTCCTGCTCCCCATCTCCATCTGGCTGCTCCCCATCTCTGTCCTGCTCCCAATTTCTGTCCTGTTCCCTATCTCTGTCCTGCTCTCCATCTCTGTCCTGCTCCCCATCTCTGTCCTGCTCCCCATCTCCATCTGGCTTCTCCCCATCTCTGTCCTGCTCCCCATCTCTGTCCTGTTCCCTATCTCTGTCCTGTTCCCCATCTCTGCCCTGCTCCCCATCTCTGTCCTGCTTCCCATATCCATCTGGCTGCTCCCCATCTCTGTCCTGCTCCCCATCTCTGCCCTGCTTCCCATCTCGGTCCTGCTCCCCATCTCTGTCCTGCTTCCCATACCCATCTGGCTGCTCCCCATCTCTGCCCTGCTCCCCATCTCTGCCCTGCTCCCCATCTCTGTCCTGCTCCCCATCTCTGTCCTGCTTCCCATATCCATCTGGCTGCTCCCCATCTCTGTCCTGCTCTCCATCTCTGTCCTGCTCCCCATCTCTGTCCTGCTCCCCATCTCTGCCCTGCTCCCAATCTCTGCCCTGCTCCCCATCTCTGTCCTGCTTCCCTTATCCATCTGGCTGCTCCCCATCTCTGTTCTGCTCTCCATCTCATCCAGGTACTTTGAACTTACTGTGATGCCGGGGGCTGTTTCCACCCTGCCCATCTTCTGGCATGTGACCACACATCACACTGGGATGGAGCCTCATGTGGAAACTTCGAGCTGGGGAGGGCAGTGTAGCCGGCAGCAGTGACACCCACCATTGAACCCACTAGCCCACACAAGCTGCTGGCCCCCCGGGGATATTTCGATGACCCCCACCTCTCGACCAATCCCCAGCTTGGCAGCTCCACCAAAGGATTACACAGGCTGCTGTATTGCCCACAATCAGGAGGAGCAGTCGCCTGGGCCTCTCACTATCCCCAACACTGTTAATAGAATTCAACCAATCTCTTCGCTCTGGTCACTGAAAGGAAGGGAAATATATTTTTTTCTCTTTGTTGCCTCCAGCGCTTCCCCCCTAAAACCTGACACACAAATTGAAGCTAGTGTCAGGTTGACACCCCCTCTGTTAGTAGTAGACTAGAATGGAGCCCTTCAAGCTGTCAATCAAGCCAGGCTTACTCCAATGCACTGCAATATGCTTGCATCACTCAGCCCTGCTATTCCCATCCCAGAGGAGCACATTACAAGGTTAAACTTTATTTAAGTCACTGCCACTTGCCACAGTGGGACTCCCCTCTTATAGATCAATTTATTTGGTGATGCTGTTTGCATTTCTACTATTGTTTATATTGCTCAAGTTTCCTCATTCTTCTGTTTTTTCCCTGTGTTTTTCTGCTATTGTCAGTTTGGAGATAGGGTACTATATTACTATTGGTTTTACAAGGTATATTTTAGTCTGTATTTATTATCATGTTTCTGCACATTTATAATCCTTTGACACTGAAGTAGTTTGCTATTATATTTTTGCATATTTATGTATTTTTGGCACTGTAGCGCTTTGTTCCTGGATGTGGCATAACCTTTTTGGGATATAGGTGGAGTCCGCTGTGAGGCTGATTTTAATTGTCTCGGGTATATGTGTAGTGTGTCTATTTATGATTGATCCAAGTATTGGATAATTGAGGGTTCTATTGCACCTGGTCTCTGCAGACTAAGATTTTATCTTGGCCTGACACCCTTGCAGTACACAATGGGAATACTTTTAAGTGTTTACGGACAATGACTTAAACTAGGGGTCCTCCACTAATTCCTGCCTACTATTCTAGGACAACTAATATCTGGAATGACCGATAAACAAGGGTGGTCAGCTCTACCTGTAATCATCCAAGCCAGCGTTTAAAGCTGAAGAGTACGTTGGCCATGGCTACTAGCCCTCACCTCGTATTATAAGAAGTCCACTATGAGAACATCAGCCAGCGTTAGGCAGTAAAAATTCCAAAACTTTATTCCAATTGGTTAAGAGCCACCAATATATAGGCAGTTACATGAGGCAATATGAGGGTGAAACCTTGTGTCAACGCGTTTCAGACCCCTGGTCCTTAATCATGACATCATGACTTGGGTCTGAAACGCGTTGATACAAGGTTTCATCCTCATATTTATTTATTTATTGGATGCCATTTAACCGATTGGAATAAAGTTTTGGCATTTTTACTGCCTAACGCTGGCTGGCTTTCTCATACTGGACTAATATCTGGAATGTTTGTACTTGTGTCTTAAATGTCTGGAAGTTTTGTAGTGTGTGTAGTTATAGTTGTGTCTTTGCAGACGGTTGTCCAAATTCTGACTGATCTACATTGTTCAACTATTATTCTGTATTAGGGCATGGAAAGACAAACTTTTTTTAAGCACTGGCAGAATTGCCCTGAATATGTATCAAATTAATCACTAAAACCACAAAAATGTTTTTGTTTTTTTTTTAAAAAGATAGCAGTGTCCAGTCGAGAAGGTGTAAGAGAAGGAAGGGTGTGGTTACTGATGAGGTTTATAAGGCCCAGAAGACCCTGATGGTGGCACTAACTTGGACTCCAAACACCATTGTCTAGTTATAATGTTTAAAAGGCGCCTAAACAATGGGGCCTCTTGAAAGATAAGGCCTGGAAGTTCCTCTGAAGTTCCAAGGTAGTTAGAGAATATCCTTTTTTTCATTTTTCCTTTGAAAAGCAAGTATCACCTTATCACTTCCTCAGTGCGTCTGAGTCTTGTTTCCTGCACGTTACTCAGAGGTAGAAAACCTGAGGTGCTGAAAAAATACAGGCAGCTGAGACGTCCAATCTGTCAAGCTCCATTTTTCGAAAAGAGGAAAAAAAAACTCAAGAGTGAACGTATTTAGCGGGAGCCGTTTCCTGCACTCTAAGGAGCAAAATAAAAAAAAAAATGTTGCTAAGTGTGTACATGAGGAGATGTGTGTCGCCGTTATCTCTGACCTGCAGCTTAGCCCTGGTGTCTCAGCTGCCAAAAAGCTCCCATTCAACCTTGTGCTGAGTTCATCAGCGCTTCACGTGTCAGGATTGAAACCGGCGAATGCGGGACAGACAGTCGCTCTATTCAACCGCCTGGGGACATCGTGACAACTGAAATCCCCTTACAGGCTGTCCGTATCAACCTATGACAGGTCACACCGCATAACCCTTCCTGAACAGCAAGCCCCTTTCCCCCTTGTCAGCACTGTCACTTGAACAGAGCCGGGGAGTCTTATCACAAGACCTGACGCGACGGTGACAATTAAGATGAATGGCAAAGCCCCCGCTGCTGCCATACGTGGAACAATGACTTGGCAGAGGATCCCGCGCAAACTGTTGGGCGGTATACAGGGAACTTCATCCTGATTAGCATACTCAGTAGCCAGCAAGACTTAGAGAGGATTTTATTATTACAAAAGTTATATTAATCCATAGCTTGCTGTCTATAGTCCCTGCATAATGTTACTACGCAGCTTCTTCATTGTGCTCATCAGGGCCATATTAAGCCCCTGGGCACAAAATCTGGTGGAGGCCCCAGATACTGCATTTTTTCCCTTTAAAATAATAGTCCTGCCAAGTAAATGATTGGTGGTTGTCTGGCACCCGTCTACTTACTGGAACTTCAGATTGAGTCCCCTGTGCCCCCCTTGTGCGGGTGAGTGCTGCTCCGGAACTCCTGCTTTGCCATTCTGGGTGGGGGTAGTGTAGTCGCCGAGCTGGTCTAACGGAAAACAGGTCCCTGCATTGAGCTGCTGGTGGCTGTGCTTGGTGGATTATGTGCAGTGAGCGGCTGGCGATGGCCAGCTCTGCACGCACCCATCAATGTAGCGTTGTTGGTGGCAGCTTTGCTGCTCTAGACTCTCCATCCTGCCCCATATCGGCTTTGGCTGAAGGTTTGCTTTTTTGCTGGCCCCGCGGCACATCAGACCAAATACTGCAAAGCCTCCTGGACCAGACCATAACCCAAAGGTTGGTGGAGGCCCCCTTTGCAGGGCAAATGGTTGAGGCCCCGGGGATTGCGACCCTTATGCCCCCTTCATAATCCAGCCGGCCTCCTGGGGTGTGCAAGGGCACATGGCACCATCCCAACGTCTCTGTAAGGGGATACCAGGGGCACTCAACTGGACCAACAGGCCTCTCTTTTCAAAAATACCCCCATCTTTCTCCTTTCTTGTATATAGCTTTATAATTCTTTTTTAACTTTTTTCTTCTTCAATTTCCCTTTCTCCATCTTTCTCTTTAAAATCATCTCTATTTTCCTCTCTCTCTGTACTCCCCTCCCTTTTTTCGCATAATTTCCACAATTACTCCATCTTTCTTATGTCAAATTCAGCCCGTGTGTATCTCTTTTCAGCTTCAATGCATCTTCCTACATTTTTACCAGCCTTCCACCTCTTTTTTTTACAGTTTCTTTCTTTTCTTTCTTTCTATCTTTCTTTCTTTCCCTCTCTCTTTTTTCTTTTTTCTGTCCCTCTTTCTTTCTTTTTTTTCTCTGTATTCCTATATTTTCCTCTATTTTTCTAGCCCTATTAAACTCTCTCACTTTTTCTCTCTTTCTCCTTGTTTTCCAACACTCCTCCCATATCAGTTTCATTCGCTCTCTCTCTCTCTCTCTCTCTATTACCTATATTCCTCCCATTTTGTCATGTTCCTTCAACATAGAAACATAGAAGGTTGACAGCAGAAGGAGACCATACGGTCCATCTAGTCTGCCCTTTCCCTGTCATCCCATCTTTTTTAACATTTCTCTTCTTTTTGCTTTCCCACATTCCCCCATTCCCCCAGCCGCGTCTCGCGCTTCCCTCTAGCAGAGCGCGCACCCGCGCCGGCCGTTTGTGAATGGCCGGCGCAGGCGCGCTCCCTGTTAGAGGGAAGCGCGAGACGCGGCCTCCAGCGCTCAGAGCCAGCTGAGCTGGTATGCGCGTCCAAGCGGCCTTGGACGCGCATACCACAGCGGCTCTGAGCGCTGTGATTGGCTGGCGCGGTCACGTGGGAGCGTGGTGAGGTGAGTATTTCTGGGCTTTCCGGGGGGTTACAGACAGCGGGGCACCCCCGATCGGGGTGCCCCACCGAAGTGGACCAAAACCCAGGATAGTCAAAATCCTGGGTGTTGGTCCACTTTAAGAGCAAACCAGGCCAGATACACCATCACAAAGTGACTTCCTTATACAAAAAAAAGATGTCTTCTAATATTGTCTGTTATTAAGTTCATCACCCTTAGCTTTCAGCCTGAGGCCAGGAAAGCCGTTAGGGGCAATACAGACATTAGTGCTATGTGGTGCCCAAGAACAATCCCTACAGTATGGGAGGAGGGCGACCAATAACGCGGGGAGGCTGATTCATTAATAGCGCCAGGTAGCGACAGATGAGCGACAGTAGCGTTATTTTCACAGCGCCCGCTAGTATTCGCTGTGCTTGGCCGTTGTTCGGCTGTTGACAGCGACTCAGTCGGTGTGCGGTAATGTTGAATACGGGGTTAGGAGTCGCTGTTTGACAGGTTCCGCGCTGTATGGGAGCGCATGACAGCAAAGGGCCATAGCGAACGGCTCCCAGCATATTCATTAACAAATCACGCTCCAAAAATTCTTGCGCTGTGAAATGCTTGTTGTGGAGATTAGCTCTGGTAGGCGACCGGGTGTCAGCAGTATAGAGGCGGAGGCAAACAGTTCGAAGTAAAGTCTGTGTTTATTTCACATAAACATCCACAAAAGCATATGTCCATACAGGTTACATCACCTTTTCAGGAAACCGCAGCATAAATGATTCAATCAGGCAAACAGCTTTTAGTCCTTGAGCAAAAGCCCTGTTTACAGTCAAAATAGGCCTCAGGTCCGCATGAAACAGCCTCCACAGGGGATTTCAGCCAGGCTCACAGAGTCTCACTCCCATGTGAGCTCTAGACAAAGGACAGGCCACAGCTGATTCCCCAGGCTATTTAAACAGCCAGCAAAACCCGGACCTGGGTAGTGGGATGGAGTCCCACCCTGCTCTACTCCATCCCAGTAAAGCCGTCCCAGGTTAGCCTTTCGGCTATTCTAAAGCAACAGCAGCAAACTGCCACCAGCAGCTGATGCTGGAAATCAGACTACACGACTTTACTGCACCAATGCCAGGTACATTGGTGCTACATACCTGCCGTCAATAACGGCCCCTTGCACCTTACCACATACCCCCCCCCCTTTGTTCAACCCTGAGGGGGTGGACACATGCCAAACAATGTGCTCGGGACAGGGCATCCGCATTACCCAGTAATCGTCCCGCTCTGTGCTCAACTGTGAACTTGAAGTTTTGTAGTGACAAGAACCATCGGGTGACCCTGGCATTCCTGTCCTTAGCCTGGCACATCCACTTGAGGGGAGAGTGGTCCGTAATCAGACGGAACCTTCTCCCCAGCAAGTAGTAGCGAAGAGACTCCAGGGCCCATTTAATGGCCAAACACTCCCTCTCCACTATACTATACCGGGTCTCCGCGGGTGTTAATTTGCGACTAATGTAGACAACGGGGTGCTCCTCCCCGTTGACTTCCTGAGACAGTACAGCACCGAGACCTACCTCGGAGGCATCGGTCTGCACTATGAACTCCCTCTTAAAGTCGGGTGTCACCAACACCGGAGACCCACACAGGGCAGACTTCAAAGCGGAGAACGCTTTTTCGGCCTGTTCATTCCACTTCACCATGACAGACTTGCGTCCCTTTAACAGGTCTGTCAATGGTGCCGCTAGGGTGGCAAAATTGGGAATGAACCGCATATAATATCCCACCAACCCCAGAAATGACTTTACCTGGCGGGTGGTGTTAGGCCGTGGCCAGTTACGGATGGCTTCTAGTTTGTTCACCTGGGGCTTGACCACTCCTCGTCCAATCACATAGCCCAGGTATTTTGTTTTTTCTAGGCCTAAAGCACATTTTTTCGGGTTTGCCGTCAACCCAGCCTTCCTGAGGGAATCCACTACGGCCTGGACTTTGGGTAGGTGACTTTCCCAATCCGTGCTATGGATAATTATATCGTCCAGATATGCCGAAGCATACAGACGATGTGGCCTGAGGACAATATCCATTAACCTTTGGAACGTAGCGGGAGCGCCGTGTAACCCAAAGGGTAATACCTTGTATTGGAACAGTCCCTCTGGTGTAATAAAGGCTGTTTTCTCCTTGGCAGCCTCAGTCAAGGGCACCTGCCAGTACCCTTTTGTGAGGTCCAAAACCGAAAAGTACCTGGCTTGGCCTAGCTTCTCAATGAGTTCATCTACCCGGGGCATAGGGTAGGCATCAAACTTGGAAACTTTATTAAGTTTGCGGAAATCGTTACAGAACCGTAACGTACCATCGGGCTTGGGAATCAAGACTATGGGGCTGGCCCACTCACTCTTTGATTCTTCAATCACATCTAACCGGAGCATTTGCTGCACTTCCTCCGCGATAGCTTGTCGCCGGGACTCAGGTACCCGGTAAGGCCTCAACCGGATCTTGACCTGAGGTTCCGTGACAACATCATGTTGGATGACCGAAGTGCGCTCAGGGAGTTCTGAAAACACGTCCGTGTTTCTGCTAATAAACTCCCTGGCTTCCTGAGTCTGTTTAGAGGAGAGGTTGTCGCCAGTTTTCACCTCGACTACTGCTTCTCTAATAACAGACCGAGGGATGGGAAGCTCCACCCCCACCATACCTGGTCGGGGACTGTCACCCCCAGGGGTCTCCCTGTCTTTCCACAGTTTCAGCAGGTTTACATGGTACACCTGCTCTGGCTTCCTCCGCCCAGGCTGATGTACCTTGTAAGTCACTTCCCCAACTTTTTCAATGACCTCATAGGGACCCTGCCACCTAGCTAGAAATTTACTGTCCACCATGGGTACCAGAACCACAACTCTGTCACCTGGGTTAAAGTTCCGTACCCTGGCTTGCCGATTATAAATCCTGCTTTGGGCCCGCTGCGCTGCCTCCATATGTTCTCTGACAAGCGGCAAGACGGTCTCTATCCATTCTTGTAGGTGCGTAACGTACTCTACCACACTTTTGTGGGGTGTGGGTTGCTGTTCCCAGGCCTCCTTGGCTATATCCAACAGGCCCCGTGGATGTCGACCGTATAAGAGTTCGAAGGGCGAGAACCCCGTAGAGGCCTGGGGCACCTCTCGCACTGCGAACATCAGATAGGGCAGCAGCAAGTCCCAATTCTTCCAATCCTTGGCGACCACCCTTTTTAACATGGTCTTTAAAGTTTGATTAAACCGTTCTACTAGGCCGTCTGTTTGCGGGTGATAAACGGATGTCCGCAACTGTTTCACCTGCAGCAGTTTACAGAGCTCTTTCATTACTTTCGACATAAACGGGGTACCTTGATCGGTCAGGACCTCTTTAGGCAGACCTACTCTGGAAAACATTTCCATAAGCTCCTTAGCAATGAGCTTGGCAGAGGTGTGACGCAGGGGCACTGCCTCAGGGTACCGCGTGGCATAGTCCAAGATCACCAGAATATGTTGGTGCCCTCTAGCGGATTTTGGCACTGGACCCACTAGATCCATGGCAATCCGCTCAAAGGGTACCTCAATAACTGGGAGAGGAACTAAGGGACCACGGTAATGAGGCTGAGGGCTGGTCATCTGACATGTTGGGCAGGACTCACAATATCTCTCCACCTCCTTGTACACACTGGGCCAGTAGAATCGTTGTAAAACGCGGTCCAGTGTTTTCTGCTGGCCTAGGTGTCCACCCAGAACATGTTGGTGGGCCAAATCCAACACCAACTTGCGATATGGATTGGGTACCACCAATTGTTCCACCACCTTTTCACGTACCTTGTTTACTCGGTACAACATTTCCTGGTGAACCACAAAGCGAGGAAACTGTAACTCCGCCCCTGGCTGTTGTGGTTCACCTTCCACCTCAAGAACATTCTCCCAGGCCCGAGACAGTGTCGGGTCCTGGTGTTGAGCGGTACCAAAGTTAATTGTGGAGACATGGAGATCTGCCATCTCTGGACCTGTTGCCAACTCTTCCACATCTCCAACCATAACATTTAGTGGGGTTGACTCCCCCTCTTCCATTTTAGGGGCGGGCACCTCTTCCACGGTGCCTCCTGATTCCGGTTCCCAGGGCACCGGGGTCTCCCCTGAGTAGGGCCAGTCTATAGGGGACACACCCGCCTCGCGGGTTTCCGGAACTGCCAACTTGGCCCACAGTGACCTGAACCCTGGAAAGTCTCTCCCAACAATCAGTTCATACGGGAGTTTAGCGGCGACAGCGACTTCATGTTTCCAGCTGCCGGAGATGGTGGTGAGAGACACTTGTGCTGTGGCATAGTCTCTCAAGTCCCCATGAATGCACAAAACCCCGGTTTTCCGCCCAGTGTACTCATCGGGCAGTACTAAGGCGGGTCTTGCCAGGGTAACCATACTCCCCGAGTCCAAAAGGGCCACAGCCAGGGTGTCTCCCACTTTCACCTGACAGAGGTGACTTTGCCCCACAAGCTCAGGGACACCGGCAGCACACAGCCTCCTGGCATACATGGAAGGGCGGTAACCAAAGTTCACGTCCATGGGCTCCCCCTGGTGGGGACAATTGGCTCTGATATGTCCCGGCTCCTTACATCCCCAACACAACACTTGGGGAGGGACTTTGGGGGGTAGGTCCTGAGGGGGTTTAGGGGACGCCACTCGCCTGAGCTGGGGTGGGGACCTCCGGGGTTTCCCCGAATCCCTCCTCATGGAGCCGCCTTGCAAGTTCCTGGTGGCCTCATATCGCTCCACTAGGTCCACCATCCCTAGTTCGTTGTCAGGTGATACCTGGCCAACCCAGTGCTGAAGAGGGTGCGGTAAAGCCCTCCAGAAAATGTCCGCCAGCAAGCGGTCCAACATGGCAGTGGGGCTTAACAACTCCGGCTGCAGCCATTTTTGCAGCAGGTGCAGCAGTTTATAGTACTGGGGCCGAGCGGGCTCTGCCGACTGGTAGCTCCACTGATGCACCCGCTGAGCCCGAACCCACACATTCACCCCCAGTCTGGCCAGTATCTCACCCTGCAGAGTCGGGTAGTCAGCGGCTTGGTCCTCTGGGAGATCAAACAACACCTGCTGGGGTCCAGACGCCAGAAATGGAACGATGACATCAGCCCACTGGTCATGCGGCAACTTCTCCCTTGCAGCCACCTTTTCAAACACCGCCAGGTAAGTCTCAACGTCATCTGAAGGGGTCATTTTTGTGAGCGCCGAGCGGACAGCTTTCCGGGCATCAGGAATACTTTTGGGCGCACCTGCAGCTTGCAGCGCCAACATATGTTGCAAAAGCAGCTGGTTGGTCTCCTGCTGCTGCTTGTAGTCCTCACGCTGCTGTCTGTTGGCCTCATGCTGCTGCCTGTTGGCCTCCTGCTGCTGCAGATTCGCCTCCAAGAGCGCTTTCACGACCGCCTCCATTTTGTCTGCAGTCCCAGGTAGAAGCCTGGCAGGTTTAATATAGGACATGCACAAAACAAAAACTTTTTCGTCGGTTGCTCCTAGCAACGGCCTCACTGCTGTGCCCGCATCCGACACCAAATGTGGAGATTAGGTCTGGTAGGCGACCGGGTGTCAGCAGTATAGAGGCGGAGGCAAACAGTTCGAAGTAAAGTCTGTGTTTATTTCACATAAACATCCACAAAAGCATATGTCCATACAGGTTACATCACCTTTTTAGGAAACCGCAGCATAAATGATTCAATCAGGCAAACAGCTTTTAGTCCTTGAGCAAAAGCCCTGTTTACAGTCAAAATAGGCCTCAGGTCCGCATGAAACAGCCTCCACAGGGGATTTCAGCCAAGCTCACAGAGTCTCACTCCCATGTGAGCTCTAGACAAAGGACAGGCCACAGCTGATTCCCCAGGCTATTTAAACAGTCCGCAAAACCCGGACCTGGGTAGTGGGATGGAGTCCCACCCTGCTCTACTCCATCCCAGTAAAGCCGTCCCAGGTTAGCCTTTCGGCTATTCTAAAGCAACAGCAGCAAACTGCCACCAGCAGCTGATGCTGGAAATCAGACTACACGACTTTACTGCACCAATGCCAGGTACACTGGTGCTACATACCTGCCGTCAATGACGGCCCCTTGCACCACCTTACCACATTGTTTAAACCCCAGAGCGCTGGCGGCGATGGGTTAAAAGTAGTTTTTTAACCCCCAAACAACCATATTTTTGGGAAAAAAAAAAACATGTTTTTCAAAACATTTTGTAATATGAATACATTAATATCAGACCTGTAATATCAATTCTGCACAAATTTTTTTTTTTTTTTTTTTACCTTAAAAAAAATATCTAACATTGCGGAAGTGGTCACAGAATTTTTGACATTTAAAAAAAAAAAAAAAAAATTAATAGCAATTAATTATGAATATTTAAAGATTGCTCCATTGAAATGCATTGGAGAGCGCCAGGTAGCGAGAGGTCATACCTGTCGCTGTTCAAGGTCGCTCGCTGGCGCTGTGGGGTGAGGCTGGAATAATGATGAATGATTCGCTATCTGGCGCTCTGTCAGTCGCTAAGCAGGATCGGCTTGATAAATGTGTGATTCTCGTGGCGGTGAGCGTCATTACCGTTCGCTCACCATTCGCTACCTGGCGCTATCCCTTGTTAAATAAGGGCCTTAGATACACTGATCTCAGGCCTAGCTTTGCATGACAAGGTATATATGAATATATGTTATAATAATAATGTTGAAAATAATAGGGACCTGTACTTTGGGGGGTGGCTGTAGCAGAGGGGCAGAGTGGGCAGCAGGAAGTGCTACTATAACTTACCTTTTACCACTAACCAGGATGAGGATCGCAGGGCCGAGATAAGTTATAGCAGTTGTTTCTGATGCTGCACCCTTAGGTGAAGCTCAGCAGCCCATCAACCAGCCTTTCCGTGTTTCAGGGCAGACCCCGAACTCGAGCACTGACCTCTGGAAATCCGTGTTCGGGTTTGGGAACCCAAAGTTCGGTACGACCCCCAACTTTGCAGTTCAGGTTCGCTCATCTCTACTGACATGCCTTCTGCAGCCAAAGTGTTTTGTCATGGTGGACAAACCTAAACACCTTTAGCATGCCCCCATCTCCTTCCTTCAGGATGGTAAAAAGTGGCCCTATACCCATATGTTAACCACTTCCTCATTCACATATGGCTGTCAATCACATGACTGCCTGTGACCAATCTGAATTTCCCAGAGGGCTTACAAATCAAACCTGAACGTCTGAATGACTGGGGCAGGAGCGTGGGCACACCTGGGATGGATGGGATGCAGCAGCGCACGCTCCAGTCCCAACCTTTAAGATTGGATGGATCAGGAGCGCGTGCACGCCACCAGGGATGTTGGGTAAGTGGCAGAGCATGCTCCCCATTGAATACAATTAGAGCCCTTTGCCGAAAGATGTAAACACGGCAAAGGGCTCTGATAGAAAGATAGTCTGTGCATGCGGCGTTGGACCGCGGATAGGTGAGTTTTACTGGGTGATTTGGGGGGTTTCACACAGAAGGGCCTCCCAATTCGGGATCTTCCGGGGGCATGTAACAAAACAACAAAAAGTCAGTTCTGCTTTAAAGAGGAACAATCAATTTGGCCAGCTACTGCAGTGCAAACAATCCCTGGGTTGGATGATTTACTATCCGATTTCCTATCCTGATTTGAGATGCCCTGCTGTCTGAAATCTCCCAGATCAAGTAGCGTATACAATTCGCCAGCAATCTCATGGCACAAGCATGCGTGCGCAGCAGCGGCATCCCCAGTTTCCTTGGCTGATGCACACAGAAGAAGGGGAGCAACAAGCAGCTAAGGGGCAATCATAGCCTAGAGGTAAGGAAATGGCCTTGTGACCGGAGGGTGGCAGGTCCATGGGACATTACACCCCCCCTCCACTCCCTAGGTGCCGTAATTAGAGGCGCCCACCTCTCTGGGCATGTGTACACTCACTGCACAGATGGAGGAAGGAAAGGAAAAATGTGAACAAATACAATGGCCATCTATGCCCCAAAATAAAAAAATCTAGCACTCTATTCAACTTTACTACATTCCCCATGGGATTGCTGGTGAGGTAAGTTAATGAGGGATTTCACACTATTGGACAACCCAAATTCGTATGCACCAGGATAGTGAAATTCCTGGTGATTGATCCTCTTTAAAGAGAACCAAAAGCCACTGAACTTGTAAAATACATCTGGCCAAAGCCCCTGCCGATACTTCCTTCATAGGGTGTAGAACTAAAATTGAATATTTCGTTCTTCAAATCATCCTGGAACACTGATTTGTTTTTCTGTCCCTCTCTGTAACATGGCAGGTGATCAGTCATAGCATAGTTGTGGCAATGACATCATTGCCACACACAACAATGGCAATGAATGGAGGAGGCGGAGCTTTACAGCTAGACTGAAACAGGAGCAGTAAAAATTGGCAAAAGGAACTTCTCATGGAGGGAGAAATTCAGGGGATTCGAGTTAAAAATGTGAGTTTTGGTCCACTTTAAAGCTGAATACATTTCTTCTTCAACAGTCATCTGGATAATAATTCATGACAAAGATGACAGATGACATCTGAAGCATGATAAATACAAACAAAAGCCATTCCTATGGAATAATTATCTGCAAGGAATGGGTTAAAGTGAGTCAGGTGGAAGGTATGGCACATAAACAGCATTATCCTGAGCTACTCAGCAGCCCGGCTCGGGGTTTAGTTCTGGCTGTGGGATAAACGTGTGCATGTATAATCCCCGGTGAAAATAAAATATTCTCTGTGACAGCTCCGCCATTGTCCTGCGTGACATCTGTGTTCTTCTGCTGAGGATTTCCTGCTAAATGTAAGGAGACAAACTGCATGACCCACCTTGTGAGTGGGGTGTCACAGCACAGCGGGGATAGGTTCATAACACACAAACCTAAAGGAGAACTCTGGAGAAAACAAGCATAACTAGCTGATATTTCCCAATGTCAGAATGCTGTACTTCTTTTACTTAGGAGGAAATTAAACTAGTGCTCAACTGCCGCAAGTTTTTAGGGTTGTTTTAATTTTTTATTGTGACCCAATTTCAGAAATCTAACACGACTTTCTTTTTTGGTCAGTGGAGATATCATGTAACAGAAATTATTGGATGTCATCAAGACCAAAGGGTGACGATCACAGAGAATCCGGGAAGTAGGCCAGGAAGAAACAGTGCACATTGACATGATGAGCTTAATTCACATATTTGTACTGCTATGTACTGTATGACATTGTGCAATGACAGGTGCTGGCCCCTGCTACCACCCCCAACCTCAGGATGCCAGGTGCTGCCTCTGCCATCACCTCTTCCTCCACAATGCCAGGTGCTGCCTCTGCCATCTCCTCTTCCTCCACAATGCCAGGTGCTGCCTCTCCCATCTCCTCTTCCTCCACAATGCCAGGTGCTGCCTCAGCCATCACCTCTTCCTCCACAATGCCAGGTGCTGCCTCAGCCATCACCTCTTCCTCCACAATGCCAGGTGCTGCCTCTGCCATCACCTCTTCCTCCACAATGCCAGGTGCTGCCTCTGCCATCTCCTCTTCCTCCACAATGCCAGGTGCTGCCTCTCCCATCTCCTCTTCCTCCACAATGCCAGGTGCTGCCTCAGCCATCACCTCTTCCTCCACAATGCCAGGTGCTGCCTCAGCCATCACCTCTTCCTCCACAATGCCAGGTGCTGCCTCAGCCATCACCTCTTCCTCCACAATGCCAGGTGCTGCCTCTGCCATCACCTCTTCCTCCACAATGCCAGGTGCTGCCTCTCCCATCTCCCTTTCCTCCACAATGCCAGGTGCTGCCTCTGCCATCTCCCTTTCCTCCACAATGCCAGGTGCTGCCTCTCCCATCTCCCTTTCCTCCACAATGCCAGGTGCTGCCTCTGCCATCTCCTCTTCCTCCACAATGCCAGGTGCTGCCTCTCCCATCTCCTCTTCCTCCACAATGCCAGGTGCGGCCTCAGCCATCACCTCTTCCTCCACAATGCCAGGTGCTGCCTCTCCCATCTCCTCTTCCTCCACAATGCCAGGTGCGGCCTCAGCCATCACCTCTTCCTCCACAATGCCAGGTGCTGCCTCTCCCATCACCTCTTCCTCCACAATGCCAGGTGCTGCCTCTCCCATCTCCTCTTCCTCCACAATGCCAGGTGCTGCCTCTCCCATCTCCTCTTCCTCCACAATGCCAGGTGCTGCCTCTCCCATCTCCCTTTCCTCCACAATGCCAGGTGCTGCCTCTCCCATCTCCCTTTCCTCCACAATGCCAGGTGCTGCCTCTCCCATCTCCTTTTCCTCCACAATGCCAGGTGCTGCCTCTCCCATCTCCTCTTCCTCCACAATGCCAGGTGCTGCCTCTCCCATCTCCTCTTCCTCCACAATGCCAGGTGCGGCCTCAGCCATCTCCTCTTCCTCCACAATGCCAGGTGTTGCCTCTGCCATCTCCTCTTCCTCCACAATGCCAGGTGCTGCCTCTCCCATCTCCTCTTCCTCCACAATGCCAGGTGCTGCCTCTCCCATCTCCTCTTCCTCCACAATGCCAGGTGCTGCCTCTCCCATCTCCTTTTCCTCCACAATGCCAGGTGCTGCCTCTCCCATCTCCATTTCCTCCACAATGCCAGGTGCTGCCTCTCCCATCTCCTTTTCCTCCACAATGCCAGGTGCTGCCTCTCCCATCACCTCTTCCTCCACAATGCCAGGTGCTGCCTCTCCCATCTCCTCTTCCTCCACAATGCCAGGTGCTGCCTCTCCCATCACCTCTTCCTCCACAATGCCAGGTGCTGCCTCTCCCATCACCTCTTCCTCCACAATGCCAGGTGCTGCCTCTCCCATCACCTCTTCCTCCACAATGCCAGGTGCTGCCTCTCCCATCACCTCTTCCTCCACAATGCCAGGTGCTGCCTCTCCCATCTCCTCTTCCTCCACAATGCCAGGTGCTGCCTCTCCCATCTCCTCTTCCTCCACAATGCCAGGTGCTGCCTCTCCCATCTCCTTTTCCTCCACAATGCCAGGTGCTGCCTCTCCCATCTCCTCTTCCTCCACAATGCCAGGTGCTGCCTCTCCCATCTCCATTTCCTCCACAATGCCAGGTGCTGCCTCTCCCATCTCCTTTTCCTCCACAATGCCAGGTGCTGCCTCTCCCATCACCTCTTCCTCCACAATGCCAGGTGCTGCCTCTCCCATCTCCCTTTCCTCCACAATGCCAGGTGCTGCCTCTCCCATCTCCTCTTCCTCCACAATGCCAGGTGCTGCCTCTCCCATCACCTCTTCCTCCACAATGCCAGGTGCTGCCTCTCCCATCACCTCTTCCTCCACAATGCCAGGTGCTGCCTCTCCCATCACCTCTTCCTCCACAATGCCAGGTGCTGCCTCTCCCATCTCCTCTTCCTCCACAATGCCAGGTGCGGCCTCAGCCATCTCCTCTTCCTCCACAATGCCAGGTGCTGCCTCTCCCATCTCCTCTTCCTCCACAATGCCAGGTGCTGCCTCTCCCATCTCCTCTTCCTCCACAATGCCAGGTGCTGCCTCTCCCATCTCCTTTTCCTCCACAATGCCAGGTGCTGCCTCTCCCATCACCTCTTCCTCCACAATGCCAGGTGCTGCCTCTCCCATCTCCTCTTCCTCCACAATGCCAGGTGCTGCCTCTCCCATCTCCTTTTCCTCCACAATGCCAGGTGCTGCCTCTCCCATCTCCTCTTCCTCCACAATGCCAGGTGCTGCCTCTCCCATCTCCATTTCCTCCACAATGCCAGGTGCTGCCTCTCCCATCTCCCTTTCCTCCACAATGCCAGGTGCTGCCTCTCCCATCTCCTCTTCCTCCACAATGCCAGGTGCTGCCTCTCCCATCTCCTCTTCCTCCACAATGCCAGGTGCTGCCTCTCCCATCTCCTCTTCCTCCACAATGCCAGGTGCTGCCTCTCCCATCTCCTCTTCCTCCACAATGCCAGGTGCTGCCTCTCCCATCTCCTTTTCCTCCACAATGCCAGGTGCTGCCTCTCCCATCTCCTCTTCCTCCACAATGCCAGGTGCTGCCTCTCCCATCTCCATTTCCTCCACAATGCCAGGTGCTGCCTCTCCCATCTCCCTTTCCTCCACAATGCCAGGTGCTGCCTCTCCCATCTCCTCTTCCTCCACAATGCCAGGTGCTGCCTCTCCCATCTCCTCTTCCTCCACAATGCCAGGTGCTGCCTCTCCCATCTCCCTTATCTCCACAATGCCAGGTGCTGCCTCTCCCATCTCCCTTATCTCCACAATGCCAGGTGCTGCCTCTCCCATCTCCCTTATCTCCACAATGCCAGGTGCTGCCTCTGCCATCACCTCTTCCTCCACAATGCCAGGTGCTGCCTCTCCCATCTCCCTTTCCTCCACAATGCCAGGTGCTGCCTCTCCCATCTCCTCTTCCTCCACAATGCCAGGTGCTGCCTCTCCCATCTCCCTTTCCTCCACAATGCCAGGTGCTGCCTCTCCCATCTCCTCTTCCTCCACAATGCCAGGTGCTGCCTCTCCCATCTCCTCTTCCTCCACAATGCCAGGTGCTGCCTCTCCCATCTCCCTTTCCTCCACAATGCCAGGTGCTGCCTCTCCCATCTCCCTTTCCTCCACAATGCCAGGTGCTGCCTCTCCCATCTCCTCTTCCTCCACAATGCCAGGTGCGGCCTCAGCCATCTCCTCTTCCTCCACAATGCCAGGTGCTGCCTCTCCCATCTCCTCTTCCTCCACAATGCCAGGTGCTGCCTCTCCCATCTCCTCTTCCTCCACAATGCCAGGTGCTGCCTCTCCCATCTCCTTTTCCTCCACAATGCCAGGTGCTGCCTCTCCCATCTCCTCTTCCTCCACAATGCCAGGTGCTGCCTCTCCCATCTCCTCTTCCTCCACAATGCCAGGTGCTGCCTCTCCCATCTCCATTTCCTCCACAATGCCAGGTGCTGCCTCTCCCATCTCCCTTTCCTCCACAATGCCAGGTGCTGCCTCTTCCATCTCCTCTTCCTCCACAATGCCAGGTGCTGCCTCTCCCATCTCCCTTTCCTCCACAATTCCAGGTGCTGCCTCTTCCATCTCCTCTTCCTCCACAATGCCAGGTGCTGCCTCTCCCATCTCCCCTTCCCCCACAATGCCAGGTGCTGCTTCTCCCATCTCCCTTTCCTCCACAATGCCAGGTGCTGCCTCTCCCATCTCCTCTTCCTCCACAATGCCAGGTGCTGCCTCTCCCATCTCCTCTTCCTCCACAATGCCAGGTGCTGCCTCTCCCATCTCCTCTTCCTCCACAATGCCAGGTGCTGCCTCTCCCATCTCCCTTTCCTCCACAATGCCAGGTGCTGCCTCTCCCATCTCCTCTTCCTCCACAATGCCAGGTGCTGCCTCTCCCATCTCCCTTTCCTCCACAATGCCAGGTGCTGCCTCTCCCATCTCCTCTTCCTCCACAATGCCAGGTGCTGCCTCTCCCATCTCCTCTTCCTCCACAATGCCAGGTGCTGCCTCTCCCATCTCCTCTTCCTCCACAATGCCAGGTGCTGCCTCTCCCATCTCCCTTTCCTCCACAATGCCAGGTGCTGCCTCTCCCATCTCCCTTTCCTCCACAATGCCAGGTGCTGCCTCTCCCATCTCCCTTTCCTCCACAATGCCAGGTGCTGCCTCTCCCATCTCCCTTTCCTCCACAATGCCAGGTGCTGCCTCTCCCATCTCCTCTTCCTCCACAATGCCAGGTGCTGCCTCTCCCATCTCCTCTTCCTCCACAATGCCAGGTGCTGCCTCTCCCATCTCCCTTTCCTCCACAATGCCAGGTGCTGCCTCTCCCATCTCCCTTTCCTCCACAATGCCAGGTGCTGCCTCTCCCATCTCCCTTTCCTCCACAATGCCAGGTGCTGCCTCTCCCGTCTCCTCTTCCTCCACAATGCCAGGTGCTGCCTCTCCCATCTCCTCTTCCTCCACAATGCCAGGTGCTGCCTCTGCCATCTCCCTTTCCTCCACAATGCCAGGTGCTGCCTCTCCCATCTCCCTTTCCTCCACAATGCCAGGTGCTGCCTCTCCCATCTCCCTTTCCTCCACAATGCCAGGTGCTGCCTCTCCCATCTCTCTTTCCTCCACAATGCCAGGTGCTGCCTCTCCCATCTCCTCTTCCTCCACAATGCCAGGTGCTGCCTCTTCCATCTCCTCTTCCTCCACAATGCCAGGTGCTGCCTCTCCCATCTCCTCTTCCTCCACAATGCCAGGTGCTGCCTCTCCCATCTCCCTTTCCTCCACAATGCCAGGTGCTGCCTCTTCCATCTCCCTTTCCTCCACAATGCCAGGTGCTGCCTCTCCCATCTCCTCTTCCTCCACAATGCCAGGTGCTGCCTCTCCCATCTCCCTTTCCTCCACAATGCCAGGTGCTGCCTCTCCCATCTCCTCTTCCTCCACAATGCCAGGTGCTGCCTCTCCCATCTCCCTTCCTCCACAATGCCAGGTGCTGCCTCTCCCATCTCCTCTTCCTCCACAATGCCAGGTGCTGCCTCTCCCATCTCCCTTTCCTCCACAATGCCAGGTGCTGCCTCTCCCATCTCCTCTTCCTCCACAATGCCAGGTGCTGCCTCTTCCATCTCCTCTTCCTCCACAATGCCAGGTGCTGCCTCTCCCATCTCCTCTTCCTCCACAATGCCAGGTGCTGCCTCTTCCATCTCCCTTTCCTCCACAATGCCAGGTGCTGCCTCTCCCATCTCCTCTTCCTCCACAATGCCAGGTGCTGCCTCTCCCATCTCCTCTTTCTCCACAATGCCAGGTGCTGCCTCTCCCATCTCCTCTTCCTCCACAATGCCAGGTGCTGCCTCTCCCATCTCCCTTCCTCCACAATGCCAGGTGCTGCCTCTCCCATCTCCCTTCCTCCACAATGCCAGGTGCTGCCTCTCCCATCTCCTCTTTCTCCACAATGCCAGGTGCTGCCTCTCCCATCTCCCTTCCTCCACAATGCCAGGTGCTGCCTCTCCCATCTCCCTTCCTCCACAATGCCAGGTGCTGCCTCTCCCATCTCCTCTTCCTCCACAATGCCAGGTGCTGCCTCTCCCATCTCCCTTTCCTCCACAATGCCAGGTGCTGCCTCTGCCATCTCCCTTTCCTCCACAATGCCAGGTGCTGCCTCTCCCATCTCCCTTCCTCCACAATGCCAGGTGCTGCCTCTCCCATCTCCTCTTCCTCCACAATGCCAGGTGCTGCCTCTGCCATCTCCCTTTCCTCCACAATGCCAGGTGCTGCCTCTGCCATCTCCCTTTCCTCCACAATGCCAGGTGCTGCCTCTCCCATCTCCCTTCCTCCACAATGCCAGGTGCTGCCTCTCCCATCTCCTCTTCCTCCACAATGCCAGGTGCTGCCTCTGCCATCTCCCTTTCCTCCACAATGCCAGGTGCTGCCTCTCCCATCGTCCTTTCCTCCACAATGCCAGGTGCTGCCTCTCCCATCTCCCTTTCCCCCACAATGCCAGGTGCTGCCTCTCCCATCTCCCTTTCCTCCACAATGCCAGGTGCTGCCTCTCCCATCTCCCTTTCCTCCACAATGCCAGGTGCTGCCTCTGCCATCTCCCTTTCCTCCACAATGCCAGGTGCTGCCTCTCCCATCTCCCTTCCTCCACAATGCCAGGTGCTGCCTCTCCCATCTCCCTTCCTCCACAATGCCAGGTGCTGCCTCTCCCATCTCCCTTTCCTCCACAATGCCAGGTGCTGCCTCTCCCATCTCCTCTTCCTCCACAATGCCAGGTGCTGCCTCTGCCATCGCCTCTTCCTCCACAATGCCAGGTGCTGCCTCTCCCATCGTCCTTTCCTCCACAATGCCAGGTGCTGCCTCTCCCATCTCCTTTTCCTCCACAATGCCAGGTGCTGCCTCTCCCATCTCCTCTTCCTCCACAATGCCAGGTGCTGCCTCTCCCATCTCCCTTTCCTCCACAATGCCAGGTGCTGCCTCTCCCATCTCCCTTTCCTCCACAATGCCAGGTGCTGCCTCTGCCATCACCTCTTCCTCCACAATGCCAGGTGCTGCCTCTCCCATCTCCTCTTCCTCCACAATGCCAGGTGCTGCCTCTCCCATCTCCTCTTCCTCCACAATGCCAGGTGCTGCCTCTCCCATCTCCTCTTCCTCCACAATGCCAGGTGCTGCCTCTCCCATCTCCTCTTCCTCCACAATGCCAGGTGCTGCCTCTCCCATCTCCTCTTCCTCCACAATGCCAGGTGCTGCCTCTCCCATCTCCTCTTCCTCCACAATGCCAGGTGCTGCCTCTCCCATCTCCTCTTCCTCCACAATGCCAGGTGCTGCCTCTCCCATCTCCTCTTCCTCCACAATGCCAGGTGCTGCCTCTCCCATCTCCTCTTCCTCCACAATGCCAGGTGCTGCCTCTCCCATCTCCTCTTCCTCCACAATGCCAGGTGCTGCCTCTCCCATCTCCCTTTCCTCCACAATGCCAGGTGCTGCCTCTCCCATCTCCCTTTCCTCCACAATGCCAGGTGCTGCCTCTCCCATCTCCTCTTCCTCCACAATGCCAGGTGCTGCCTCTCCCATCTCCTCTTCCTCCACAATGCCAGGTGCTGCCTCTCCCATCTCCTCTTCCTCCACAATGCCAGGTGCTGCCTCTCCCATCTCCTCTTCCTCCACAATGCCAGGTGCTGCCTCTCCCATCTCCTCTTCCTCCACAATGCCAGGTGCTGCCTCTCCCATCTCCCTTTCCTCCACAATGCCAGGTGCTGCCTCTCCCATCTCCCTTTCCTCCACAATGCCAGGTGCGGCCTCTCCCATCCCCCTTTCCTCCACAATGCCAGGTGCGGCCTCTCCCATCTCCTCTTCCTCCACAATGCCAGGTGCTGCCTCTCCCATCTCCCTTTCCTCCACAATGCCAGGTGCTGCCTCTCCCATCTCCTCTTCCTCCACAATGCCAGGTGCTGCCTCTCCCATCTCCTCTTCCTCCACAATGCCAGGTGCTGCCTCTCCCATCTCCTCTTCCTCCACAATGCCAGGTGCTGCCTCTCCCATCTCCTCTTCCTCCACAATGCCAGGTGCTGCCTCTCCCATCTCCTCTTCCTCCACAATGCCAGGTGCTGCCTCTCCCATCTCCTCTTCCTCCACAATGCCAGGTGCTGCCTCTCCCATCTCCTCTTCCTCCACAATGCCAGGTGCTGCCTCTCCCATCTCCTCTTCCTCCACAATGCCAGGTGCTGCCTCTCCCATCTTCTCCTCCTCCACAATGCCAGGTGCTGCCTCTCCCATCTCCTCTTCCTCCACAATGCCAGGTGCTGCCTCTGCCATCTCCTCTTCCTCCACAATGCCAGGTGCTACCTCTCCCATCGCCTCTTCCTCCACAATGCCAGGTGCTGCCTCTCCCATCTCCTCTTCCTCCACAATGCCAGGTGCTGCCTCTCCCATCTCCTCTTCCTCCACAATGCCAGGTGCTGCCTCTCCCATCTCCTCTTCCTCCACAATGCCAGGTGCTGCCTCTCCCATCTCCTCTTCCTCCACAATGCCAGGTGCTGCCTCTCCCATCTCCTCTTCCTCCACAATGCCAGGTGCTGCCTCTCCCATCTCCTCTTCCTCCACAATGCCAGGTGCTGCCTCTGCCATCACCTCTTCCTCCACAATGCCAGGTGCTGCCTCTCCCATCTCCCTTTCCTCCACAATGCCAGGTGCTGCCTCTCCCATCTCCCTTTCCTCCACAATGCCAGGTGCTGCCTCTCCCATCTCCTCTTCCTCCACAATGCCAGGTGCTGCCTCTCCCATCTCCCTTTCCTCCACAATGCCAGGTGCTGCCTCTCCCATCTCCCTTTCCTCCACAATGCCAGGTGCTGCCTCTCCCATCTCCTCTTCCTCCACAATGCCAGGTGCTGCCTCTCCCATCTCCCTTTCCTCCACAATGCCAGGTGCTGCCTCTCCCATCTCCCTTTCCTCCACAATGCCAGGTGCTGCCTCTCCCATCTCCTCTTCCTCCACAATGCCAGGTGCTGCCTCTCCCATCTCCCTTTCCTCCACAATGCCAGGTGCTGCCTCTCCCATCTCCCCTTCCTCCACAATGCCAGGTGCTGCCTCTCCCATCTCTCTTTCCTCCACAATGCCAGGTGCTGCCTCTCCCATCTCCCTTTCCTCCACAATGCCAGGTGCTGCCTCTCCCATCTCCCTTTCCTCCACAATGCCAGGTGCTGCCTCTCCCATCTCCCTTTCCTCCACAATGCCAGGTGCTGCCTCTCCCATCTCCCTTTCCTCCACAATGCCAGGTGCTGCCTCTCCCATCTCCCTTTCCTCCACAATGCCAGGTGCTGCCTCTCCCATCTCCCTTTCCTCCACAATGCCAGGTGCTGCCTCTCCCATCTCCTCTTCCTCCACAATGCCAGGTGCTGCCTCTCCCATCTCCTCTTCCTCCACAATGCCAGGTGCTGCCTCTCCCATCTCCTCTTCCTCCACAATGCCAGGTGCTGCCTCTCCCATCTCCCTTTCCTCCACAATGCCAGGTGCTGCCTCTCCCATCTCCCTTTCCTCCACAATGCCAGGTGCTGCCTCTCCCATCTCCTCTTCCTCCACAATGCCAGGTGCTGCCTCTCCCATCTCCTCTTCCTCCACAATGCCAGGTGCTGCCTCTCCCATCTCCTCTTCCTCCACAATGCCAGGTGCTGCCTCTCCCATCTCCCTTTCCTCCACAATGCCAGGTGCTGCCTCTCCCATCTCCTCTTCCTCCACAATGCCAGGTGCTGCCTCTCCCATCTCCTCTTCCTCCACAATGCCAGGTGCTGCCTCTCCCATCTCCTCTTCCTCCACAATGCCAGGTGCTGCCTCTCCCATCTCCCTTTCCTCCACAATGCCAGGTGCTGCCTCTTCCATCTCCCTTTCCTCCACAATGCCAGGTGCTGCCTCTCCCATCTCCTCTTCCTCCACAATGCCAGGTGCTGCCTCTCCCATCTCCTCTTCCTCCACAATGCCAGGTGCTGCCTCTCCCATCTCCTCTTCCTCCACAATGCCAGGTGCTGCCTCTCCCATCTCCTCCACAATGCCAGGTGCTGCCTCTTCCATCTCCCTTTCCTCCACAATGCCAGGTGCTGCCTCTCCCATCTCCTCTTCCTCCACAATGCCAGGTGCTGCCTCTCCCATCTCCTCTTCCTCCACAATGCCAGGTGCTGCCTCTCCCATCTCCCTTATCTCCACAATGCCAGGTGCTGCCTCTCCCATCTCCTCTTCCTCCACAATGCCAGGTGCTGCCTCTCCCATCTCCTCTTCCTCCACAATGCCAGGTGCTGCCTCTCCCATCTCCTCTTCCTCCACAATGTCAGGTGCTGCCTCTCCCATCTCCTCTTCCTCCACAATGCCAGGTGCTGCCTCTCCCATCTCCTCTTCCTCCACAATGCCAGGTGCTGCCTCTCCCATCATCCTTTCCTCCACAATGCCAGGTGCTGCCTCTCCCATCTCCCTTTCCTCCACAATGCCAGGTGCTGCCTCTCCCATCTCCCTTTCCTCCACAATGCCAGGTGCTGCCTCTCCCATCTCCCTTTCCTCCACAATGCCAGGTGCTGCCTCTCCCATCTCCCTTTCCTCCACAATGCCAGGTGCTGCCTCTCCCATCTCCCTTTCCTCCACAATGCCAGGTGCTGCCTCTCCCATCTCCCTTTCCTCCACAATGCCAGGTGCTGCCTCTCCCATCTCCCTTTCCTCCACAATGCCAGGTGCTGCCTCTCCCGTCTCCTCTTCCTCCACAATGCCAGGTGCTGCCTCTCCCATCTCCCTTATCTCCACAATGCCAGGTGCTGCCTCTCCCATCTCCCTTTCCCCCACAATGCCAGGTGCTGCCTCTCCCATCTCCTCTTCCTCCACAATGCCAGGTGCTGCCTCTCCCATCTCCCTTTCCTCCACAATGCCAGGTGCTGCCTCTCCCATCTCCTCTTCCTCCACAATGCCAGGTGCTGCCTCTCCCATCTCCTCTTCCTCCACAATGCCAGGTGCTGACTCTTCCATCTCCCTTTCCTCCACAATGCCAGGTGCTCCCTCTGCCATCTCCTCTTCCTCCACAATGCCAGGTGCTGCCTCTCCCATCTCCCTTTCCTCCACAATGCCAGGTGCTGCCTCTCCCATCTCCTCTTCCTCCACAATGCCAGGTGCTGCCTCTCCCATCTCCCTTTCCTCCACAATGCCAGGTGCTGCCTCTCCCATCTCCTCTTCCTCCACAATGCCAGGTGTTGCCTCTCCCATCTCGCTTTCCTCCACAATGCCAGGTGCTGCCTCTCCCATCTCCCTTTCCTCCACAATGCCAGGTGCTGCCTCTCCCATCTCCTCTTCCTCCACAATGCCAGGTGCTGCCTCTCCCATCTCCCTTTCCTCCACAATGCCAGGTGCTGCCTCTCCCATCTCCTCTTCCTCCACAATGCCAGGTGCTGCCTCTCCCATCTCGCTTTCCTCCACAATGCCAGGTGCTGCCTCTCCCATCTCCTCTTCCTCCACAATGCCAGGTGTTGCCTCTCCCATCTCGCTTTCCTCCACAATGCCAGGTGCTGCCTCTCCCATCTCCCTTTCCTCCACAATGCCAGGTGCTGCCTCTCCCATCTCCTCTTCCTCCACAATGCCAGGTGCTGCCTCTCCCATCTCCTCTTCCTCCACAATGCCAGGTGCTGCCTCTCCCATCTCCTCTTCCTCCACAATGCCAGGTGCTGCCTCTCCCATCTCCCTTTCCTCCACAATGCCAGGTGCTGCCTCTCCCATCTCCTCTTCCTCCACAATGCCAGGTGCTGCCTCTCCCATCGTCCTTTCCTCCACAATGCCAGGTGCTGCCTCTCCCATCTCCCTTTCCTCCACAATGCCAGGTGCTGCCTCTCCCATCTCCTCTTCCTCCACAATGCCAGGTGCTGCCTCTCCCATCTCGCTTTCCTCCACAATGCCAGGTGCTGCCTCTCCCATCTCCTCTTCCTCCACAATGCCAGGTGTTGCCTCTCCCATCTCGCTTTCCTCCACAATGCCAGGTGCTGCCTCTCCCATCTCCCTTTCCTCCACAATGCCAGGTGCTGCCTCTCCCATCTCCTCTTCCTCCACAATGCCAGGTGCTGCCTCTCCCATCTCCTCTTCCTCCACAATGCCAGGTGCTGCCTCTCCCATCTCCCTTTCCTCCACAATGCCAGGTGCTGCCTCTCCCATCTCCTCTTCCTCCACAATGCCAGGTGCTGCCTCTTCCATCTCCCTTTCCTCCACAATGCCAGGTGCTGCCTCTCCCATCTCCTCTTCCTCCACAATGCCAGGTGCTGCCTCTCCCATCTCCTCTTCCTCCACAATGCCAGGTGCTGCCTCTCCCATCTCCCTTTCCTCCACAATGCCAGGTGCTGCCTCTCCCATCTCCTCTTCCTCCACAATGCCAGGTGCTGCCTCTTCCATCTCCCTTTCCTCCACAATGCCAGGTGCTGCCTCTCCCATCTCCTCTTCCTCCACAATGCCAGGTGCTGCCTCTCCCATCTCCCTTTCCTCCACAATGCCAGGTGCTGCCTCTCCCATCTCCCTTTCCTCCACAATGCCAGGTGCTGCCTCTCCCATCTCCTCTTCCTCCACAATGCCAGGTGCTGCCTCTGTTGTCTCCCCTTCCTCCACAATGCCAGGTGCTGCCTCTCCCATCTCCCTTTCCTCCACAATGCCAGGTGCAGCCTCTCCCATCTCCCTTTCCTCCACAATGCCAGGTGCTGCCTCTCCCATCTCCCTTTCCTCCACAATGCCAGGTGCTGCCTCTCCCATCTCCTCTTCCTCCACAATGCCAGGTGCTGCCTCTTCCATCTCCCTTTCCTCCACAATGCCAGGTGCTGCCTCTCCCATCTCCCTTTCCTCCACAATGCCAGGTGCTGCCTCTTCCATCTCCCTTTCCTCCACAATGCCAGGTGCTGCCTCTCCCATCTCCCTTTCCTCCACAATGCCAGGTGCTGCCTCTCCCGTCTCCTCTTCCTCCACAATGCCAGGTGCTGCCTCTCCCATGGTCCTTTCCTCCACAATGCCAGGTGCTGCCTCTCCCATCATCCTTTCCTCCACAATGCCAGGTGCTGCCTCTCCCATCTCCCTTATCTCCACAATGCCAGGTGCTGCCTCTCCCATGTCCTTTCCTCCACAATGCCAGGTGCTGCCTCTCCCATGTCCTTTCCTCCACAATGCCAGGTGCTGCCTCTCCCATGGTCCTTTCCTCCACAATGCCAGGTGCTGCCTCTCCCATCATCCTTTCCTCCACAATGCCAGGTGCTGCCTCTCCCATCTCCCTTATCTCCACAATGCCAGGTGCTGCCTCTCCCATGTCCTTTCCTCCACAATGCCAGGTGTTGCCTCTTCCATCTCCCTTTCCTCCACAATGCCAGGTGCTGCCTCTGCTGTTGTCTCTGCCGTCGCCTCTTCCGCCACTATGCCACATGCTGCGTCGACCAACTTCTGCTCCACACATTTTTCACATGGCTCTGAATCAGCCCCAAGGTAGACAGTGAAAGTTAATGGCAATTATCTCTCCTTAGTAAGGAGTGAGAATTCTCACCAGGCTCTGAATCAACCCCAATGTTATTAAGTTATTCTAAAGGGATTCGGATTAAGTTGGTGCTATATAAATAAATATTATCATTATCATGATGCCATTGTCTCCTCGTCTGCGATTCTGGGTGCTGACCACACCGCTGCTTCCTGCTGGGTGCTGCCTCCTCCTCCATTATGCCAGGTACTGCCCCCACCAATGCCTCCTCCTCCATTATGCCAGGTACTGCCCCCACCAATGCCTCCTCCTCCATTATGCCAGGAGGTGCCCCCACCAATGCCTCCTCCTCCATTATGCCAGGTACTGCCCCCGCCAATGCCTCCTCCTCCATTATGCCAGGTACTGCCCCCGCCAATGCCTCCTCCTCCACCACGCCAGGAGGTGCCTCCACCAACGCCTCCTCCTCCACCACACCAGGAGGTGCCTCCACCAATGCCTCCTCCTCCATGATCCTGGGTGCTGCCTCTGCCACCGCCTACTGCTCCATGATGCCTGGTGCTTCATATAATAACAGTTATTAAAGTTATTAATATTATTAATAATGTTATGAATTTATTGTAAAGGGATTCAGAATATGTTGGGGCTATATAAATAAACATTATTATTATTATTATTATTATTATTATTATTATTATTAATAATAATAATAATTAGCAATTCAGCAATTCCAAGATAAGTCAGCAATTCCAAGATACAACAGGAGGCACCCTTCCCTAACAAGCTTACCATTTAAATTTGCCAATTGTAGTTCACCCGAAAGTCTTTCTTCCTCCAGTAATGTTTCCCTTTAAATTTGCAGATTGCAGCCTTGAAGGGGTTAAGCCAAGGAAGATTACCATTTAGGTGCGCTGAGCCAGACACATCGTATGTCAGGAGAAGAAAAAAAAACGGGAGAGATTTGGAATTCAGCAGACAAGCCTTTCTTTATGGTACCAGCTGAAGGACGGATTAAGCCACCTGCCAGCCTTGGCAAAAATTCCCAAAATGTTAAGTGTGACGGAGCAGAACAGGTGTACAGGTACCAGAATGCTCCCCCTTCAAAAAAAAAAAAGTATTTTTATTTTTCCTAAACACAGGAATTCACCGACAGGTGCAGGAGTTCAAGTTACGGCGTGGAAACAGCAAATAAATAGACGGCATTAGCGTGTGATGTGATCCCGGCGCTCCCGGGGATGTTAATAACTGGCAAGGTACAGTAATCTCTGATTGCAACATTTGGTTTACCTTAATCTGGAGGGACAGCTGTATTAAAGAGGGAATTATACTAATCAGTTCAAGGTCCTTGCATATAAAACTTCCCATTAGGCTTAAAGTACAACAGCTTACGCTTATACTCTGCAAGCCTACATCTGGTTCTGAACAAGGCGGCCTCTCATCTGCAAGGTACAAACCGAAAAACAAGTCTGCCTGGTGCTGGTGGGAGGGGGTGACAGTTGCTGGTGGTGGGGGTGGGGGTAGATAAAGGAACAGACTAATACTTTGAAAATGTCTCAGTGCATCACTGTCTTGGAGGCATCTCGTCACTTGAAAGCAACCAGTTTGTTATCAACCTGAGCCATTATTTCCCTGGGGTGGATGACATCAAATGATAAGGACACCAGGGTTTAAACAAGCCACCGAAGCATAAAAAAGCTTCAAATGATCCTATACCCAGGAAGGAAATTTATGTAGCCATCCCAGTGCCCCAAAACAGCCTGTGTTTCTTTTTTTTTTTTTTTACTAAAACCCTTGCCCAATATTCATAAAAACACTAACAGGAAGCAGTATGATGTTAAACGGCAGCTGTATGCTAAATAATTAAACCGGACCTTCAGCGTCGTATATTGAAAAGCCCAAATGCTTAAAAGGCTTTTCCCCAGCATCTAAAATTGATTGTTTTAGGTTTTAGTCACCCCGTTATTATTCTTTCCCCCACTGGGCTGCAACTCTTTTCAGGACTAGAGGATACGGTTGCCACCATCTTGCCTCAAAAGCATCACATACTGAGGAGAGGGCGCAAAAGTGCAGGCGGTGGGTTATAGATGTGCTTTGCACAGACAGAGCAGAGCTGGGGTCAGGAAAAGGACAGCAATCCCAGCACTGTCAGAAGACACATCCTGTTTGCAGGCAGCCTGAGACTCCATAGGCCGCCATCTTGGGTGTTTAAAATCTCAGAAAATGCAATAGGTGCAGGTAGGATGATTTTTAATGTGGGCAATCTGTATGTACAGGGTGGGGGAAACATATAAGCCCCTTTTTCAGAGTGAAGGTCCGCTCTAAGCTACAAGCTAAACTGTCACATAATGACAGTTAGTATAACTGAAGAGGCTGTGACCCCCAATACTGAGCTGTGTGTACTGTAACTTAAAGGAGCACGATCGCGAAAAAATGGGCCAATAATAAAAATCCATATAAATATGCTGGATGGCGGGAGGAGGGGTCACTTATACACCCTACATCAAGAAATATCCAGCCAGACTTGTTGTTTTTAATTTTTAATAATGGAAGGAAGAGGAAATCAGGTGACAGGTTCTGTCACCCCTGAAACACTAAACCTGTCACCCCTGGATTTTATTCCTACCAGGGGAAGAAAATCACAAACTTGGCGGGAGTTTTATTCAGTTTGGGTGTATAAGTGACCCCTCCCGTACGTGAGCCAACGTGTTTATATGGGTTTTTAATATTACACAATTTTGCTCTGTGCTGTCTGAAACCCCCCTGTTCGCCCAGGAAGACTCACCTCTCCAGGCTCCAATAGTGCATGTGCGGGCTCTCATCCAATGAGAGCTAATAATAAACAACTCTTCTGATCAAATGACATCACCAAAGGGTAGAAATTTTGGAGACACACCCTTACAGATAGCACTGGAAGCATATAAGACATGACTCGGTTTCATCTGAAGTTGATCTTCACCCAGTGGTCCCTAATCCCAGCTGCTTGCTCTATCTTTCCAGGCTACTGAAAGGCCCAGTGACTTATAGAAGCTGTATCAGCCCCTGGTCCTTGCGGGATGCTTCAGATGGGCCAAGGAAATCAGGGACAGAAGGATACTTTGCTGCTGCTCTTTCTGGAGAGGGGGTGACATTGTTCGTGGGTATCTGCATTCCTATTTGAGGTATCTGGGGTTGGGGGAATCTAGATGTAGGCCACCCTTAAAGTCATTCAGCAACCAACTAAGAAAACAATCCCCACTGATCGGTGGTAGTCCGGCAATCAGCAACTCACCTGATCCTTGGATCCAAGTCTGTGTCACAGCCCTCGTTTCCCACTTCACCCAAGGCCTCAAACTCTATTAACTAGAGCTTCCATGCTGGCCATCAATCAAACGCGGCATGGCCACACCCTCTCCATTCAGTACAGTAGAGAGGGCTTGCTAGGCCTCAGAACACCTACTCAATTGCAATGAATGAAGACTGCCAGTCCAGCAAACCATCAATTCCGACCCCATATTCGGGCCCCATGCAGCTGCGGCCCTGGGTCCAATCCAGTGATCAGGTGAGTTGCTGATTATCACCAATCAGCAGCAGGGAACAGACAGTAACTACACTTTTATTTTTTTAGTTGGCTGCTGACAGAAAAAAAAAACAGCGGGGTATTTGTTGGAGATACAACAACTTCTAGCTCAGTCTATTGCTTGAGTAACTTTTGCTAGATTTAATGCAGTTTATAGTTAGGACACTATATGTTGCTGTTACCAATTCTTAACTGTAGTATCTCTATGCATTTTTGATGATGTGTTGTTTCCTGTATATTCAGCTGTGCTCTATGATTTCTTTTTGCTGTCTGTGTTATCCACCATGTTAAGGTAACATTCTCATACTACATGCATGTTCCAGTAAAGCCAGTTTCTGTTACACCACAAATGTCTATCTGGACATCAGCACTCACACTCTGCAAAAGAGTTGGCATTCCTGGGTTTTGATCCGAGGGTGACCTACATAGTGGGTCCTGATTTGAAATAATTGTGTGTGTTAAATCACCTGTAACCCTGTATTTTCCCAGTAACCCACCTCAGTTCTCAAGGCACATGTACAGGACCGCCACCATCATTGTGGGGCAATGAAACATTAAATGTTTTGCCGCATACCTCCACCTGGCAGACGGCTGCATTCACCTGCCGCCAGCTAATATTATATGCCTGGCATGGGTGCGTGCAGAGGATGGGGGGATTGGTAAGATTGAATTGAGTATACAGCATACATTGGGGTTTCACACTGCAGGGCGTTCCAAACCAGGATGTCCCTAGGATGCAATTTCATCCAGCCTAGAGTATTTTGGACTCTAGGGCCAGGTACTAAGGGTTTTGGTCAAATAATAATACATACATAATAATATCAGTGTAACAATAATAATAGTAATATTAATGTAATAATAATAATGTAGTTCAGTTATTAAAATTATATATATATATATTTTTTTTTTATATTTTAGGTATTATTATTATCTTTAATAGTATTAATTAAAGCATAAAATTAATAAATATGGGGAGGCCGATTCATTAATAGCGCCAGGTAGCGGCAGATGAGCGCCAGTAGCGTGATTTTCACAGCGCCAGCTAGTATTCGCTGTGCTTGGCCGGGGTTTGCTTGTTGACAGCGACTCAGTCGGTGTGCGGTAATGTTGAATACGGGCATAGGGGTCGCTGTTTCACAGGTTCAGCGTTGTATGGGTGCGCCTGACAGCGAATGGCCAGAGCGAATGGCTTGCTGCAGATTCATTAACAAATCACGCTCCAAATTTTTTCGCGCTGTGAATTCCTTGTTTAAACCCCAGAGTGCTGGCGGCGATGGATTTAAAATCGTTTTTAACCCCCAAACAACCATATTTTTTGATTGTAAAATTATACAAGTTTTTCTAAACATTTTGTAATATGAATACATGAATATCAGACCTGTAATATCAATTCTGCACAAATTTTTTTTTTTTTTTTTTTTACCTTAAAAAAAAATCCTAACATTGCAGAAGTGGTCACAGAATTTTTGACATTTAAAAAAAAAAAACATTAATAGCAATTAATAATGATTAATTAAAGATTGCTCCATTGAAATGCATTGGACAACGCCAGGGAGCGACAGGTCATACCTGGCGCTGTGATGGGATTAGCAGCGGCGCTGTTCGTTGCAGTCGGCTACATGATGAATCCCGCGGTAGCTGTCGCTCTCGCCGGCGCTAGCCTCATTTAGCTTGATAAATGCGTCATTGTGGCCGACGCCGGGCGTACTTGAGTCGGTAGCCGCCGTTAGCTGGCGGGACCTGGCGCTCGTCAGACACTACCTGGCGCTATCGCTTGATGAATAAGGGCCCAAGTAATAGTAGCCATTACACAGTAAAGAGGGTTATCTAAATGGTTTATGCCTCTTTTGACGAGGCTGAGTTTTAAGAAAATATCTACAATACGGCAAAAAAAAATGTACATCACCTCATGTAGAACTGTCCCATCGCGGTGTTTGGTGGAAAAGTTTATTAAAGTGGACCAAAACCCAGGATTTTGACTATACTGGATTTTGGCCCTTTCCCTCTGGACTCCCTGACCGGGGGTGCCCTGCTGTGTGAAACCCCCCAGATCGCCAATGACAACTCACCTCTTCCCGATCTGAGGTTGCATGCGCGGCTGCTCATCCAATCAGCGTGCTCAGAACCGCTGACGTCAGGGCATCTAAGCCATCGCCTATGGCCAGTGGCTCCAAGCGCGCTGGCGGACGCATCCCCCACTTCCCTCTAACAGGGAGCGTGCCCACGCCAGCCATCCACAAATGCCTCGCACGAGCCCTGCTAGAGGGATAGTGGGGATGTGGCTGCGGCTTCCGCATTCGCCATTGGAACATGAAGCAAAGTAAGTGTATGGGGTGACCTGGGGGGTTGCCCGATTTTGGATGCCCCGGGGGAAGGGAACCGATCGATCTCCGAATCTTATAGATTTCTGGGCCGACCGCACTGGGTTTTGGTCCCCTAACAGCTCCTAAAACCGTTAACCGCCATAGTTGATATGTTTTTTCATTATTATAGCCATTATTATGCATAGTAATGGAAGTAGTTGTAGTAGTTAGTATTATTATTATTATTAGTATGATATAATAATATTAGTTGCCATAACTCAATATAGTTGATACATTGGGGTCAATTAAGAGCCAGGTGAGAAAACTCATTCCTTTTTATGAGAGAAAACTGCCACTGACTTTTGTTTTCTACCTTGGGGCTGATTCAACACCAGTTGAAAATGAATACCCAGTTGTTGAACCAGCCCCAAGGTTGACCTGAGTGTGTTACTATCATTATTATTAGTATTTTAAATAATTAATATTACTGATAATAATAATAATAACAATAATAATAATAATAATAATTATTATTATTATTATTATTATTAATAATAATAATAATAATACTATTAACAATAATAATAATATTTGCCATCACACAGTGCAGTGAAGTCCAGCAGTAGCTCCCTCTTGAATACCCAGTTGTTGAACCAGCCCCAAGGTTGACCTGATTGTGTTACTATCATTATTAGTAGTATTTTAAATAATTAATATTACTGTTATTAATAATAATAATAATTATTATTATTATTATTATTATTATTATTATTATTATTATTATTAATAATAATAATAATACTATTAACAATAATAATAATATTTGCCATCACACAGTGCATTCGAGTCTAGCAGTAGCTCCCTCTTCCTCCATAAATATGACTTAATTAGAAGCGGGCACTCAGCTACATTAACCTTTTTTTGTTTAACCTTTAGCATAGATACTGCTGTGTCTTGCCATCACAGATAAAATTCCACATTTATGTAACCTGGCATTCTGTAAGATTACCAGAGATTAATATCCAGATTGTAATTCTTCTTTAAGTCAGAAGGTAGCCTAGCCGGCCCCACCATATGGCGGTAATCCTCCTATAGCTCACATCACCTACAGGAGAGCTTGATGGAGGATGACCTTATTTGCCTGCTCTCAGGTTGGCTGAGTCCTGGGGGCATTGCACGGTTGCTGCCATATCCCAAAAGGTTGATGTGGATTTTTTTTTTTCTTTTCTTTTTTTTTTTTGAGCTTTGCAAAGTATAAATCCAACTGATTACTCTGCACTCTTTTGCTTCACTGAGCCCTTACAATCAGACATCCCCGTTAACAATAAGCTCCTAATGAATCAAACATCTACAGAATTAGTTTCACCTAGCTGCTTCGTTCCCAGGCAGAGCGCGGCTTTGTCAGACCTGGTTTGATGGGAAAAGCTACTGACACATAGTGCACCTATTGATAAACAATTCCATAATGAGGGACAGGGCAAAAATGTACCTAAAGTAACCTGATTAAAAATGACAAGCCCAACGCCGTGCAACACCGCGCCCTGATTACCAAAAGTGTGGTGCAATTTGAAATGTGCTTCACATCTATAAGGATCAGTGATGAGGATCTCTATATGTTTTTATTGGGACAATTGCACAGTAACATTATTCAGCATTTATTTCCTCATGTGCTTGTGTCATTTACATAAATACAAGTGGTGTCACTGGCTTCACATAACATGTGCTCCCAACATCAGCATGGTCACCTATGTGAATTTCAGTGCCATCACAATCATCTGAATAGGAATGATGATTACAACCATAGAAACATGGAATACTGATAACAGAAAAATAGAATGCAGTCCATCGGCTATGTTGACCAGCTTACAAACACATTGTGTGCATGGCTCAGCAGTCAACAACATGGGTCATGAGCTGGTTAGTGTCAGTAAAATTCTGAGAAGATTTCTGGCACTGGTGCACCCCTAGGCAGGACTGGCCATAGGGAGCAATGGGAAAATTCACTAGTGGGCCACACTGCTTTGGTTCCAGATGGATTGGCATCTCACACAGACTTTTTACCAGAACCCTTTACAGAGCTGGAGAATTTCTGTTGGGCCACACTGCTTTGGATCCTGATGGACTGCCATCTCACCCACATCTGATTGCTGGATGCCAGGACGCGCCACGGGCCATGACTCCCTTTACCGATGCTTCCGTGCTGGCTACCGCACCCTGCCATCAGTCACAGGGGCATTGCCACGCCCTTACATTCACTAGAATGGAGGGGGCATGTCAGGCCATGGCACACCCCCTCAATTGCTCAATTGCAATGAATGAAGAGGGCATGGCAGCACTCCTGTGACTAATGGCGGGTAGCGAGCCCGACATGCCATCAATTATGTTCAGGCCTGGGGTGGAGTGGGATGCACAGGCTGTATCACAGACTACCGCTTATTTGCTATTGGGGGACAGAAAGTGTATAAACTTTGGATTTTATGTTTGGACTTACAGTCACTTTAATCCTCTTCTAACACCCCCCTCAGCTCCTTGCTTCCCAAGTCTCCCTCCAACCACCCCATACCTGGCCCTGTTGAACCACTGAGCCAAGACACTGCTGCCATGCAATGCTATAGCTGTAACATCCCCATATCACACATCACCATACTAAAGCTTCAGTACCCTCTCTTTAAGAGTGATCATATCCACCCCTGTCCATGATCTGCCACTATGATAAAGCCTCAGCTGACGGACACATTTGTTGACTTGGCTTGAAAGCCCCCTGGAGGCGGGGCCCAGCATCAGGAGCTGAAAAGGGCCAGGCTAATTTTTTGTCTCAGCCTGCTCCTGCTCCTAGGTATAGTGACTTTGAGGCTCCAATTCTAAAGTGTGCTTAGATATGTCTGCTCCACCACAAATTTATAAGTATTAAAGTAGAAACTATCCTGGAACCTGGAGCATAATTGAACACGTTTCCTAAAAATAATAGATGCAATATGTGTGGGAGGGGGAGATGAATTTTGGGACCATTAAATTTGTCTGCTTCACTGGAAGCTGATAGCAGTTTTGCTGCCCATTGCAAACATACAATATGGGCTGGGGAGGCAGCTGCTACAGGGCCCATAGCAGAAGATGAAGAGGACAACTGTTGCCATTGGGGACACTGGAAGCTACAGAAACTGGACCAGTCCAGGAGAAACGTACTTCCCGGTGACGTACCATGAGGGCTGGATTAAGTGTGGTGGAGGCCCCTGGGCACATAATATGGTGGAGGCCCCAGATACAGTATTTTGTTCCATTAAAATAATAGTCCAGTCAAGTAACTGATTGGTGGTTGTCGTCAGATCGAGTCCCTTGTGCTACCCTTGTGCAGGTACGTGCTGCTTGGGAACTCCTGCTTTGCCATTCTGGGCGGGGGTGTAGTCACTAGTCATCCAGCTGGTCCAGCAGAAAACAGTTCCCTGCATTGAGCTGCCAGCGGCTGTGCTTGGTGGATTACGTGCAGTGAGCGGCTGCCGATTGTCAGCTCTACACACACCCATCACTGTAGTGTTGCTGACGGCGGCTTTGCTGCTCTAGACTCTCCGTCCAGCCCTGTGGCGGCTTTGGCTGCAGGTTTGCAAAAACATAAAAAGGCTTGCCCAGACACGGAGGACCCCTGCTTCCACTGATTATGAGCTTTGTTGCTGGCCCCGTGGCCCGTCAGACCAAAAACTGAAAAGCCTCCTGGACCAGACCATAACCCAAAGGTTGGTGGAGGCCCCCTCTGCAGGGCAATTGGTGTCATTACTGTGTACTGCACAGCACCTATCGGGGAGGGAACTTTTTGGGTTTCACGTCCTGAATCATGAAGCCCCAGTGAAAAGGACCAAAGCCCAGGAGAGTCAAAATCACAGGTTTTGGTCCACTTTAAGCGTTGTCATGGATAAGCAATTAAGACCCATTGGACAAAAGTGGATCAAAAGATCCTGGAAATACGTGCTTTATAAACAGGTAAGTTCTCTTGTTTTCAAGTTTTCTAATTCCAGAACATGTTCTGGTAAAGTTTCCTTTGGACTTGTCTCAACATACAAAAACAAATAAGAGAAAGAATCTCCCATTAGGTTATTTTACTTTTACCTAATATGCTGGCCAAAAAATCACAGAGTAAAAAAAGCAGTAAACACTGAACGGGAAGGCTGATTTATTAATAGCGACATGTAGCGACAGTTGAGTGACTGTAGCGGTATTTTCACAGCGCCCGCTAGTAGTCGCTGTGCTTGGCCGTTGTTCGGTTGTTGACAGCGACTCAGTCGGTCTGGCTAAATGTTCAATACGGGGTTACGAGTCGCTATTTGACAGGTTCCGCAATGTATGGGTGCGCATGATAGCGACTGGTCAGAGAGACCGGCTTCCACCATATTCATCAAAAAATCACGCTCAAAAAATTCAAGCTCTGTGAAATGCATGTTTAAACCCCAGAGCGCTGGAGGCGATGTGTTAAAAGTAGTTTTTTATCCCCCAAACCACCATATTTTTGGAAACCAAAAAAAAAAAACATTTTAAATAATTTAGTAATATGAATACATTAATATCAGACCTGTAATATCAATTCTGTAAAAAAAAAAATTTTAATTTTTTTTCCCTTAAAAAAAATATTTAAAATGGCAGAAGTGGTCACAGAATTTTTCACATTTAAAAAAAAAAAAACATTAATAACAATTAATTATTAATATTTAAAGATTGTTCCATTGGAGCGCGCCAGGTAGCGAGAGGTCATACCTGTCGCTGTTCAAGGTCGGACGCTGGCGCTGTGGGCTGAGGCTGGAATAATGATGAATGAGTGGCTATATGGCGCTATCTCAGTCCCTAAGCAGGATTGGCTTGATAAATGTGTGATTGTGGTGGGGAGCCGGCGTTCTCGTGGCAGGGCCCGTCATTACCGGCCGCTCACCAGTCGCTACCTGTCGCTATTCCTTCATAAATAAGGGCCTATGTGTATTTAGTCCTGGCTGGAGGTAAACTGACAAATTATTGGAGGTCTTTAACTTTGAACTGGTTTGACTTAACTGGCGAACTGGGGATTTCACACTAGGGAGGGCTTTCCCCCAGTCATAGAGCTTTTAGGCTTTTAGACCTAAGGACCAGGTGAGAAGGATTTGGGTCTTCTTTAAAGAAGAATAATACTCGAATCACTGGCAAAATTTCCTATTTCACCTGTGAGTTACATCGGACCTCCAGACCAGAGTGAGCGTCATGATTTAGGTTGCCCATCCAAAAAAGATCCCTTTCCCATTCTCAGGACCTACCCTTCCGCTATATAGAAATAATGCAAGAGCTTGTTATAATTTATGCTGATAAAATAACAAAAGTAGCTTACTGAATAAATAACACACACAAACAGGATTCTTTTATTATGGAAAGGTTGCAGAGAAGAGTCACCAAACTGATAAGAGGAATGAAAGATCTTGTTTTTAAAGCAGACCCTCAAATGCCTATCTTATATGTTTCCCCCACCCTGTACATACAGATTGGCCACATTAAAAATCATCCTACCTGCATTTACTACATTTTCTGAGCCTTTAAACATCCAAGATGGAGGCACATCTCAGGCTGCCTGCAGACAGGAAGTTTCTTCTGACTATGCCGCTCTTCATTCTGGGATTGCTGACCTTTTCCTGACCCCAGCTCTGCACTGTCTGTGCAAAGCACAGCTATAACCTGCCCCCCTGTACTTTTCACCCCTCTCCTCTTCTCAGTATGTGATGCTTTTGAGGCAAGATGGCGACGCCCGTATCCTAGAGTCCTGAACAGAGTTGCAGCCCAGTAGGGAAAAGAATAAGAAGTAAGTGACTAAAAACATAAAATGTATTATTTTTTTATTCATTTTTAAGGGGGCGCTCCCTCCGACTGGAAAAAAGATTCAATCTCCTGAGGCGACAATCATTTTTTACCATAAGAACTATAAATCTGTGGAATAGCCTCCCACAGAAGCTTGTTATAGTGTCAACAGCTGACAGCTTCAAAAAGGATTAGATGTTTGTTTAGAAGAAAATAGGAATAAAGGGATACAGAAGGCAAAGGTAATTGTTACACTATTGGGTCGGACTATGTTTGGCACTGTCCTAAACTGTTTTCCATTTTTAAATAGGAAAAGAAATGGCAAAGATATCAAGGTTTACAGTTTCACTTTATGATTTATCTTTTGAAATATTTGGATGTGGGCCTTGGCTCTGAAACTGCATAATAATCAGAATTATGGGTGGGGTCTATAAAACAGGCATTCTCATTGGCCTGGCTGTTATCCCTCTTTCCCAGTGTCCACAGTCTGATGATGCGGAGCTTTAGACCACCAACTTAGCCCTATTATTGGTGGTCTATGGCAAAGGAATTCAGGGGGTGTGCCACTATTCTATGTGTTGTTTTGTTGCGTTGTTTCAGTAGCAACTGTGTTCTGACAGGAAGGGAGGGGGCAGCCATGATGAGATGAGCTGCTGAATGACAGTTTATGCACTTTGTCTACAGAGTCCCTTTAACGGTTACTATTAACTGTTATCAGTAAAAAAAACGATAACTTTCCCTAACCCCGACCTTTGGTTGAACTTGATTGACATATATATTTTTTGTAACCATATTAACTATGTAACTATGTATAAAGGGTAATACCGCGCTGCTCAGAAAATAAATAAATAAAGTAAATAGCTCAACGTGTAATTAAGGGGATCCCTCGCCCCATAAAGATACAACTAAAAACACATAGAAAATACACAGAGCTAATAAATGTCCAAAGTGATGAAAATTAATCCACACGTGATCTCCACCAGGTGAGTAATCCACCACCGACAGCAAAGGCTGCTTACCAGAAACCTGGTATATAAACGCAGAATAGTAAATCTGTGCCGATCTCCAACACACGACTCCAGACAGAGGATTCCAATCCAGATCCACCGGTCCAAACCAAATTACAGCACCAGTCAGGAATGGCAAGCCATGTGAAAACAAATAAATACAAATCTAGTGCAGATTGCTAGATAAAAAGCCAATTTAATAGGTAAATAATGCACTCACAAATGATCAATGTGAACAAGCATTGGTAAACCACAGCTCCAAATCGTCATTAGCAGCTCTCACCACACAGACGTCCAGACTCAGCATGTGCGCTCCAATGATTCCAATAGTAAAAATCGCATGTGTATAAAAAAATGGAAATAGCTGACCGTTCCAACGCGTTTCGTCCCTCCCTTGGGACTTTAACTAGGATAGTCAGCTGCTAAAACTTACCGACATTTATATCGGCAATGAGTTTATGTAACTATGTAGCACTTCAGGAGAACCAAAAAATCTGTGTTAGTTCTGGACCTGTCCTATTGGTCCCTGGGGCCCACTGGAAGATCCTCTGGCGGACTAGTCCAACACTGGTGCCATGACCACCCCAGTTGATTCAAAAATACACAGAGATATAAGTCATGAGGGCAGCAAGCATTCCACTTTACATCCAAAATGTTTGCAAGACTCCTTCAAATCGAGCTTATTTATGACACTTTTGACACTTGATAGTGGAAGGAAGGAATATACGATCTGCACATGTGTATGACACGCTATGGGAACATGTTATATATGTGAACAGATGCATTGTATCCCTACATCCCATGAATTCTGGCTCTGGGAATCTTTAACCACTTTATGACCAGAAGAATTGCCAGTGGCCATGACTCCAAAGCTCTGACAGTTTCTTTGACAATTGTTCCAGTTGTTCTCTCTGGTACCATAAATAGCATCTTCTTTTCTTTTTTTTTTTTTTTTGGGGATTCAGTTCACCTTGTTAAAAGTTCACAAAATATTTATATTTGATTCTCCAATATAAAAGTAAAATCTCCTTGATGGAGCTTATCTGATGACAATGAAGGTCCTGTAGATCCAGCAACTAGTTGTTGTCTTTCTTTCTCTTTTGTTCATTTTTAGAAAACTTGTGGTTGTTCGGATGGAGTGACTGGCTACTTTACCTCCTGGTTCTAGATCATTGATGTAGCACAAATAAAAAGGAAAATATTGTAATGATTCAGCCACTCTATTCTAAAAGTGAAACTCACAGAAATAAGTCTGTTACCACATCACTCATAATGTTCATCCCCAAAGTTTTGCATTGACACCATGTTAGTACAGATTCTTTGTATCTGAAATATATATATATATATATATATATATATATATATATATATTTTTTTTTTTTTTCTTACCACCCTGACAGCTGAAGGCATAGGGCTCTTTCATGACTTTCTGCTTTCATTGCGTTAGAAATACTCCATCGCCATGGAGGTCCTTACTATAAAATTTATGAGCTTTTTCAAATCTATATGTTGTGTTGCAAATAATATTAAAGTGATAATGCATTTAGCAAAGCACTAGGTCCTCTGTCCTTGGTCTTCTTCCACCACCGGCCAGGCTGCTGCCGTCTTCTTCTCGGTTCTGTGCTGTTGCTTCCCTTTTCTCTGCCAGGTCCTGTCCTCTGTCTTCCTCTCTGCCAGATCCAGCTGTCGCATTCTCTACTGAGTCCTGCCAATGCCTCCTCCACACCTCCATACTGTTGGGACCACCACCGGTTAGGAGAATTTAAAAAAAAAGAAAATACATAGAAAAAGATTTTCTGAAAGGTTTATTATTTATATTCTTAGAGAGATCCTTAAAGTTATACTAAAGACAATCCCGATTGTTGTCCCATTGTCTCGGGTTGATTGAAAGACTAGGTCAGCAGGGTTGGGATTAAAAGCTGAATGAGGAAGTGATTTACTCAATAGGGAGACTGACAGAGGCGGAATCACTGCACTCCAGCCACTCGATGAAAGGTATATTTTTTTTTTTACTTTTCACTTGCCAATCACCTTAAATGTCCCTTTTGCTAGCAAACAAAAAACAAAAAAGGTATAGGTGTCAAAGAGAGTAAAGGGTGTCGGTGGGGAACTCGATATTTGGTGCTGGCCTGGATAAGTTGGTTCTACATGACACTTTAGACTGTTTCTTCACATTCGTAGACCTATAATTATCTGAGCCTTAAAGTGTGCACCAACACATGGCAAGAGAGCAACCATTGAGGTGACTAGCTCTGTATTTTGTCTACGCTTGCATGGCTGCAACATTCAGCGTACCCAGGCACAGTAAATTAGACCCTTTGTCTCTGGTAAGTTAACAGTTTTGGAGGCTGGATCTTCCCAGTTGGGTTGGGGAGTAATCCTAATTCTTTCCCTACATACATTCAAAAGATTTAGAACTAAGATATAATGTTCTTTATATGTCTATTTTAGTGAATAACCTTATGGTAAATATGCCACACTGTTTCCAGTGTGAGTCTTTGGAATGATTTGGAAAAGCTGCATTCATTTTGACAAACATTGATGTCCTGCATACGTTTCACATGATGTCTTTATGTCCTACTCATGTGATTTAGAAGTTAAACTAAACAATAAATAAAATGTATTCATATATGAGTTTATTTAATTCCATATTATACGGAGCAATCTAAAAATGTCCATCGCCTGGGGTGCATGAATTATTAGATGGGAAGTAAGCACATGGTGTCCATTGATTTTGGATCTGCAACGTTATCTGTCACTTTGATATTCTCAACCAGATTTCCACAGAAAAGGTATTGACATGCTTAAGGTTAGCCACAACCGCTGAGATTATCCTGATATTGAGGGGTCAGGTATCAGCTGCTGAGGAGGAACCAACCAACCCATATTTCACTGTCTGGGTTGACTAGATTAAGAAATTCCCTTTATGTCATCAAAGTGTTTTAGACTGGCTCAACCTTATTGGTCAGTTAGAGGGATAATAAACGAGAAGTAGTCATACTAACTGTATGTTAGCCCTTACAAAGCTGATCCATCCAGGTGCAGTAAACTCTGACGGCGTCAAGATCTTCTTCCTGTTGGTAAACCATGCCCCTAGCTTATTTTCTTCTGTTTAATGCAATTATAAAGTATGACAAGATTTGAATATACATCAGGATTGTTTCTTGCATTACAGTATTTCAAAACAAGGCATAAAAGATGTGATTCAATAAATGGAGGTAGAGCAAGATTTGCACCTAAAACGTTCATGAGAGCAATAGGACACCAACTTTCATTAGCTTTTCAAAGTAAAACTTCAGTAAATCTTAATTTCCCAGTCAGTGGATCTTTTTTACTTGCCTAAGGTAAAAAATGTAAGAAGTTAAAAATGAAAATGTGGGCACTTTTAAGCATTTGTAAACTCCTTAATGTTCCCTTTTTTTTAAATCACAAATTATCTTATCTCATGCCTTATTCTAAAATTAAGCATGACATGGCCTTTATTTTCCTAAGTTTAAGGAATATTTACTGAATTCAGGCCCTAGTGTAAAAAGTCTACAGAAACCCAGAGATCAGGATATGTATATCACCTTCCGGGTTTGGTTGACATGATCCTCTCCATTGCAGTGAGGGAGTAGGTATTCTGAGCCATTGTGACTGACGTTGGTCATTCGGTTGGTTGGTCCCCTATGTCACTGATGAGCAGTAGATAGCTGTGAGCACAGTGCAACTGAGTGTTGGCAGTAACAAACTAGAGCAAGTATTCTAGAAACAGCTCTGCCTTATGAAGAGACCCTTTAAAGTAGATCTCTGCATACCTTACTACCTCCCAGTAATTATAATCACATGACAAATCACCTTCCTATCTATTACAGGAGAGCTCCAGATCACACCGCCCAACAAATCTTATTGGCAGCCAATGGTGCAGTTACATAACAATGCTGCTGTCAACTGGTATTTTTCCTTTTTTCTTCACCTCACAGGGGTTTTATGCAAACAGGCAGGGCTAGTGCCAGCACAGGCCAAACCTGGGCAATTGCCAAGGCCCCTGGCATCTTCAGGGGCCCTCTCAGGCTCACACTTGGCCTTGGTATTTTTTTTACAGTGGACCCGAACTACCGAATGCCGGGTGCTGTGTGCAGACCTGCTCATGGCTGGCCTCAGCAACAGGGGCTGATCAGCAACATTGGAGAAGGTGGCATGGAATGGAGGGCCATTAATGGAAGCTCAGAGGGTGGCAGGAACTAGGTGACAACTGACAGCAATAATTAAGTCTTTAGAGCAAGCAGTAAGAGCTGAGGGGTGCTTGTGACAAGGACTAGAGGATGATTGGTGACTATAGGGGAGGCAATAAGGACTGGAGGGCGATCAGCAGCAGAAGATGACCCATTTGTGTCAGTACAGCTGAAAGGTCACATCATGTGACACACTACTTTAGGGGCCACTAAGACTCTCCTGCCCAAGTGCTCCCACAAACAGGCATCTCAAATCAGGATGCCAGGGGCTATAACATTTGGCTTTAAGGCAGTCCCTATGCTTTGTTTATTTACTTTGCATCTTTAGATATGTTTCTGCCTCTCTGTTCTAAAATCAAAAAAGACCAGAGAGAGGAAAATGTTCTAGAAAGCTAATCTAGCAGTTTGCCAGAAATCCAAACCTTTATGTTCTCGGCCACAAAATCCTCTGGTATTACTTTGCGCAGCTTTAATGCTTTCTTCTTGTCCCAGAGGCAAACAAAAGACAGCAAGCCATCACACACATAGAGAAAATCTAAAAACAAAAAAGGTTTCAATTCCTGGCTTTCCCGACCCAGATCACGGACTCATTTGCTGAAAGCTTATGCTCATTTATAACAAGCGTTAAAAACGCCGACAACATTGCCCATTGTCTTGGCCGTTTGCTGATCTTGTGGTCTGATCACTGACAGAGGATATATGACACTCTGGGACAGACGGCGGCGGGAGGAGGGGTTACAGAAAAAACAGTTTCAAAACAATGAAGCTCCTCTGTGTGTACAGTATGAAGCATACCGAAACAAGACCAAATTATTACAATGTACAATCTCGTACTTTCCATGGGACTTGAAGTAAAGACAAATTATAGCCATACTGAATGTTACATGAGTTTTTTTTTCTCTATCTGGCATTGTGCGGTTTTATTTTTAAGTTCCAAAAGTCCCTGTCAAGCCCATAACCGTGACACAATATTAGGGGGTGCCCAATATAGGACTATACATAATTATTTATAACTTATTATTATAGGTTATCAATAATTGTGTATAGTGATAACATATTAAATACTGTATAGAAACATTATAACATTTCTAATACCTCAACTTCGAATACTGGGCTGCTACCTAAGTTATTTAAAAAATGCCCACATGGACTGGTTGCTGACTAACGGTCCTGGGTGCTGGGGCCCCTTTTAAGATTTGTGCATTCCAATTGCCCTGCTCCCCTGCACCTCCCATGTTAGTTATCAATTGGTCTGAACGGCTGCCAACCTTCTTTGTATCTTTTGATATTGTGCAAGCACATGGGGTGCGGGATCTTGAGCAGTATGGAGGAGGCTTTCGACACCCCCCTGCCCATATACTGCACTTGAGGTCACAGGGCAACTGCAGGTAAGTTCCCAATCCATTGCATTGTATGTCACCAAGTGGACTGTCATAGATTAGAGTTTGGACTGCACCTCACAGAGGTGCTTTGGCATTTGGAGATGCATCTACACTATACTTTTGCAGTTGAGTGTCAAACGAGTCCTTTGTCTTTAACCAAATTTTAGAGACAGATTATAGGATTGGTTGCTGGCTAACAGGTTTAAGTACCGGTAAGTGCTGTGGCCCTTTATGATTTGTGTATTTCAATTGCCCTGCTCAGGTGCACCTCCCATGTTAGCTATAAATTGGTCTGCGTGGCTGCCACGCCTCCTTTGTATCACATGAGTTTAGACTTTGTTTTCAGACCTTGTAACAATATTCCTCATCTTGAAGGCTACATAAGATCTTAAGATCTGTTCTAATAAACAACGGGTCTTTAGCTGAATGCGGGAGTCTCTCAACCCCCCCCCCCCCCCACCCATGCACAGCATTGGAGTTTAAAGTGGACCAAAACCCAGAATTTTGACTATTCTGGGTTTTGGTCTTTGCCCCCAGGAAACCCCCAGCCTGGATGCACTGCTGTGTGAAACCCCCCAGGTCGCCCAGTCTAATTCACCTTTCCCCAGTCCTACTCACCGCTCCAGCCAATTTGACTAGGGATCCTCTAAGCCAGGAGGACCTGAGTGCACCAGCGGTCACATCCCTGCTACCCTCTAACAGAGAGCATAAACGCATCGGCCATTCACAAGTGCCCGATGCGAGTGCACGTCCTGCCATTGGAGCGAGGAAGAAGGTGAGTTCACCGGGGAACCTGTGGGGTTTCACACAGTGGGGCATCCTGAATCGGGATGGGGGAGGGAATCAAGCGGTTCTGGAATCTTATGGATTCCAGGGGTGTTAAGCCTGGGTTTTGGGCCACATTAAGGGAATCTCAGGTTAGCTAGCTCTCTATGGCAGAGGTACAGCTTCCACATTAGTTTGTAAATGTGCTAGGTGCTAGTTTTCACCCCTTCTGATCGAGGTCAAACATTTGCCTTCTCTCTTGCGTGCCCCTTTGTTGGCTTATAGGGCCTCACATAACCAGGGAGTTTATGCGAGAAGGAGAAAGGTGAAGGGTCTGCACTCCTTAAGATAAAATATCCTTATATTCTTCTGCAATGGTATACAAGCAAACCTCTAAAATCAAGTAATGCTATGGACCTAATGGCCGCAGCTATTACAGGGTCCTCTGACGAGTTTTGGACAGATACTGGTCCTTAGTCATAGATGAGGGGACCCAAGAAACAAACATTATAAATGCATATCCATGCTGCGCTGTAGGAGCTCCGGAAGCCACCATGGAGCTTATGTGAGAAGACAAGACTTTGGCTTTTAAAAATATTAAGAAAATAAAGTCTGTTACTTTTTCTTTCCAAAACAAGGCATAAGTTAAAATAAGGTGGGATCTGGTGAATAGGGGACATTGGAGCAGGATTTTCATCTAAAATCTTCATTAGAGTAGGGCCTGACCTCTGGGTTATATAGGACCATCGAGAACTGACATCAGCTCTATATGACTGCTAGCTGAAGACCCCTGATCCCTGACAATTGTGCTAGTGAATATTTTTTATCCTATAATTTGATATTAGGGACATGCAGCAATGTACTAATGATTTGATACTGGCTCATAGATAATGGGACAGCACTGTGACTAAATGATTAGCATTTCTGTCTTCCAGCACAAAGGCTCTAGATTTGATCCCCGTCGAATACTTTGGCATAGCCTCTGCTATATTTGTATGTTCGCCTCCTATTTTGTGGCATTTGTCCAGGTTTTATGTTTTTTTCCCATTAATCTGAACCATACAATTTGATGTTACCGGCTGTATGGGTGTATGGTTGTCACTAGGCTTTAGTGGTAAAATTAGATTATGGAACAAAAGGCTAATGTGAACAACCAAATCGTAGCCCGTGGACAGAGAGACAGAAAAGCATTCTGTCCAGCACATGCATTAGAAACAATCAATACTGTTTGAGCCCTGAAAACCATGGCACATATGTTAAGTGTCTGCAGAGTCGCTTTGTGTCTCTAATTAGCCATGACCTCATGAAAAACAATCTGCAACACTTATATTTGTCTTAGGAAGACATTTGATTTGAGACATTTGAGGTACGCGTTGCTCATCATGGTATTTGTAACCTATTTCAAAAGGCGGTAGTGTCTCAATCAATCAGTAACCTGATTCTTTTTTGTTTGTATAACTTTAATAGACTTTCTCACTAGATTTGCCATGGACTTGAAGAGTTCATTAGTATTGTTGGGACGAACCTGAACCGCAAAGTTCAGGTTCTCACCGAACTTTGCGAGTTTGCAGCCAGAAGTCCGTGTTCAAGTTCGGCGTTGGGTCCAAACCCAGAAAAGCTGGGCTATTGAGCGGTCAGCATTCTGCTGTCAAAATGTCAACGGCAGGGGCTTAAGAAAAATGGCCACCCCCATGTTTGAGGACACTTTACATTGAAAGCTGCTGTAAGTGTCCCCATGGGGGTGGCCATTTTTCTGAATCCCCTGCCATAAACACTTTGACAGCGGAATGCCACCACCGATGGACGAATCTTGGGGGGCTGAGGTTAGTTATAAAGCCTCTTCCTACTGCTGCACTCTACATTGGAGGACCCCCTCGCCCCCCCCCCCCCCCCATGCCTCACCCACTCGCCTGGGCTCCATGGGCTCCTCATCTGCCGATAATTTTACTGTTATTTCTCAATCCCAAGGTTCGGGTCCCCATTGATTTCAGTGGGGACCAGGTTCTGGTTCAGGTCAAGTTCGATAACCAAACTAAATTGTTCAAAGTTCCGCCCGTACATGCCAAACCCGAACTTGAATCAGTTCGCTCATTTCTATTCATTATTTATAGTGGACCTCCAGTCAAAAATGCAAAGTCCTTGGATGATCAACGGTGCATGGTCAGTTTGAGAGGGCAGTGGAGAATGAATGCTTTTCTCTGCAGTCCTGATCTCTGTAGTACGAGTTTGTCTTTAGTGGTTGGACCCAATGACTGCATTGAAGAACGTAATCTGCAGTTTTTAGACCAATTTTTGATTCTTTGAGCTGCCTTAAACGGCCAATGGCGTTGCACAGTTAAAAACAAAACTCCCCAAAACTCAGTTTCTCCATCTGTATGCATTATACTAAATCATTGTCAGCAATTACATTTTCTCCTGTATTCACTCAAAGTCACTTAATGATGTTTTCCTGGTTGTGGCCATCTTGGAGGTTTCTTCCTTTCCAAGGACCCCAGTGGCTGGAAACCTGGCTGGAAACCCAGTGGCATTTCCTTTTTGCAGGCCACTGGCAGATTTATAGGACTCCATTGAAAGGAGAAAATCGACCACGGAAGAATTTACTAAACAGCAAATTAATTTCTATGTGCAGCAATATGAATTGCCCTGGGGTGGGATGCATATGAGCACTGTTTCTTGTAAGGGTGTTGGTCTGGTTTAAGATGGAAAGCATTTGCTGAGCCTTTTTAGGACTTCTGTAACGTTCTTACGCCAATCCTCAGAATTGTAAGAATAATCAGAATTGATGACTCCCAGAAATGTTGTCTCCTTCACTTTCTTAAAGGGTAATTCCACTTTCGCTGGTATTTCTGGCTGAAGTGCGTGTTCAGGCTTAGGATATATGGACAAATGGATATAATATGTCCTCACTCCAATGGGTCGACACAGTTTTTAGCATGACATAAGAGTGAGATAAAGATTACCCCTATATAAGTAGGTTGGTATATCAGGATGCCCCTGGAGGAATCGATCAAGTGCTAAACCGCTGCTGCTCCCAACGTTTCATGGCATACAGCCCTTTCCTCAGGGTAGCGATAATCTACAACTGCCTGAGTTACAGCTAAAATAGAGCCCTTTTCCCCCTCGGATGGTCAGTCAGGTGTGCACCGCTGCAATCACGTGACACAAGCAGGCATGTCACTACCAGTTCCTGGTGTCCCGACCAGCAGCCAATCACCCTCTTTACCCCTCTTCACCCTCTTCTCTTTATGGGAGATCAGAGCTTCCTGAGTATACTCACGTGTCTAAAGAACAAGACACTTATGTTAAAATCAAGAAATTATTATGTACAAAATAAAAACAAAACACCCCTTGTAGATATGCAAATATTGTACATATTATAGGGTTACTAACATCCATCCATTTAGGTTTTATGATGCCCTCAAAAATGCTTGGGGCATAGTTATACAGAGAGAACCCTAAAGGGGACCTAACCCACGCAGGCCCAGAATCACAACTCAAGAGCTGGCACAGATCGTTATAGAAATGTTGAATTTTAATTGCAATTTGCATTTTGTTTTATGTGGCTTACAACTTATAAATACCACCCAGGTGGAACTTGAGATAATTAAAAACTGGGAAGTGGTACTTAATAAAAAAAATCATTGGAGTCTCAGAAGAATCTCATTGATGGCCAGGCAAACCAGTCTGTGGCCACCACTTGCTTAAGCCTGTGTTCAATCATTCCACATTCTGGCAAATTCTAGTCACCCATGTTGACACTCAAGGTAATTTTAAGAACCTTTAGAATCTATAGAGGAATGGTGACCTGAAAAAATCTTCCTCAAAATGTTATTCATAGATAAAATGCAGCTTTGGTGATGGTCAGGGTGTAGGCTTCCTTCCCATGCTTATCGCTGATTGGTTGCCATCTCAACAATAACTGAACACAAGATAATGCATGAAAGGGGTGATAAGAATGCCTTTGCTAACTGTCACTTCAAGTGACTGCCAGGTTTGCTAGAGCTCAGAGATAAATTATATACAGAAAATCATGTGTATGTATGAGATTTTTAGAGATACCAACCTTATCTGTTCATTGCTCCAAAAGAATACTGCGTTGTACTAAAAGTGCACCATGATAGAATATATGACTGTTTAGGTGCTCACAGGCATGGCTGTATGAAGGCATCACCAGACAGCAAAAGAAGCGCTGTCAAAACCTGCTATATTGTATCATTTTAATAGAATATACTTACCTACAAAAGCTGAAGCCAAGGCTGTCAATATTTGTGATCAATACTCCAATCTCAGAATTCTCCAGATCCAGACTATTTGATGCACCTTTGGCAGCAATTAGGGGCCTAAGTCTGTGTGGATGTTTTGTTTTTTACATCTGGAGTCTATCTATCTATATCTAGATTGCCTTGTATTTTAATCATTATACTTACTACTCTAGTGTCAGTAAATTGTTGTACCGGGTTAGCCATCAATGTAAGCAGGAATTCCGAGGTTAAGGTAATACCATTTATTGGCTTACTCAATAAGATTGAAAATGCAAGCTTTCAAAGCAATTCAAGCTTTTTCTTCAGATCTGTAACTTAGACATATTTATACAGAAAACTACAAAGGAGTCACAATTGATATTCTACTGACAGATGCAAAAAAATAGCAAAGTCGTAAAATAGTAAGCTGTGAGATAACAATCAGGGGGATTATGACAATTAATCCTGGGCTGATAAAAATGGGAGGGGGAGAGAGAGTGTGTAGAATTATTATTGTTCTTACACCAGCCCAGACAGTCTGTTTAATATCAGACCTTGTGATGAGTCCAGTCTATTCAATCCACGTCATAATGACACATAAAATTATTATCCCTGTTTAGCCCACAGTCCATCTATTTAAAATTTGGATGCATTTACACTCCAACTCCAATCTCTCCTTTTGTGAACGGAAGCCCCCTTTAACCACTGTGAGTTTGAGGTTACATGGGCCATGGCCTGGTCTACAGAATGGGCTGCAACAGGCATCTCAGTTTTTTTATTTGTAATTGTGAACCTGTGCAGATTTAGAGGCCGATTTATTAATAGCGCCAGGTAGCGACAGATGAGCGGCAGTAGCGTTATTTTCACAGCGCCCGCTAGTATTCGCTGTGCTTGGCCGTTGTTCGGTTGTTGACAGCGACTCAGTCGGTGTGCGGTAATGTTGAATATGGGGGTTAGGAGTCGCTGTTTGACTGGTTCCGCGCTGTATGGGAGCGCATGACAGCGAATGGCCATAGCGAACGGCTCCCAGCATATTCATTAACAAATCACGCTCAAAAAATTCTCGCGCTGTGAAATGCTTGTTTAAACCCCAGAGCGCTGGCGGTGATGTAGTTTTTTAACCCCCAAACAACCATATTTTTTGTAAAAAATAATAAACAAGTTTTATAAACATTTTGTAATATGAATACATTAATATCAGACCTGTAATATCAATTCTGCACAAATTCTTTTACCTTAAAAAAAATATATAACATTGCAGAAGTGGTCACAGAATTTTTGACATTTACAAAAAAAAAAAAAACATTAATATCAATTAATTATGAATATTTAAAGATTGCTCCATTGAAATGCATTGGAGAGCACCAGGTAGCGAAAGGTCATACCTGGCGCTGTGATGGGATTAGCAGCGGCGCTGTTCGTTGAAGTCTGCTACATGATGAATCCTGCGCTAGCTGACGCTCTCGCCGGCACTAGCCTCATTTAGCGTGATAAATGCGTGATTGTGTTCGTAGCCTGGCGTTCTGGAGTCGGTAGCCGCCGATAGCTGGCGATACCTGGCGCTAGTGAGACACTACCTGGCGCTATCCCTTGATAAATAAGGCCCTAAGTCACTTTCTTAGCGCTTGAGGAACACTGCACACACATTAGTATACTACACATAAGGTTACATTAGATATACTACATCACACAGGCTGCTGTGAGTGGGGTGGGTTTTTATTTATTTGGTGTAAAGTTTTTTTCTCTGCAAAAATATTTTTAAAAAACGCACAAGTTCCCCTTTCCAAGGCACTAAGCAGCCCGGCACACGAAGGAAGAATAGGGGCTGTTAAGCCCAGAACCAAGGAGCAATACCAAACCCTATGCTCTTCGTCAGGGTCCCGGTGCTCCTCCAGGAAGAGCACCATTCCCATGCCAACAAGCACCAAGCTCTTCCTCACCGCCCTGACCATTGGAGGTGCAAGTAATAGGGCAGAGGTACCTGCAGCTCATCTACCCTGTGAATAGTTAAAGTAATAATCTCAATTTAACCTATACTCACCCATACCTCCAGCAGCGGGGTCCCTTGCCAGCTTCTTCAATAGCAGGAGCAGTCATTCCTGACAATTTGCAGGGGAGTGGATGAACCCAACTGCACTGCTGGCTGTGATTTTCCGATGTCAGCAGATCTCCAGGGAGCCAGGGAAGCCGGCGGCAATGTTCAAACTCTGAACATGAACACGAACTTCCAGAAGTCCATGTACGTGTTTGGGGACCTGGAAACGTTACAGTCGGGTTTGCTCACCTCTTTTAATGTACAAAAGGTTGGACGATAAATCTCAGCTAAAATACTTCCTCCCCTGCTCATAATCCAGTCAGATAGCTGAATAGGCCATTGTACAGTGTGATGTAGGCCACATTTGGGGATATCTACCTAATAACTGATTATAAATCACAAAATAGACATTTAAAAGCTGTAAAACAGCCTTTTTTTAACTCAGCACATTGAATCGCATTGAATGATCCTATACTGACCCAAATGGAATAGATTCTGGCTTATGTTGATCTGTAAAATGATCTGAACTGTCTGCATGTCAAGCTATCGTAATCAGCCTGGAAGGTTCTGGGAGCGGGATATACGGGTAGTGAACACGGCTACGTCAGTAACCTCGGACAAGCACTTAAACAGAGCTATTATTAGTCAATGGTAAATAAAGCCAATGACTCTCTAATATGTCAGTCACGCTTTATCCCTCAGTGGCTGGAAGTCTAAACACCAATAAGTGTTCCCTGTGATCACATTACAAGTCAGCCGATCAGGAGCGTCACTTCATAGACTGCTACAATGGCCCTCCCTGGTTTATATTTGTCCTTGTAAGTGAACGGTGATAAGGGGGGCTGTGTTTAGTCTGAGGTAGCCAGAGGGCTTTCTTTTCATTTCTGACTCTCAAGCTTCTTCCTTCTTCCCAGGCATGACAGCGGCCCCTGGCCTGCACCTACACAGGAAAACTGGGAACCACACAGCATGGCGGGCTGCAACACACTAAAAATGCCCAGATTTATCTAGACCAGAAGCCATATTTATTAAACCTGTCCAAAACACCACTTGGGATCCATCATAAAAACTTGAACTTGGCCGTAAATAGTTCTGCCTTGCCAGTTGCTCCAGTTTTTCTCTACCTCAATCTAGTTAAGAGGACTGTAGACCCAACAGCAATAAGCAGCAAGCAGCTCACCTGATGCCTGTGCCATGCTCCTCCCTTCCATTTCCTGCAGCACAGGGTAGAGGCCTATCAGGTCCCCATAGTTTATCCTTTTAAATTAGTTTTTCATTTTAATTCCAAAATTGATGGAGCTACCATAATATGGCAGCCCAGCCCCCCCCCCCCTAATATTTCTGGTGGTACCCACGCAGTAAAAAAAAGTTTGTTTGCTATGGGTCCCACTGCACTCATAGTGGGCTTTGGGGCAGGCGGACACTTCTGCAGAATGTACAGCGTGAGGCACTCTATATAGTTACAAGGCCCGACTCCTGCATGTGGCTCCCCAGCATCAGTGCGACACCACAATATGACCCAGGCTGTGATGTCATGCCTGCATCATATTGACATGGCGGGTCACTAGCTTGCAGGGATACCTGGAGCCTCGGGCAAGAAATGGCCTGGTGTCCTAGGCAATTGCCTTTTTGCCCCTGTAACTGTAACTGGGGCTTATTTTTAAAGCATCCTCAAAAATCCTGAAAAACCATGCTGGGGCTTATTATTAGTGTAGGTAAATTTTTGGGGGAAACAGGGTAGCACTTTTTCACCCATTATCAAAACGTGATTTTCTACCTTTTCTGGTACAAGGAGCTGATACAGAGTCAAGAAATGTAAAGTCATGCACTTGGCGTCTAATAACCTGAAGGCCACATATGTCCTCTTAGTAAAACTGGGAGAATCACTTGTTGAGAAGGATCTGGGGGTACTGGTAGATCACAGGCTAAATAACAGCATGCAATGTCAAGCAGCTGCTTCCAAGGTCTGACCATGGAAAGAGTGCAGAGGAGAGCCACCAAACTAATTAGAGGAATGAAGGACATTAGTTATGAGGAAAGATTACGAGAATGAAATCTGTTTAGTTTTGAGATAAGACGACTGAGGGGGGACATGATTAATATATAAATGTCCAATACAAAAAATATGGGGAAACCATATGGGGAAAATCCTCTTAAAAGACAAGAGGGGCACTCCCTCTGACAGGAAAAAATGAAATTCCATCTCCGGAGGCGACAATCATTTTTTACCATAAGAACTATAAATCTATGGAATAGCCTCCCACAGAAGCTTGATACAGCATCAACCGCTGACAGCTTCAAAAAAGGATTAGATGCTTATTTAGCAGAAAATAACATTAACTAATAAAAAATTAACTTTTTTTTAACATTAACTGATAAAAAAACAAAAAATAAAATAAAAAATAACTTCCCCTGCCCCAACACCCAACTTGATGGACATATGTCTATATGTCATGACTATGTACCGTATTATTTTTGCCCTATAAGACGCACTTATTTTTCCCCAAAAGTGGGGGGAAAATGTCCGTGCGCCTTATCGGGCGAATGTAAAAAAAAAAAATAAATTAAAAAAAAACAAACTCATCCATTCCCGGCGCTCCTGTGTTGCCTGTCACACTGCGGGAGCCCAGAGGAGAAAAGACAGCGATCGCAGCGGCGGGGCCGGGACAGAGCCCCCGCCGCTGCGATCGCTGTCTTTTGCCAGCAGCGATAACAGTGGCGGGGCCAGAGACAGCGCTCCCGCCGCTCCTCCGCCTGCTGCTTCTTCCTGGGCACATGCGAGCACCCAGGTCAGGGCAGCGGGTGGGCGCGGCCTGCACCAAGTCGGTGCAGGCCGCGCCCACCCCATTCACGGAGCCGACCGCTCAGCGGAGCAGTGTCAGTGTGGAGGTGAGTTTAACTATTTTTTTTTTTTTTACTTAAAGTGGACCAACACCCAGGATTTTGACTATCCTGGGTTTTGGTCCACTTCAGGGGGGCACCCCGATTAGGGGTGCCCCGCTGTGTAAAACCCCCCAGAAACCCCCCAAAACTCACCTCACCACGCTCCCACGTAGCCACAGACAAGCGGGTGACAGCTGCGGACAAGACAGCGCGTCCGCCGCCGCCTCCCGCGCGCCCCTCTGACAGTGCGCGCGCCCGCCTAGAGGGGCGCGCGGGAGGCGGCGGCAGGTAAGTTTTTTGGGGCTTTTGGGGGAGGCTTTTGAGGGAGGTGATCGGCCCGGGAATCTTATAGATTCCCGGGCCGATCACCCCTGGGTGTTGGTCCACTTTAAGCCGACTGGGGGGAAAGGGGGGTGCCACACAGCCTATGGGGGGAGAGGGGGATGCCCCACAGCCTATGGGAATTGGGGGGAGGGGGGGATGCCACACAGCCTATGGGGGGAGAGGGGGATGCCACACAGCCTATGGGGAGAGGGGGATGCCACACAGCCTATGGGGGGAGAGGGGGATGCCACACAGCCTATGGGGGGAGAGGGGGATGCCACACAGCCTATGGGAATTGGGGGGAGGGGGGATGCCACACAGCCTATGGGGGGAGAGGGGGATGCCACACAGCCTATGGGAATTGGGGGGAGGGGGGATGCCACACAGCCTATGGGGGGAGAGGGGGATGCCACACAGCCTATGGGGAGAGGGGGATGCCACACAGCCTATGGGAATTAGGGGGAGGGGGATGCCACACAGCCTATGGGAATTAGGGGGAGAGGGGATGCCACACAGCCTATAGGTGAGAGGGGGATGCCACACAGCCTATGGGGGGAGAGGGGGATGCCACACAGCCTATGGGGGGAGAGGGGGATGCCACACAGCCTATACAAATTGGGGGAGAGGGGATGCCACACAGCCTATACTAATGGGGGAGAGGGGGATGCCACACAGCCTATGGGGGAGAGGGGGGTGCCACACAGCCTATACTAATGGGGGAGAGGGGGATGCCACACAGCCTATGGGGGGAGAGGGGAATGCCACACAGCCTATGGGGGGAGAGGGGGATGCCACACAGCCTATACTAATGGGGGAGAGGGGGATGCCACACAGCCTATGGGTGAGAGGGGGATGCCACACAGCCTATGGGGGGAGAGGCAAAGTTAGTGCATGTCCGAATAGAGACTCTAACTCATGTTCATCATAGTACAGTTGTATGGCTCAGTTTCGAGAATCCCAAGCCGCTGAAGATACAACCTGGAAATACATTCTTCTAATGGGTTTGTTTTGCTTTTTTCCCTAAACATGAAATATTTGCCTAATAATGGTGAAGGCAGTTAGGAGCAGGCATAGATCTCCCCCAACCACATTAGGTGAGAATTTGTTGGCTGAACATTTTATGCTAATCCACGTGAAGGGATTGACTGATCTGATAACAGGCCGCGTTTCTCCAGCTAATCTGCACATATTGGGCGGCTGGGCTGATTAATAGCAGACATTTTGTCTTTAAATGGCTCTTAGCATGTGTCACAGATCCACACCTTCTCCAGCGATTAGGCTTTTATTGGTTGAAATATGCACTTCATTTAGGTCTGTGGGGTTTCTCAAGGCGTATAAAGGGGGAGCGACATGTTAGACATAATTGTAAAATAGAAGAGGCTCTTCACTCCTATATTTAGAGGTTCTGATATTAAAAATACATTTTTCAGCCTTCATAAACAGTTTGCCATAGCACTTCATCCACTCTTCATCCAATCAGATGTCTTCAGTCACAGCCCGAAATTTTCTGTGACGTATGTAGGCTTTCATTGTAGGCTTATGCCTAAAGATGATAAGGGTACATATATAGATATAAGCAAAACCTTAATTTAAAGAACCTCTAAAGCAGTAGTCCTCAAACTTCCTCCTCAAGGGCCGAGACAGGCCAGGTTTTGCAGCTCTCCACGCTACTCTACAGGTGAATTAACTGGTGCTCAGACAGAGCTATAGCCCTAATTATTACATCTGTGCATCAGCATAGAGAGCTGCAAAACCTGGCCTGTCTCGGCCCTTGAGGAGGAAGTTTGAGGACTACTGCTCTAAAGGCTGAGTCACTCGCCCTACCTCTCAGGCATCTGATTTCCACTTTTTACAAAGGCTTTGGTTGATCATTCTATCTCGCATTCCAAGCCACTGATTCTCAACCTGCAGTATGCATATCCCAGGGGGCACACAACAGTGTTCAGGGGCATAGAAAGAAGGGGTGTCTGACTGGACTGAATTATTATTTTAACGGTGAAATATTATTCCTGCGTGCTTTAAAAGTACTATGAGGCCTGTGGCCTACTTATTTTGGTAACATTTTCAATTGATCACCCCCTTGGGGGTACTTGGTTGGAACTACTTGTCACTAGGGGGTACTTGGCGTAAAAAGGTTGAGAACTGCTGTTCTAAGCAATGCCGTACAGTTTTTTCTCTAGCCTGTGTAAAGGCTAGCATTGTTACGTTAACTCAGTGAAGATAGAGGTGTGAACAGGATTCATTTTTTTATTGACAGGAGTCCTTGCATAGACAAACAGAAAATACGTTAATGAAGTGTGATGCTGAGAGGTGGAGCTCAGTCCACCATTTGGTCTAGCAATAGGTGGTCAGTTTGGCTATGGAAAACGAAAAAAGGCAACAAATGCTTTATTTAGCAGCATATTAGGGTGTACAGGCTACAGGGGGTAAGGAAAGATTGCTTTGCTTTTACACCTAGTCTGAAAGAACACATTAGGCTTCAGCTCAGTCCACCATTTGGTGGAGGTGGAACTCAGTCCACCATTTGGTCTAGCAATGGTGGTCGGTTTGGCTACGGAAAAAGAAACAAAAGTTTTATTTATCTGCATTTCAGGATGTACTGGCTGCATGGGGGTAAGGGAAGATGCTTTGATTATGCACTTAGCCTGGAAAACCGTGTCCTTGTGAGCCACCAACAGGTCATGTTTTGTGAATCTCCACATAGGTGGCTCCATAGCTCTGCTACTGCTCTAATTACTTGTGCTTACACTGTGCTTTTGCGTGAAGATCTGCAAAACTGTTGGTGGCTCTCGGGGAGAGGCTTGGGGAACACTGGCCTTCAGCATGGCTGTAAGCTCCATTTTAGATGGTCTAGTAATCTTTTATTGTGGACATTAGGAGGATGATAAAAAATAGAGAAAGGGTATAAGCTGGCTATTCTAGTCTAGCCATGGTCTGCCTAAAGCAGAGCCATGGCAGGAACATCTCCTCCTCTGACATTACTAGTGAATGGCACCTGAGGTAGCCATACCTACCCCTATCATATTGCCTGCCTCAATACTAAAGCATCAGTCCCATTGTAATAGAAGTGGCCATAACTGCCCCTATCACATTGCTTAAAGTTCAATACTAAAGTTTCAGTACCATTGTAATAAGAGTAGCCATACCTACCCCATCACATTATTTGCCACAATACTAAAGCTTCAGTTCCATTGTAATAGGAGTAGCCATAACCATGCCTATCACATTGCCTGCCCAATACTAAAGCTTCAGTCCCATTCTAATAGGAGTGACCATACCTACCCCTATCACATTGCCTGCCCAATACTAAAGCTTCAGTCCCTTTGTAATAGGAGTGACCATACCTACCCCTATTACATTGCCTGCCCAATACTAAAGCTTCAGTCCCTTTGAAATAGGAGTGACCATACCTACCCCTATTACATTGCCTGCCCCAATACTAAAGCTTCAGTCCCATCACATTAGGAGTGGCCATACCTACCCCTATCACATTATCACATTATCTGCCCAACAATTCTAATGCTTCGGTCCAATTCAGTTCCCCCCCCCCCCCCCCCGGCAAATTCCTTGAGCAATGTGTCCGGCTCAGTGGTGGTCCATTTTAAAGAATGGCTTTGTCCACTGCCAAGATCAAGCTTACCTGTCATTTTTTTACCTCTTTGATAGGTTGATCTAAAAAAAGGCCAGCTGACATGACCCAGCTTCTCTGTAGACTGGTAAGAACTCCCGCCCCCCCATATCTGAATGGAGCATGCCTCAGCTACAGGGAAGCCAGGGATGTGGTCACAGGCAAAGACAGTGCTGTGGGGGCTGATGGGAAATTTGAGATTACTTGGGACTCCCATGGCTTCACACAGCTGGGTACCAGCCCTGGAGTCCTTTAGACTCTGCGACCATGCTGTGCAGCTTATGCGCTACTTTAGAAGTGGTCACATCCCTGCCCATGATCTGTAGACTGAATGGGAATCATATTGGGCTCAGCGTAGATGTCTCAGGCTGGTGGTGGGCTGATAGAGGCTGGTAGGGTCCTGGCCAAGGTTTTAGCCCAAGTTTTCAAAGGTGGCAGCCTTAAGGATCACTGTGGAAAATTTAGACTTGTGGTCTGCTTTGAATAAAGTCATTGCCAGCAAAAAGAGTATTCACATGGACCCTCTGTGTCAAAAGCTAAAGTAAAAAAATGACCCGACTACTTAGAACTCTGCTCATGGTCTAATGAAAAAACTTGGGCGCGCACAGCCATTTTCCCCGGCTCTCTGAGTGATGGGGTTGGTGCTCACATCGAGCGAGTATTTCATTTCATAAAGTGGCAGAATAAGATTTTATGTAAGAGCTTATTAGTCTATTAAACAGATGTGGAGCTCCTGCCTGCTCCCTTCGGCACAATATATTCATCTTCTTTTACTAGGTGAAGTCTTTCCACAGACGGTGACAATATTACAACGGCGGTACAGTAAATGAGAGACGTAAGGTATGTAACAACCTCCGGCGGATAATGGAACAGCGCGCAAAGGGGGAGTTCCCTTGAACAAGATTCTATTTAGTCGCAATCTCACTCATTCCCTCATTGACTGCAAATCAGCGTTTTCACCGGACAATAGGCTCAGCAGTGGTCATATTATGATTGCTCCTTTTCAAATGGTAATTGGAATCCTAACTCTGCTGCCAGGTTTCTCCTTAGCAGAACACAAATTGCAGTTTACAATGCTTGGAGGGGGAAAAAAGTCTTTGCTGATTTTTTTTTTTTTTTTTATTCAGCAAACTGACATGTAAATTATGCTGTAAGTGCTCCACTCTAAGACTCCGATCATCTCCTAATTCTTGCAGTCAATTGTAGCCAACAGACTCTTCAGTCCTGAGCGCTTTGACAACAAGTGAGGGGATCAAAGCTGGATCAAGTCACTCCAGTAGACTTCTGTTTAGGATGTTACAAAAGAGGGAAGGAATAAAGGCGAAAGTACAGAGAAAAGTAGGTGTAACAGTAGTCACAATCCAGGAGGCGAAGGACATTTTTGGTATGTACAGACCAGCATCAACTTGGTTTCTAAAGAACCTGAAAGAAAAATGGCAAGCTGCTCTGAGAATTGAATAGGTAGTGTGGTAGGCCCCAAAGTGGGCCCACCCATCAGTCTCATCTAAGTATTAAGCACCAAGAATATCTAACTATGTGGAAAAACAGAGGTTTGGTCACTTTTTTTTCTTTTTCTTTTCTTCCCTATAAGTGAGCAGGGCCTTATCTATGATTAAGGGGCGTCAGCCCCCGAAACGCGTCAGAGGACTGCACTATCACGCTGCCCAGGTCTGGTAACTACGTTTTTATGGCTATGTGGCTTTTTCTTTCATTTGTATTTAGCCAGGAGCACGCATGGGGGCTGGGGTCTACCCGACACTAGCAGGCTGTGCACCGAAGAGGAATCGGCAGCTCCCAGGAAAGTAGCTCTGTATTTTATTAGCTGCAGTACATGTCCCTATTATGGGGCTCACATATATAGAGTAGGGACACACTAAACACAGAGTGCCTTGTCGGGCAGTGTGGATTCCACGTTTATCTGCAGATATATGCAACCAAACCTTTGTCTTTCCACATAGCTAGACATGCTTGGTGCTTAATACTTAGATGAGAATGATGGGTGGGCCCACTTTGGGGCCTCCCATACTACCAATTCAATTCTCAGAGCAGCTTGCCATTTTTCTTTCATTTCAATAGAACCTGGCCAAACATTAAGCTGATTTGCCTCAATAAATTTGCCCATAGAGATGTTTTATATTCCACAGCCTGGGTATCCTTATATAAGTAATTCTGAGACTCACTGTCACACCCAAGATTTTGCCCTGTGGGTGGGTCCAGTACGGGCCGGAGGGGTGGCATGGCCTGGAAGAGGCATGGTCCAAAAAGAGACACAGCATCCACATGAGAAGCATAACTCCGAATTATTCAAGGGACAACAGGATAGCATAGCACAAAGAATTGTTTTTATAATTAAACCACGCCCCCTGGTCGCATACATGACACACCCCAAACCACACCTAATATCCCACCCATCGACACCAGTGGACACTAAGCTTTCTCCAATGGTATTGAGTTTACTCCCACATCTGATGCCAATACCATTTCAGGTATTGTGATCTATTAGCAGAGCAGGGATCAAGAAAGCTAGCAAATCGTATTCAAGAAAATTACCGCTAACTACCGGAATAAATCCTACCCAAAGAAATCACGGAATAAGTCTATTTTTTTTACATTTCCAGGTAAATTATTATCTTCATAATCGTCCATAGTGCTTTCCAAAGTAGTATTCACAGGCAGGGGAGAAACATACAGTACATAGTCTATTACAAATGCAGTGTTACAGAGTTTACAATGAATATTCGTAATACAAGATACAATAGTAGAGAGGCCGGCCTTTGCAAGCTTAAAGTGGACCAACACCCAGGATTTTGACTATTCTGGGTCTTGGTCCACTTCGGTGGGGCACCCCCGATCGGGGTGCCCGGCTGTGTGAAACCCCCCCGATCACCCGAAAAACTCACCTCTCCCCGCTCCCAGCGCCGACGGACAAGCAATCTGACAGTCCCGGACAAGCGCCTCCTTTCCGCCGCCTCCCGCGCGTCCCTCTTGATGCGGCCGCGCGCACGCCTAGAGGGGCGCGAGGGAGGCGGCGGCGGCTTATAGATTCCCGGGCCGATCACCCGTGGGTGTTGGTCCACTTTAAAGTCTAAAGGATGAGAGGTGGAGATGAGGGGGAAGGATCACAAACAGTCAGTATTAAGCTTTGTGGCATGTGTTCTTTAGAGAATTGCTTAAGACAGAATGTATGCTTGTCTGAATAGGTGGGTTTTAAGGGCACCTTTGAAAGCTTTGAGGGTTGGAGAATGGCAGATGAGAAGTCCTGGAGGCGAGAGGAGGTGACCATGGTGGACGACAGGAGAAGGTCAGCAGCAGAGCAGAAGCTGCATCTAAGTTGATATTGTTGGATTAGAGATGAGATTAGAGATGTAGGTCGGAGCCTGGTTGGAGAGAGCTTTGTAGGTAAGAGTTAGCATGTTGAACAGGATTCGCTGTGGGATTGGCAGCCGGTGTAGGGATTGGCAGAGAGGAGCAGAGCTGAATGAGTGGGAGGCGAGCAGCAGAGTTCAGGATATATTGGTGCAGTGAATGAGTCAAAACTTTCGTAGTATATATATAAATGGCCAATACAAAAATATGGGGAAAAGCTTTTTAATGTAAAATTTCCTCAATAGACAAGTTAGCACTCCCTCTGTGGACCCCTCACCTGTCTCGTAATATGTATGACACATACAACCTTGGATTAATGTATTATCTAGCCCCTAGCCACAAGCAGACAGAACCCAGGGGCTGCTCAGACTAAGATAATCATCTAATACAATCAGGTATAAATCAATACCATTATGATAATACTTTGTGAAATCACACTGTTATTGCATAATATTTATTTATATTGCCTTGATCTTGATCTACAGATTTTTGAGTGGGGCGCTGAGGAAGCCTATTTACAAGCAAAACTAGTCCGCCCCAAGCCAAGTGTCCACCTATCGGAAGACAAGGCAAAAACCCAATTATGTGCAAAGAATAGATTTCATACAGATGTTAACTGCGATGTATATTGTACCTAGCTGTTTGAATCAAGTGTGACAAAGCATATGCCTGTTACAAGTTTTTTAACCACCAGCATAAGAAATAAAATTATGATGTTTTTACTGTTGCCTACTTAGGCTGGTATTTGGTCGGGTCATGTTAGAGCTCTCGAGGTATTTGGAAAAAGAGGGGGGGCCCAATTAAGCCCTATATCTGCTTGTTGTGAGTTTACATCTTGAATAGACCATTCTGTACCTAAGAGGGTTAAAGAAATTATCCTGGGCTGTCTAAACTCCAAGTGAAAGGAGCTGCCACTGGCAGTGGTCTACATAGCCCTGATGGAACCCCATAGCAGGGCCCACATCAGCCCCCCCCCCCAGATGGACACCCGCCGGGTCCACATCTGACAGGGGCGGGAGACGTGTGGCATTGAGGGAGAGGCGCAGAAGGCGTGTGACAATGTCGGAGACGTGAGGCACCAGCGCGGCATCAGTTGAGACAGCATCGACGGCAAATGGGGTGGGCGCACCCCAGCCGGAGACATGAGGTGCTCATTCTGCAGTGAAGACAGTGCATGGTAGTGTGGCTGGGTAAGTATGTGCAGGGCAGGTACATATCACAGCTTGACCTGGTACACAGGCCAAGGGGCACATGCATGCATGGCCTCGATGGTAGGTACGCCCCTGCCCCTGGCAATAATAAGGCAGCAAGCAGCTTACATGATGCCTGTGTTTATCCTCCGTTTTGGTGCATTGCAGGGTAGAAGCTGTAGCAGGGCTCCAAAGTTCGCCCCCCTCTTCTCAATTTCATTCCTCTTGGAACAATAAACCTGTTTCCAAATTCAGACATCTCATATGTGAAACCCCCAACCAGGGAATGCTCCATGTCTGAATCCTGCTCACCAAGTCCCATAAAACGTAACCTTTACTATAAATCATTAAAAAAATACGTATCCCGTGCACTGGCGTAACTTCATTTTGCCCCCCTCAAAGTTACCCGTTTTGAGGTTCAAAACCCTTTAGTCCTACCTTGAATTTCTCTTGGAACAATACACAAAAGTCCCTTGGCGCTATCAATGTGAGTGAACATGGTAAGTTATAGCCCGCAGCTGTCACTGACCACAGCAGAGCGCGTACATGACTTTTACGCATCTGCACCAGGAATTGCTCACCACATCCCAGAAATTGAAGTGAAGAGAGTAGCTTTACTTAGAACAAATAAGGTATTTTAATTGTAGCTTTTTAGATATCTTGAATCGGCTTATTATACATTGTTCACATGGGGGATAAAGTGGGAGGAAGCTAGTGTGTACATGGAATAGGAACATTCAATTAATTTATATAGAAGACCTTTCCCTGCTTCTATCAAACACTGTCTGCTACTGGAGTTACATGTACAGCAAAAAGTAGTCTGCTACACCTCCTACATTGACTTCTGCTGCAAATGTCCAATCTCTAATAAGTTCTAGTTAGACTGGACCAACAGCCTTGCACAACCCCCCCCCCCCCCCCCGCAAAAAAAACTTCCTTGCGCCATCTACATGCTTGATACTGAATCATTGTCAGCACTTACATTTGCTCCTGCATCCAAAGTTGAAAGGCCATCTCACTGATTGCTCCTGGAGGCTGACTCTGTAAGTGGCTGCTTGGACAACCCAGATGATTTATTAAAACTGCAAACCAATCCATCCCAGGATCCTTCAACCAGCCCGGTCTTAAAGAGGAACTAAAGTGTAACCTGCACCAAGAAACACCAGACTCCCAGGATCCTTCAACCAGCCCGGTCTTAAAGAGGAACTAAAGTGTAAACTGCGCCAAGAAACACCAGACTCCCAGGATCCTTCAACCAGCCCGGACTTCAAGAGGAACTAAAGTGCAACCTGCGCCAAGAGACACCAGATATATCCACTACACAAAAGAAGCGACAGAACATCAGAGGCCCTGGGTGGGTTATGAACCCCAGGGCCGTGGCGGTGAGTGCCCTGATAAACATATGATTTATTTGATTCAATTTTTATTTTATTGTTTGAAATATTAACAACAAAATAACATCTTGTCAGTAACTGCTGATCTCACAGAAACAAGACACTGAATAGTGGCAGAGCGAAACGCGGCATACATAACTTTAATCAAATGAAGTATTGTCCCAATTAGAGAATAAAAGTTGATTTTTCCCACTCTTTTTTGAAAAACCTTCATCTTGAAACATCTTTTAAGTGCGCCTAAACTGATTCCCTTCCCAGAGACTACCCCTCTTTAGAGGCAAATTCTCTGGGGTAGGAATTGACCCATTTACCATATATTCATAAGGAGTGACCCCTTATCGTAAGGCAGCGGCTAACCACCTCTCCAGCGCTCTTTAACCCCTTCTCTTATTCAACCACCTCACTGATTGTTCCCTTGTCCAACCATTCGAGAACACCCAGGAGGCTTCCTTTCCCAGCATCCCAGTCATGCTGCTGCCTGGATTTAACCAACATAGCCCACAATGCACAGCAGCAGGAAACCCAGCAGGCTACTGGGAGCTCCACAGAATGCCATAGATGGGAGAATTGACCATGGCAGAAGTTATAAACTCATACTTATGTGTTGCAACCTGAATTGCCCTGGGCAGGGATGCCTATGAGCAGAGGAATAGCTAGGCTTTCTGGCAACCGGGGAAAGATTCAAAATGGCGCCCCCCATCTGTTATCAGCCCCCCTTTGGTGCCCTCCGTACCTGCTCCACCTGGGGCAAGTACCCCCCTCTGCTCCCCCTTAGCTACATTGCTGCCTATGAGCACTGTTTCTTGTAACAGTGTTGGTCCAGTTTAAAAGTTATATTTCCAGGACAGAAACATGTGACAAGGACATGAATCTGGCCAACACAGAAATGTAAAACCAAGATCAAACGAGGAGGCCGATTCATTAATAGCGCCAGGTAGCGACAGTTGAGCGACTGTAGCAGTATTTTCACAGCGCCCGCTAGTAGTCGCTGTGCTTGGCCATTGTTCGGTTGTTGATAGCATCGAGAGAGAGTCGGTGTGCAGTAATGTTGAATACGGGGTGACGAGTCGCTATTTGACAGGTTCCGCGATGTATGGGTGCGCATGATAGCGACTGGTCAGAGCTCCCACCATATTCATCAAAAAATCACGCTCAAAATATTCTCGCGCTGTGAAATGCATGTTTAAACCCCAGAGCGCTGGCGGCGACGTGTTAAACGTAGTTTTTTAACCCCCAAACAACCATATTTTTGGAAACCAAAAAAAAAAAAAATTTTTAAAGAATTTAGTAATATGAATACAACAATATCAGACCTGTAATATCAATTCTGCACAATTTTTTTTTTTTTTTTACCTTAATGAAATTATCTAACATGGCAGAAGTGGTCACAGAATTTTTCACATTTAAAAAAAAAAAATAATAATTAATAACAATTAATTATGAATATTTAAAGATTGTTCCATTGAAATGCATTGGAGAGCGCCAGGTAGCGAGAGGTCATACCTGTCGCTGTTCAAGGACGGATGCTGGCGCTGTGGGCTGAGGCTGGAATAATGATGAATGAGTCGCTATATGGCGCTATCTCAGTCGCTATGCAGGATCGGCTTGATAAATGTGTGATTGTGGTGGGGAGCCGGCGTTCTCATGGCGGTGTCCGTCATTACCGGTCGCTCACCAGTCGCTACCTGGCGCTATTCCTTCATAAATAAGGGCCTGAGTGGACTTTCTAACCCAGGTAAACTTTGTAAAGTGACCTGTGATCATAAGCACTTTCCTGCTATGCGCTGCTTCAAATTGCTCTTAAAAAACATGAAGTACAGAGTTGCGCAATAAAAACAAAACACTTTATTTATAGCCTCCTCTGTGACTTTTTACAAGTTTAGTGTTCAGTATAGGTGTGTCTTTCCAATTGTGCGGCAAAGGCTGACCTTTTCTCAAAGTGAAATATTATGCTACTGGGCCCTGTGCTCGCACTGTATCTCCCCTCCATTCTGCTGAACTGCTTAAAAATACGCTTCACTTTGAATGATGGAAAAAAAAAAAAAAAAAAAGAAATATACGACTAAAACACATTCTCCCTTTTTTGCCTACTTGACAAGAATTTGAACATTAATTATGCCGATTTCATAAACACGGTGCAGAAAAAGATTATTTTGCATTTATTTCAGTTAACTGTATTATGTCTTTGACATAACAACTTTTAGGGAAATGCATGTCGGGTTCCTTGAACAGATCTGCATGGATTTGCAAATAAGTGACTGGGATTAAAATCAATAGACACTGGTGTGGATTCAGCACCAGATGCAAAATATGCATTTTAGTTGAAAAAAAAAGTAATAGAAGTTTTTTTTTTATTGCACAAGTTTCTTAAAGCGGACCAACAGTCAAAAATGGCTTAAACAACACAACCAACAGTGCTGTTAGGGCGAGCGCTGCACGCCCGTTTCACAGCAAGTCACTTACCTCCATGGCTGCATCCAGCTGTCGCCCTTCCCCCCATGCTTCCTCCTCACATGCTCAGGTGCGTGCACGTCTCCGTCCACTAGAGGGCAAGCACACTGGATTCCTGAGATTTAAAGGGCCTGTACAGCACTGATTGGTGTTTGGTCATCCAATCCTGCATCCTCTTCCCCTAATTAAAGAGGCACTTCCTTCCTTCAGTGCCAGATCTTGGTCTCTCCATGCTTGTTGAAAGTCAGACATTCTTGGATTGCTCACCTGTGTACTGACCTCTGCCTGTCCCCGACTCTGAACCTGTGCTGCCAGCACCGATCTCTGCCTGTACTTACTACGCCTTTTGCCTGCCACTTGTGTACCTCGCTGAACCTCGGCTGACTGTGGGACTGGGCCGCTGTTGGGAGGTAGCGACCTGGGGGTCACTTGCCGCACAAGACCAACCTGCCTTGCGGTGGGCTCTGGTGAATACCGTGGCCCCTTAGACTCCGCTCCCCTGACACAGTACCCGCCATCGGTCCCACAGTTAAAGCAGATCCACACCTGAGTCCGCTCCACCCGGTCCGTGACAAGTGCTCATATGCATTCTTCCCCAGGGCAATTTAGATTGCTGCAGATAAAAAAAATCATTTATCGTTTTCTAACTCCTGCTGTAGTACATTTTAGAAACAAAATGGTGGCTCATGCGTTTGCAGCCACCTGCAAACAGGAAGTGCTGCCGGGCTTCCTGTTACTGTGCATTGTCAGTTATGTCAGTTGAATCCAGGCAGCAGCATGGCTGAGATGCTGGGAGAGGAAGCTCCAAAATGGGTGCTACCTTTCTTTTCCAACTCTGCCAGGTTGTTGGTCCAGTTTCAGATTAAGGCTTCGATTCAAAAAAGTTGCAAATAATTCTCATAGTAATAAAAAAAAAATTCACTTTATGAGAAAAAAGCCTGAGATTTCCACTATTGCTGAATCACCAGCTGGGAAGACAATGAAAGGCAATGGCACTTTTTTACTCCTAAGAAAAGTAACGAACTTACTCCTTTTAAAATGGAATAGAAAATGTCATTCACTTGCATTGTCTTCCTCACTGGTGATTCAGCAGCTGTGACATTCTCAGGCTTTTTTCACCTAAAGTGATTTTTTTACTACCATGGGAATTATTTTCAGCTTTTATTGAATCAAGGCCTAAGAGGCCAATGTACATGTACAATCCAGCCTCTGCAGATAATCCTCTTGTGTGTGCACTGACACTCACGGAGCATGATCTTTGGGGCCAAAAATCAGCCCAGGATTTTAGTGCCTAACAGGAGTGTTGGGGTCAAAGGTAAACTCGACCAGAATTTAGCAAATTTGCCTCGGTTCAGCCAAAAGAGAATACTGCCATAATTTGGGTCCAATTCGTCCAGCTCTGTTTTTAGGTAGAAAAATTGATAACAGAGGTCACATTCAGTTAACAAAAGCATTTGAAAGGGAGAAAAGATAGGAATAAAAAAATCTTTAACTATAGTAAGCTTAAAGTGGACCAAATCCCACCCTGGAATCTATGAGTCTATGCCCCCGGGGCATCCAGATTTGGGATGGCCTGCTGTGTTAAACCCCAAAAACTCACCTTCGTGCCTGGTTCAAGGGCGCATGCGTGAGCAGTGTTTTATAGGTTTAGCAGGGCAGGTGCCCGCGCCAGGTATTTGTGTGCCCAGATCCGCTCGCATTAGACGAGCTCCTGGATGAAGGGGATGGAGCGGATCCGAGCGCACTGATTGGATGAGAGGGCTGCGCATGTGCCGTAGGGAAGGGTAAGTGAGATCAGATGACCTGGGGGGTTTCACACAACAGGGCATCCCTGATCAGGGTGCCCGGGGGGGAAAAAGACCAAAACCCAGGATTTTGACTATTTTAATAATTCGTTTTAGAGGCCCTCTTTAAAAGAAGAATGTATTTTCACAATGAAAGAATAATTCATCTCTAAATGCTTTCAATAATCTTAAAACAAAGCCAGCGGACCATTAAAGAGGAACATTGGCGGAGTTTAAAACCTCCCCCAACCTCACTGGACTGCTCCCCCCCTCAGGTTTTACTTTTGGGCAATCTTTACTCACCTCGCCAGGGCATCCATTTTCTGGGTCCCTTGGATTTCGGTGACAAGCAGCTCCATCTTGCATCCCATCATGCACTGTGCATGTCATGTGCAGTGCATATGAATGGGATGCAAGGGGAGGCACCGAAAAGCTGCGACACTTTGCTGAGCAGTGCGGGATTTTGAGGATCATGGCTAAAGCCATACTGTCATTTACAGTTGGCTAAACCAGCGGGGGGGGCGAGGATCAGGCCCTGAAACAGCCGGATGTCACCGCATCAGGCAGCGGCAACATCCAAAAGGTAAGCAAGGCCCAATGGGGGGGGGGGATCAGCCGCACTTGTGTTTAGGTCTCAATTCAATAAGAGTTGAAAAAATTCTCATGGTAGTAAAAAATTCAATTCATGAGAAAAAAGCCTGAGAATGTCACTGTTACTGAATCACCAGCTAAGAAAACAATGAAAGTCAATAGAACTTTTTTACTCCTAAGCAAAGTAGAGAACTGTTTACTCCTTTCTACACTGTAGTAAAGGCTGCCATTGATTTTCATTGTATTTTTATCTGGTGATTCAGTAACAGTGACATTCTCATGCTTTTTTCTCATGAATTGAATTTTTTACTACCATTAGAATTTTTCTCAACTCTTATTGAATCGAGGACTTAATGATAAAATATATCAACAAAGATAAGAAACTGGGAGGCCGATTCATTAACAGCGGCAGGTAGCGACAGTTGAGCGACTGTAGCGGCATTTTCAGAGCGCCCGCTAGTAGTCGCTGTGCTTGGCCGTTGTTCGGTAGTTGATAGCGACTCAGTCGGTTTGCCGTAATGTTGAATATTGGGTGAGGAGCCGCTATTTGACAGGTTCCGCGCTGTATGGGAGCGCATGATAGCGACTGGCCATAGCGACCGGCTCCCACCATATTCATTAACAAATCACGCTCAAAAAATTCTCGCACTGTAAAATGCATGTTTAAACCCCAGAGCGCTGGCGGCGATGGGTTAAAAGTAGTTTTTAACCCCCAAACAACCATATTTTTGGAAAAAATTTAGTAATATGAATACATTAATATCAGACCTGTAATATCAAGTCTGTACATTTTTTTTTTTTTTTTTTTACCTTAAAAAAATTATTTAAAATGGCAGAAGTGGTCACAGAATTTTTCACATTAAAAAAAAAAAATAATAACAATTAATTATGAATATTTAAAGATTGTTCCATTGAAATGCATTGGAGAGCGCCAGGTAGCGAGAGGTCATACCTGTCGCTGTTCAAGGTGGGACGCTGGCGCTGTGGGCTGAGGCTGGAATAATGATGAATGAGTTGCTATATGGCGCTATCTCAGTCGTTAAGCAGGATCGGCTTGATAAATGTGTGATTGTGGTGGGGAGCCGGCGTTCTCGTGGCGGTGCCCGTCATTACCGGCCACTCACCAGTCGCTACCTGTCTCTATTCCTTCATAAATAAGGGCCATAGAGGTGTAGCCTCTCAGTGTTAAAAATGGGTGATTTGAAATTGTTTTACTTTTTATATTTCTGAGTGAGCTCTAGCTGTATATACAGATGTACTAAAATTAAAGGGAAATTCTTACACTCTAAAATGACATTGTTCTGTTAAAGGAAACCTTTTTACAAGGATTTAAAGGGAGATTCTTTTACCTATTTGAAAAATACATTATTTGGCCAGAGGGGTCTCTGATGTCTTTGTTTCAGTCTCACGGCTGCCTGAAGCAGATTGTGCCACTTTGCCCTCCTCTTCTTAAAGCAGTCCATTGCTCCCCTTTATGCATATGCAGATTGACTCTACCCAATAAAAAAAACTCATCCGATCCCAGATATATGTCCTTTCTCTTGCCTTGCCTTAACTTTAGAGGTCTCTGGGATCAAGAGAGACACTTTTGACACTCAGTCACTGCAGCAGCTCCATTGATCTGCAGCAGTGATTGGTTGCTAAAATTGTCACTCAAGGAAGTAGCAGGCTGGTATAGTCTGGCCGGTATCCTATGACGTAGTGCACGTTTCAATGGGGATGTACTGAGCTCATACAGTCCTCATGGCAATACTAATCCAGTGATATCAGTCATTGCATGGTACCTAGGAGCCATCAGTGGTATGGTGAGAGCTAGAAGTTACGGTAAGGTGTATAAATGACATAGCAGGCCCTTGGATGGGGTTGTATGTAGCCCAAAAACTCCTCATAGAAGCCATAACAGGACAATGGCGGGGGTTGATCACTGTTAAGATGAGGGATTACATCCCATGCATGCCCTATTTTGCTTACCCAGACCCCACAATTGTTCACCAGTGGTCACGTGGTCTGAAGCCCTCTCAAGGACCATGTGACCACCAGTGGCTAATAGCGAGGCCTAGGCCCTTATTTAACAAGGGATAGCGACAGGTAGCGACTGGTGAGCGGCCGGTAATGACGGGCTCCGCCACGAGAACGCCGGCTCCCCACCACAATCACACATTTATCAAGCCTATCCTGCTTAGCGACTGAGATAGCGCCATATAGCCACTCATTCATCATTATTCCAGCCTCAGCCCACAGCGCCAGCGTCCGACCTTGAACAGCGACAGGTATGACCTCTCGCTACCTGGCGCTCTCCAATGCATTTCAATGGAACAATCTTTAAATATTAATAATTAATTGTTATTGTTTTTTTTTTTTAAATGTGAAAAATTCTGTGACCACTTCTGCCATTTTAGATATTTTTTTAAGGGAAAAAAATTAAAAAACATTTTTTACAGAATTGATATTACAGGTCTGATATTAATGTATTCATATTACAAAATTATTTTAAAAACTTGTTTTTTGGGGTTTCCAAAAATATGGATGTTTGGGGGTTAAAAAACTACTTTTAACTACTTTTAACCCATCGCCTCCAGCGCTCTGGGGTTTAAACATGCATTTTACAGCGCGAGAATTTTTTGAGCGTGATTTGTTAATGAATATGGTGGGAGACGGTCGCTAGGGCCAGTCGCTATCATGCGCTCCCATACAGCGCGGAACCTGTCAAATAACGACTCCTCACCCAATATTCAACATTACGGCAAACCGTCTGAGTCGCTATCAACTACTGAACAACGGCCAAGCACAGCGACTACTAGCGGGCGCTCTGAAAATGCCGCTACAGTCGCTCAGCTGTCGCTACCTGCCGCTGTTAATGAATCGGCCTCCTAGTTTCATCAAAGAAGCACAATGCAGGTGAGCCAATAGGCGCTTACAAAAGGTGTATACATGGAGGGGGTATCAGCAATTGGAATTCCCCCCCCCGGCGCTGTGGCCAAGATGCATTTTATTAAAAATGGGTGTAAGCCTGCTTTTAAATGATACATAGAAGCCTCCAATGATATAGAGGGAGATAGGTAGTATATTAGTGTTCATACAATGCCAAGCAGGCCCTCAAATAGGGTTGTATGGGGCCTAAAAAGCTTCATCACAGCCCTGAGGCAGTGATAGAAGAGCCTACAATAGTATGGCAGGAACCAAGTGGTATGGAAGGGTTTATACAATGACAAAGTGACCCTTAAATCATGGCACTATGGGGCTCAAAACATCATCATGGTGGTCTGGATGCAGTGATGGAAGCACTTTATTGGTATATAGGGGCCCTCATTGGATCCGGGTGGCATTGTAGAGGGTCCAATGACCTAATGGGCTTTAAATAGTGTTGTATGGAGCTCCATGTTTCCTCCAGCCCTGATAGAGCTGTATAAAACAAATGCACTCTTGGTTACCTTAAAGGGGGAATAACAAACTTTATAATCAGTTTGCATTAAAACACAGCTTACAATTAGCCAAGAAAAAAAAACCTTCATGTTGGAGTTAGTAAGTTCATTATTCATGCCACCGACTGCAGCAAATTAATCTTTATGGGCCGGGATAAAGCATGCCAATATAGAAGGAGAAATGGAGAATCAGATACAAAAGATCACATCATTCAACTTGAAGCCCTTAAACTGTTAAGAATTAATAATGGCAGGCTTTTGTGGCAATTATACCGAACCATTAATTCCTGTCCCTCTATAATTAATGAAGACAAGCTTTTACTTGGGTCTTGATAAACATGTAGACAATTAAGTGTCTAATACATGTGTATATTTGCTTTAGCGGAATGATCCGCCCTGCATAAAGTTCTGCGATATAAGCTGGCGCTTCATTTACAAACAAGCCTTCTTGTGTTTTTCCAATCTGGCTCGCCGCCATATTCACTTATATCAACAGGAAAAATAACAAATTGGCTTTGCTAATGCCTGGCGGGTCTGTCTAATGTGGAGCATGTTCAACAATTCTCCATCAACTTACCTCTGACTTGATTAAACTTTGCAGAGGTCCTTCATTTACACTTTATGCTTTTCAAATGGTCAATCAACCCAGAATTACAGGACTTCATTCCCTTAAACCCAGACATCAAACTCTCTTGGGATTTTGTTTAAAGCGGACCTCCAGGAAAAAATGATCTAAGATTTGTCAATACCCCCAGTTACTGAGATTTCCCAAATTGAGGCTTTCGAGTTTCTAAGGTATAGTTAAACCATGGGCGAACAGCCCGGCACAGTTAAAAAACAACTCCACAAAACTCACTTGACCCATCTGCATGCATGATACAGAATCATTGTCATCACTTACATTTGCTCCTGCATCTACTCAAAGCTGAAACAGCTGCTATATTCAACTGACATATCCCACAATACACAGCGGCAGGAAACCCAACACAAACTAAAACCCCCAAACCCATTCCAAGCAAACAACTCCAACAATAGAAAAATAACACATGTGTTGCGTACATTTATTAAACAGTACAGTAAACCACTAAGCACTGAAAAAACAACAGACCATCCCTGGATAAATACAATATTAAAATGCATGAAATCAATGCTACTGCTTGATAACAGATGCAAGCCCTTCCTCTTTGCAGGGTACCTGCAGCTCCATAGGATGCCATTAAGGGGGAAATCAACTACATCAGGAGATACAAAAAGGTATATAAGATTTTATGTTTAGCAATCTGAATTGCCCCGTGGAGGGATGCATAGAAGCATTGTTTCTTGCAAGGCTGTTGGTGCAATTGAAAAACAGCCATTTGTGATGCCCCCAGTCAGCAATACCTTGGAAGTATGAAAGCCCCCAGTTAACAATTTAGGTCACAAAGTACCAATTTGGAATGACCCGCTAGTTAACAATACCTTGAAAGCACAAAAGATCTAGTTTGGGATTCCCTGCTAGTTAACAATACCATAGAAGCATGAAAGCCTTCATTTAGTATGTGCCTCAGTTAACACTACCTTGAAAGCCGAAAAGCCCTAATTTGGGATGTCCCCATTTAACAATTCCCTGGAAGCCAGAAAGCCGAAATTTTAGATGCCCCCTAGTTAAAAACTCAATGAAAGCCTGATATCCACGACATGGGATGCCTTGCTAGTTACAACACGTTAGAAGCCCAAAACCCCCAAAAATGACTCCCTCTGGAGAGTCCTAAATGTATTTCCCTTAGTGGGTCCCAAGAAAGATATCCTCTAGTGGGCCCTAAGACTGATTTTATCTATTGGACCCCAAGAATGATTTTCTCTGCCTTGCCCCAAAAGTGATTTGCTCTAGAGAGTCCCAAGTATGGCTAATTTTGGTGGGCCTCTATGGGTGAGTCCCAAGAATGATTTCCTCTGGTGGCCCCAGGGGTGAACCAAGCCTTTCTGCTGCCTGAGGTGAAGAATGGAAAGCCACCCCCCTCCTGGTTGTGCCACTCCACTCCTCAATAGAACAGTGTGCCATTACGTCTGGCTTGTTACTATGATGGGGGGGTCACCAACTCGGGGGGCAAGGGGCTCAGCCACAGCCGCTGAGTCACTAATGGTTCACTATAACAACTTAACAGTTGCTGCCATCCCAATTTCTGCTGAACTACTAATGAGTAAAAAAAATAAAAACAAAACATGTTCAACAATAGCCTCCCCCCCACATACCACTTGAGGTGGTTGCCTCAAATGGCCACCCCTGGTGCCCCCCAAGAATAATTTGCTCTGTTATGCCCCAAGAATGATTTGCTCTGGTCGACAACAAGAACCATTTTCTCTAGTGGGACCAGGGTATCTGAAAACAAGCAATCCTCCTGCTAATAATTGATGGTTGGTGGCTGTAGGTGATGGCTCATTCCTAATAATCATGTCCCAATTTATGAGCAGCAGTAGAAGATACGTCCAGCGTCTATGGACGATATTCATAACCATATGTTCTCTATTTTCATAGCCCCCCCACCGTTCCCATCATGCAGACCATAGTCCAGCCTATAATCTTGGTCTGACCCGAATTTTGTCATGAGTCCCAGGGAGATTACAAAATAAATGATCCCACCTCGACTTGGGGGGTCTTGTAACAGGATACATAAAAAGTGAAAATCCTTGCGTACAGTTCATGTCAAAAATTGTCACCCTGTAAAAGATGAAAGAGAGAAAAATTACCAGGCTCTCTTTTTTTTCTCGCTAAGGCAATTTTTTGTTGTTGTATTTTCTGCAAGGCAGAGAATTTGGTATTTGGCACCAGAAGCGCACATGAAACTAACAGCTCTACAAAACCACACACTTGGAAACACAATTATTTCCCTGAAACATAGTTTTGGTTTTCAAAACTTACAGCGAGCTTGGAAATGGCTGTTTGATCTCTGAGATGCCAGCACTTCAATCATATTCGGCACATTTTTGGAAAGAGAGCGCGCTGGATGGGGCAGCAAAATATCACACGCAAAACTTTAACTGTATATATAAATCTTAAAGGGGCCACAGAACTCAACCCTGTTAACCAGCAACCAGTCCTATAATCGGACTCTAAATATGGTTGAGAACAGAAGTCTCGGTTGGCACAAATTTGCAGAGGTATGTTGAAGCTGCACCATCAAACACTAAGGTGCCTCTGTAGATGCAGTCCTGACTCTTCTCTTTGAGAGTCCCCTTTAGGATATACAATACAATGGATACATTGGGAGCAGCTTACCAGAGGATATACTATATCCTATAAGGAGGATGGGTCAAAAGGCTCCCACATACAGCTTAAAGTGAACCAAAATCCAGGATTTTGACTATCCTGGATTTTGGTCCTTGCCCCTGGGGCACCCCAATCAGGAAACCCTCCTGGTTGTCCGTTCTAACTCACCTTTCCTCGGTCCTACGATGCATGCACTACCCTCTAACAGGGAGTGTGCCTGCACCAGCCATTCACAAATGCCTGACAAGGGCATGCACCCTACTAAAGGGATAGCGGAGATGCGGCCGCTACTCGCTCATGTACCGTTGGACCAGGAAAGATGGTGAGTTTCCAGGCAACGGGGGGGTTAACACAGCTGGATGTCCCAGGGGAAGGGAATCTAGCAGCCATAGAATCTTAAAGATTCCAGGGCCATTGTGGCTGGGGTTTTGGTCCACTTTAAGACCCCCATTCCATGTGGTTGCACAGAATCAAAAGATACAAAGGGCAGGTGGCAGCCGCTTAGACAAGTTTATAATTAACTTGGAAGGTGCACGTGAGCAGGGCAATTAGAACACAAAAATCCTAAAGGGGCCACAGATTATAGGGAAACCTCAATGAAGCTGCTCTCAATCTATCCATTGCATTCTATGTCACAAATAGGGCTCTCATTGATTAGGAATGCACCTAGATAGAGGCACCTTGGTGTTTGGTTGTCCAGCTTTGGCATACTTCTGAAGACGTGCCAACCAAGACCTTTGATTGTAACCATATTTAGAGACAGATTATAGGACTGGTTGCTGGCTAACAGGGTTGAGTCCTGTGGCCCCTTTAGGACTTGTGTACTCTAAAAGACCTTTTTTCAGTAAGGTATTACAGCAATCCCAGTGGATTTTACACAGCAGGGCATCCCAAAATGGTGTGCCTAGGGGCTTGGTAATAGAGAATGAGATGGAAGGACGGGAACAGACTGTTATAGGCTCTGGGTTGGGGGAGCTCACCATAGACTTTCTGCTTATGTCCCATGTTACACACACACAAGGAAAAATCTGATTCTTTTGCAATCTCCGGACAATCCTGGTTTAGATGTGTTGTCCTTTTGTAGTTGTTCCTTTGCTATGACCTCCGCAGGTTCCCTGTCGCTCTTCTGTTCAGGCGTTGTCCACTGGGCTCAGATGGTATTGCTAGGCTTAAAGGGCATTTTCAAAGTTTCCATTATTGTGTTCCAAAATAATGTCTTTAATGTGGTAAGCTTATTTGTTATTTTTTCTTTTCTGTTTGTCTGCAAATCTGTGTTATAAACAAAAACAGTTTTTCTTAGCAACAATGTGTTTACTTTAGCAATGCCTGTGAGCTGATGCATTTCATGTACAGATCAGATACTTCCTCACTTTGGCATGCTAATTATCTAATGGGGTAAGGCACAGATGGTATGTTTAACCCACTGCTGAAATTCAGCTTCTTCAGATGGGGGGAACACAATCTTGTGTTCCAGTAGCTAAAGAGTTACTGGCTGCATTCTCACCTGGAGAGGTAACGACTGCTGCTTAGACTTAGACAAAGCTGCTGATAAGTTCACCTATTACAGTGGAAGCATTCTGAGACTTATAGTCAGTAGTTTTTACTCAAGACCATAACAACACTCCCACTCTAGCAAAACAGAGCCACAAGAGTATGAGAAATTTGGAAGCAGTGTGCTGACAAGTAGATAACAGGTACAGAGGGCACAATCCTGACACAAATGATTATTTTACATTCCAAAAGAAGAAAACAATAAGGCAGAACACCAAAAACCTGACATTAAAGGAGTTTTCCTTCAAGCTGCTCTACTCCTTCTCCCTTCTGCACAGTAGATTCTGATTCCATTACTTCTATGCATAAGAAATAGGTTATAGCACACGTAATAAAGAACATAGAGGTAATGGGTGCTATCCAATCCCAGGCTGTCCCCACTCTAGCCTGATGTAGAACACTAAGGACTAAACATGGAAAGGATGCACACCACACTATAAGTAATAGATTGCAAATAAAAAAGACATTATAACATATGCAGTAATAAATGACCGTCATTTTCCAAGAACAAAAAGGATACATAGGAACCAACTGCAGTCTGGTAACAGTTATGCATAACCTCAGGATTGAAGTGCACCTTCTGAAACAAGGATAAAGTATGTATGAATCAATAATAGTGGCTAATAATGAAGTCCAGTAAACACAGTAATTTACCATGTGACTATGACTAGAGGTGTCACTTAAGGTCCTCCTGAGGGTTATGTAGATGATCTGGCTATGGGGAATGTAGTCAAGGAATCTATAATGTTATTAAAAAGCATAACATTAATATCATTAAAGTACATAGGGAAAGCACAATGAACAGTTAATGCCCCATATACATGCACAGATCATCAATCAAAGCAAGCACAATGAACATATGGACATCTTGTGTATAATACACCAGTGTATCTCAAAAAGATAGTCAAAGAGCAAAAGCATATATACCCGTGGATTATAAGAAGCTGATCGCTAATAGAGTGCGTACGTTTCAGGGCCCCTGGCCCTTTTTCCTCAAGGCAGCGATTTCATTACATCTCCCTAACTGGTTCTATCTACAGGCATAACTTAAATGATGTCTCCTCCCACTTTAAAACGTGTATTCCAACTGCATGGAACCTACATGGCTAAGCCATGTGCTTTTCTAGAACTCGGTATGCCCCAGGCATAGGGGATCACATGACGCAAAGGGCTTTATTCCACTTTAAAGTGGACTTTCACTTTCATTCTGAATCAGTGTATCTCTGTGCCATTGCCCCCCCCCCTTTTTGCCCAACCTAGAAATGTCCAAATTTGGGCATTTCGTTTCACCAGGTTGTGTGCTGAATACACATCCTGCATGACCACGATACAACACATTGTAGGTGCCCATCTGTCCAGCATTGACTTTTGGTTATCCAAGGGTTACGTGTAAAGGTGTTGTTGTTCCCACAATCCTAGTAACATGGAAGGAACCTACTTTAGGGAAAACCTGTGTTAGGCTTGATATGGATGCTGATTCATTACTAACGCCCGGTATCGGCAGATGAGTGTCTGTATAGCAGCGCTTAGAGCGACCGCTAGTAGACGCTGTAAGCGGGTATCCGGCGCTGTAACAGAGCGACTCACTGTAGTAACCTGGCGGGCATTGATGAATGTGATGTATGTTGGGTGCTCTAACACCAGTATAGCCCTGCAGCGAGCGTTAGGTAGTGCCAGCTCAGTGCGACCGACTCTCGACGCTCCACACCATATTCAGTAAAACATTACACACACACAGCGTCTGGCTCTCTAAATCTGGTCGCTTTAGCATAGAGCGCCAGACGATGTTTTTGAACACATATCCACCTGTAGCAAAGCGAAAACACATGGAATGACATTGTTTTAACACTGTGACAATAACACTTTAGTGTTAGACCTGTAATGACAATTCTGCATAAAATTATAAAAAGTCCAAAAATGTTTCTAAAAGTGTTTGTTTGCAGCCAGGAAAGGTCACACAATGATTTGAGCAAAAAAAAAAATGTCAAACACGCTGTTTAAACACAAGCAAATGAACGGCCATTGAAATGTATGGGAGAGCGACACTGAGCGAAAGGTAACACCTCCTGTAAAAATACATTGGATGCTACATGGCGTTGTTACAGCCGCTCACCAGATTCGTTTTCATAAATGTGGTTTTGCCTACAGCATCCAGCGTTCTCCAGACGCTACCTGCCGCTACAAGGCACTACCTGGCGCTATCCCTTCTTAAATAACCCCCATAGTGGGTGTTCTGTTTGGGGTTAAGTTCTGACTGTGGGCCAGCAAGGTCACACTTGGAGCAGGGTGGTACTGGAGACTACTATGCAGAATCCAGAAATCAACCTAGTGGTCCAGAGTCTAAGGGCAACCAAGACCACCTCCAAATGTGATCATACAGCCAGTGACCAGTCTGGTTGGTTGTAAGCAGGGCGACAGGGCAGCAACCATCTTTGTGTTTGATATCAGAGAAATTTGTGGAATGGGCAAACATTAAAGAACTGCTACAGCACCTACATTGAAAATATTTTTGATTACAAGTATTCCACGCATCTGATTTAAAGTCTCAGGTTAAACCAGCTTCACCAAAGCCATACATGAAAACAGAAAAAATACGGCATCATTGTGGCCCAGAAGGAAGGGCCGTATAGACTGCACCCAGGCAGCCAATCTCCATTTAAGCACAGCACTAATTAGAGTTCATAGAACCTGCAAGTCCCATTCCTCCGGCAGGTTATGTCAAACATTTGTCAACACATTGTTATGAGAGAAGGGCTTGAAAGGCACAAAAACAAGGAATAATTGGAAGCGATATTTGAAAGGCCACAGAAATCATTTGAGCTCGATAAACAGGTGTCAGGTCTCTGCCTGTTTACAAAAGCTACAGCGAGTCACGTGCTCGGTGCGGCCGATCATTAAGTGCCACTTGTACGCTGGTTGATGCAACACTTTTCTGTTGGAGGTTGCCACTTGGATGGACGTTAAAAAGCCGGATCCTCGAACAAAAGAAATCAGTCAGCGAACTGCTAGTGCTGCTCAAAATGTGATACATGAAACCTGCTGTGCCAACGGCAGGATTTGTTAAAACCCAACTCCTGACCACTCATTTTTCCACCATCCCCCTCTCGTCTATGGCTCCTGAATGCAATATTGCAAAGGATTCCCTGTTTTAAATGGAAATTCTTTATTCCAAGCAGGACAAAACTCAAAAACAAGACGTAATCTGGTTTCCATGGGTGAAATTTAAAGAAACATTATATTTTATCAAGTAACGAGCCCTTAATTGCTCTCTTACAAATCTTGAAATGCATAGTCGCCCCCCCCCCCTTTTTCTTTTTTTTTCTTTTCTATTCTCTCTCTTTCTAAGATTAGGTACTCTATCATTCTTGTACATACCATAGAGGCAAGGGAGGCAACTCTACTGGAGCCATGGCTGAAGGCAGCCCTTATGAAATCTGTCTTTCCCTGTGTTGCAGCATCTGATCCCCTGGTGGGCCCCTGGCAGTAGCAGACTGCAGGCTGGTCTTGACCACCAGCAGCAGGGCCAGGATTGGTGATGGCAGGGCTTGGTCGCCATCAGTGGGCCCAGGTTGACATAAGCAGGGATTGGTACCCCAGGAACAGGGAGAATGCTAGCCCGTCTGCACTAGAGATGAGCAATCTTCCTAAAAATTTGATTCGGACGAATTTCTCCAAGAAATTTGGGTTTGTCTAAATCGAACCTTTGCGAATCACTCATCTCTAGTGGAATACATACAGCAAGGTGGGAGCGGGGGAAGGCGGCCCCATCTGTCAGCTGTGCAAGTCGGCTTATGACAGTGCAACCAGCCTCCCCCACTCCCACTATTCTGTGTGTATTGTACACTTACCTACATGCCGGTTTCCCCGTCGTTCTGGTCCAGCGGCTGGCTGCGGGCACAAGTTGGCCGCCACGCGCACTGGATCCAAGCGTGGCGCTGGAACGAGAATGGTGGTGAGTTTTATTTTTTTTTACCCACCGCCCGAGGTGCCAGTGAATTTCAGGGAATATTCGGTCTCAGCACGAATGCCCAAAAATTTGGTTTCATGCTTAATCGAATGTTTCTTGAAATTCGGGAACGAACTTGGGTTCTGACGAACCAGTTCGCTCATCTGTAGTCTGCACCTATAGAACGATGCCCATTTTATCTAATTGTAGACTACCTGTATGTCAAACATGATTGGTGGATGCTTTCAGGGGCAGGGTCACTGAACCACTGTATTAACTGTATTGAAAAAGATGATAGCATGCAGCTTATCCTCAATGAACCACCATAAACTAGTAAAGACAAAAAAGGGATCCAATGATTGCTGCCCCCTCCTCCACTTTCCTTTAGATTGTACTGCCTAAGGAGGCCACCTCATTTGGCCTCATTACTGGTGCACCCCTGTCTGGATGCTGCATGCTGTACTTTCATATATTGCCAAACAGCACCAGAAGCCATGAATGTTAGCTCCACAGGGTGGGACAAATATGCCAGAAGTTTATTTCCCTCAAGGGGGTATAGAGCCCTGGGGAAACAAGCTGCTAGGAGCTCTGTCCAGCAGACATGCAAGGTAATATAATATTATACATGTTAAAATGATCTAATATTATACAACCCTCAGTATCCCCTGTTCTTTTTACAACAGTCTGTAAAGACTGGGAAGAGGAGAGCCCAATGGATGGAGTTTTGGGAATGGAATGTTGCCCCATTTTTGTCTGATGTGGGATTCTAGCTCCAGTCCTTGGTACTTCCATGACAGATTTTTTGTTTCATAATTTGCCAAATTTTATTTGTTGGTGAAAGGTCTGGACTGCAAGCAGCTAGTTCAGCAACCAGACTCTGATGTAGTGGATATAGTATGTGGTTTAGCATTGTCTTGCTGAAATATCCATGGCCTTCGCTGAAGAGAATTGGCAGGATGGGAGCATGGACCCTGGGTAGGAGTTTATACTGCTCATCATGCCTTTTACAATGCATAAGCAGCCCATGCCATAAGCATTATTGTAGCCCCATACGATTAGAGATGCAGGTTTTCTGTGCGCTGATAAAAAGCCAGATGCTTTCTGCTTGTCCATGGATTCCATAAAGAATTTAACATTTGACTTCATCTGACCACAGAACAGTATTCTATTTTGCAGTCAATGAGTTTCGCCTCAGAGAAAACAATCTATGGATTGTCTAGATTGTGTTAATATATGGATTATATTTGGTCTGACATAACTGTAATTTGTATTTGTGGGATGCCTAGGGCACTGTGTTCACAGACAATGATTTCTGGGAATCCTGAGCCCATGCAGTGCACCACTGATTTATGCCTCCTTTTAATGCAATGTCACCTGAGAGCATAATGAGCATCCTCAATTGGAAAACCATCAGCCTTGTCCCTTGTGCAATCCACAAATTATCAAAATCTCTATATTATGTACTGTAGATGATGTGATATGTACTGTACATGACGAATATTCAAGTCTATTCAAGTCTTTGCAATTTTCTTTACCTCTGACCATCCTTGCTTTTGAGAAACTCTGCCTCTCCAACATTCTCCTTTTATACAACTTAGTTGAAAATGTACCCCCAGCTGTTTTTTAAGGGTGCCATTTATATTTTCAGGCTTGTGATAACCCTTTCAACTATTTGGGGCACATGTTATCCTAAGGAAGTAACTCTCCAATATTTTATTACACTCCCCAAAACTCCTCAACAGGGAACAAGAATATGTAACATAAATATGGATACAAATATGCACAAATCAAAGGGTTACCTATAATATACACACATGCCCTGCCCCCAAATCAACATGTGCTAACCTACATAGCCAGGGCTGTATTAAGTGTTCATGCTGCCCTAGGCACTATTTGTGCTTACCCCCCCTGATTATGTATGCTACAATGTGTGAACCCCACTTACCTCTCTGCCGGTCCCTCACCATGATCACAGGCCAATGCTCAGTCTGAAACAAAGGCATTTTGTACTGACTGGACATAAGCATGTGCAGTGGGGATAGCAGAAAGGTGAGTTGAGTGGGCACTCTGGGTTGTCTCACACAGTGGGGCATCCCCCTGGCTGTAAGCTCCATCCTAGGCACGTGCCTACCTACATACAGGCCTGTACATGGCACCGGAATCAGGCACCACACCTAAATCATCATGTACTACCTTACATGGTACCTGAATCAGGCTCTACCCACAGATCATCATGTCCTCCCTTGCATGGGAAAGGAATATGCCACAGGATAGGTCCATGTAGTCAATCAAGAGGTGGATCTTTACAGGGACCTGGGCCTTCCTATCTATCAAATATTGAAATTGCTTCCCCGAGAGAATCTACAAAAACAAACAACTGCAATTGAAATACAAGAGCCCTTCTGAGCACCCTGGCACACTATTAAATCAAGCAGACCATTAGAATTAAACTATTGGCAAGGTTTAATAGCCTTGATAAGGTTTGGTTGGGGGGAAGCTGTTTGGCTGCCTTGCTTCTATTGTTGTTATGATGTTATGACAACACCCTGTTTGTATGAAATAAAAAAGAAGTCACAAGACGATGTGTCATGATAGAAGCTCTTCTGACTCTCGGCAAGTGAAAATCTCCATCCACATGACTGTGTAGATAACAGGTCTCTTTCATGCAAGCCAGGCTGCCAAATATACAAAGAGCTTGGTTTGTGGTCACTGTCTCTTCACAGATCTGATTTACAGATTTCCAGCAGTTCAGTCACTGACCGTTAACTGACACCCCGAGGCGGTAATGGCGAGATCGAGGGACAGCTATGCGATTTAGGGGTGGGAGCGGAAGCATGAGGTCATAGCAATTCTGGGAACAGCCCTTAGGTATTCCCACGCAATTCTGAATGGATGAAACAAGATGTCTTTTCAGGATAAAGCAAGGTGGGCCCTAAGGAGCCAAAAAAAAACCTCTACTGAATTGCTAGATAACCTTGGCTGTGACCAGGGGGGGTGGGGGGATATATGGGGTAACACGAGTTAAGGCTATTGTCGATATAAAGGATGGAACTGACACCATCCTCAATATGGCAAAAATACAACTTCAAAGGTATGATATAAGCTAGAAAAAAAAGAACATGGCCATCTAAAATGGACCACAGGCTCATGACCTTACTCTAATAATGAGATGCGTGATGAAAAGTGTTGCTTGTTTGCAATGGACCCCAGTGTTGTCAGTTTAATTCAGCTCAAGCAGAACCAAGTTTTAGAAATGTTAAGGTCAATTTCTTTCTTTTTACAAGCCCAGCACACTAGAAATATGGGTTGGTATCTCCAAGGTTGTTATGTTTAGGGCATATATCTGCTCCCAGTGGCATAACTAATTGTGACTGGCCTTGGTGTGAAAATTAAATATTAAATGGGGCCTTGTCAAGGCTTCAATTGGATGGAGCTAGACAACAAAAGACTGAAAAAACAAAGAACAAATTGGGGGTTGTGTTTTTTTTACTTCGTCTTGACTACTTGTGAACTGGTTGGAGGTGGCAAGACTCATGTGTGCAGGAAGCTTCCTAAAACTTCTGCCTAATTACTTGCACCAGCTCCTGAGACTTAAAGCCGGCCGACACCCATGCGGGTGTTGGTACCGCTGCTATAAGACGATCTGGAGCGAGCGACATCCAGAATGCTGGAGCACCCTCGCACATAACCACCCAGGACACCCGTAAACTTTACCTAAACCCCGTTTCTCCGCCGGGAATCCAGCGATTGGCCACCAGCACTCACATGGGCAGTGCATTAAGGCCACCGGAACAATGGTTGCACTATCCACGTGAGCCCCAGGTGACCAATCGCGGCGCTGGATATCCGACGAGGATCGAGGCTAAAAGGATTATGGGTGTTCTGGGTGGATATGTGTGGAGGCTACAGCATTCTGGATTCTGAATGCCCCCCAGTCTCACAGTGGTGGGACCAACCCCCGCACTTTAATAGATGGTGTTTCTCCAGGGAAGCCCCTGGTAGAGCACCATATCGAAGCCAAATGGCATATGACCCCGCTGGTGTTCATGTGGGATGGGGCGCATTGCCTTTTCCAGCAGCCGGCACACGTGACCACCGACAACCAACAGCTAAACTGCATTTTGCCCAGGGGATGGAGACTCCGGTAAGGATGGTGGGTTTTGCTGGGGTCTATAAATGTGGGGGCCCTAGCAATCTGAATGCCCCCACTGAGAATGTCACAATGTGGCTCCACACCCATTAGGTAGAAAATGGGTGTGGGACCGCTTCAATTGTCAAGTTAAAATACAGAAAAAAAATTCTGTATGAGCCTTGATGGGACCCCATTTAATATTTGCACCAGAGCCACATCACATCTAGTTACGCTACTGCCCAGGAGCTTGATTTTGTGACTTTTGCACATCCCTGTAAACCAGCAAGAGAGAAACACAGGACTGAGCTGATGATCTTCTTAGATAGGCTTTTTCTACTGGTACAGACAGAAGAGTCTCTGCTACATCTGAGGTTGTCCGATATTCAGCGTGATTCAGAACCTGCCTGTGAATGCTCGATTTTTTTCAGGAAGCTGATCTCGGAAACCGGGAAATTGTGAACGCTCATATCATTCACAGCCGCGTCCCGAGAAAAGTTAGTTTATGCGTAAGCGGACGTATTTGCTTTGTGTACGCATACGGTTTAGCCGAGTATTTACGGTACTTGCAGTCTAAGTAGTTGCAGAAGCCGAGTTTTTACCGTTTTTCGGGCGTAACTTGCTGTGGAGCCCATTGTTCTCTCTGTGCCGTGTCCTTCAGTGGCTTTCCGGCGTATGCCTTTTGTTGTTTTTACCGGTTAATTCAATGTGCTTCCCGCCATCCCCAGCCAGTGAAACCATGGTAGTCTGCATGTCCTTGCACATACTTACCTTTCTCCCCCCTGCTGGCATCTAAGGGAATCCCATGTAGTCTGCATGTTCTTGCACTTACTGACCTTTCTCCCCCTGCTTGCATCTAGTGCATCCCATGTAGTCTGCATGTCCTTGCACATGTCATTAGACTTTACATGTAGCAAAACCTGTGTGTTTTGGGGGTATTGGCCTACCTGAGTGTGCAGGAGCTGTGGGCGACTCCAAGCACAGCACACCCTCCTCTTCAGCAGGCTCTATGGCTGGTGGTGGTGGCAGCTGTGGACCCCAGGACAGACCCCAGTACACTTTGGCCAGTTTGCTCCTGATGCCATGCCAGCACGATTTACATAAAGACGACGGAGGGGCAACAATAGTGGGTCTCCCAGAGACCCAATTCAGTCGCTAGCTCTGCCCCTCCACCCCTGCAGTTAAGCTCCTAATGGGATGCCTAGTAGACACAATGGCTGTGTCAATTCCCCACAATACCCATCAGGTAAAATAATCTGATTCCCAAGCAACAATAAATGAGCTGCACATTTTTAGAGGCTGGATCATTTAGGAGATGAATTAGTAATTCTTTTGCTTTACAGATATGGTAAAGGTTGGGTTTACTTTACTTTTATATGGTGTAGCTTTTCCTTTTAAGACTTCTATGCAGAATTCCACTCAACTTCTATTTTAACTTTGGAATGTGTATAAAAAATAATTATCAGCAGAACTAGTTGCAGGGAAAAAAGTTTGGGGAATATTATTGACTTTATGTTTTGTCCTAAGAGAATGGAAAGTAAAGTAATCATATATTAGATATGCAAATAAATGTTCAGATCACAGATAGAGAAATTATTCAAAAGATTAATTATTCATCATAAAAAATATCCATTAATAATTCTGAGGCATAATGGCCCTTTCTGCACATGGATCTATGAAGAAATTCACTTTAGTACTTAGGATCAATTAACATATGGAAAATTACAAACAGTAAATAAATAGAATTGTGCGTGCATGCCTGTGTTTTATTTTGGGTACATTGAAGCATAGGATAATTTATTACACCAAACACTTTTGTGTGTTTAGTTAGCAGTCAGAAACCAAATAAGAAAGCCTGGCATCTCATATAAGAGAGTGACCAATTACTCTTCGATTCGATTATCTTGATGGGGTTTACTAGGTTTTGCCGTTACTAGAACAATGGTTTTGGTTTTGGTTTCCTATCGGCCATCCCAAAATAAACCATTTTCAGTTGATAGTTAAGATATTCCTTCTTCCACAAATCTGCTGCATAACCCAAGCAACCCTTTAAATGTATAAAATGCAGTTCTAAATATAAATTAATGCAACCCTCAATTCACAAGAGATTACTTTAAAGAGGAATATCGGGCCTAAAATAAAAAGGGGTCGATTCCCCCCCCCCCATCATCGCCCCCTACTTACCCTTTCAATGCCTCTGCTGCCTGCCGCGGTGAAATCCGGCTGCTTCAGGGCTCGATCCTCACCCCTGCCGCCCACTTAGCTGTGGCTAACAGACAATCACGATCTTAGCTGTGCTCTTCAATGTCCTACAGAGATCTCACAGCTCCACAAAGTCTTGCAAGATTTCAGGGGGCTCCATTGCATCCCATTCAAGGGCACTGCGCAGGTGCGAGATTGGGGGCCGCGCACAGTGCCTGATGGGATGCAAGATGGCGTCATCCATCAGGAGGTTGCCCGGAATCCGAGAGACCCAAACGATGGATCCCCCGGCGAGGTGAGTAAATACTGCTACTATTGTGAAACCGGAGGGGGGGGGGGGGGGACAGTCCAATGAGGTTTGGGAGAAGTTTTAACCTCCCCCGATGTTCCTCTTTAACAATTCCTAATGACTAGTTCCTATCTACAGATTTCTTTCCTGGCCAAAATGAGGCCCCTCTTAGGCCATCATTTAGCCCTTAGCCAAATGAATACCCATGTTGTACACACAGGCATGGGGGTAACACCAGGGGTGTAGAGTCTTCTGGGGTGTCCTGTGTGGCACTTGTAGGGTATGGGCATTTTTTAGCTTTTACTCATTCACTTGTTTTCAGTACAAACAAGACACTCTCTTTTTATTCAAACTAGTTTTTAGTGGTATTTTCATTAAAAACAGCATTGCATTACATAACATAACAAAGCATGTATATTACACATAAATCCCCCTCAAAACAGGGCATTTGTGTGCTAATCCACACATGGTGGTCCAATCCGTGTCTGAGATTGTACTTTCCAGGTCTGTTTTCCATTTCCTTCTACAGCCCGTTAGATTGTTCGGGTCACTATCAGAAAGCAAGTCATACATTCGGGAAACTAGGTGGGTCTGAGGGGTATTGTCCAAACTGCATTAAATAAGTTCTTAGATGCTGCTGGTGCTACTATCAAATGCCTAATCTGCATCCATGACCAGTATGGTGCCTCACATTTTAACCTATTTGATATTTCCACCCTCTGCATCACCTTCACCACAGGATTTTCTACTGACGGTGGAAGTATATGCTGTGACTGGCCCAGCAGTCTGGGTTATTCCTTTTCAGTGTCAAGGGTCCCGGAATAGATAATAGTTGAATTTCAACTTTTAATTGGCGGGCTGCTAGTATTGCAGGGTATATTAATATGTGCCTCTCATAACCAGCTTGTGATAAGTGTAGGGCATGTGAAAGCCTTTTCTACCCATACCCAGTCTTTAAATCTGCAGTTGGTGTTCCAGTCCACTACCCTAGTGAGCAGTTTCTGTGATGTTTGGCTAGATCTGTCATCCCCAAAGATCCCAAATGCTTTGGTTTAACTGGGCTGCATGCCTTATTCTTGGGACATACAAAATTTGTAAACAGTCTTTACAAGATATCCCAGAGGCTGATTAATCGGGATAGTTTGCATGAGATATAGAAATTTAGGAATCTGGTTTGATTTTACAATTGCAATCCTTCGGAAACAGGATACGGACAATCCCTGACATGAGTTGAGATGTTTCTCAAATCAAAGTGAAAAAAGTTCTATATCTACTGGTAAGAGGATGCCTAAATATTTCAAGTATCTCGGGTGCCATTCAAAGGGGAAGGCCTCTTCCAATTGTTTCACCACCTTTGTCAGAATAGAGATATTAATGGCAACAGATTTCTTATAGTTAATTTTAAGATAATTCCCCATTTTTTTGGAATCAGGCTAATAGTACTGGTAAAGAAATGGTGGGTTGGGCAATAAAAAATAGTAAATCGTCTTCATAAGCCACCACTTTAAATTCTCTACTCCCTACCACAATCAGGTGGATGTCTCTAGTTTGTTTGGCCTGTAAGATAAAGGGTGATGCAAAAATGAATGGTAACATGGGCAACCCTGCTTCGTTCTGTTGATTATCTGAATAGATTCCAATAAAATGCTATTGACTTTTGCATGGGGCCTAGAGTAGAGGGCAATAGTTCTGTGCCACATTTTGGAATCTAATCCAATGTTATGCAAGACCTGCTTAATCCAGCTCCACCCCACTCTGTCAAAGGCCTTCTCCACATCAGTAGATATAAATATACATTCAGTTCTAGTCTTTCGCCAAATATGCATATTCAAAGCTTTAATAGGATAAAGCCCACCTGACCTTTAGGGGAAAAACGGGAAGGATTCTGTTGGACAAAATGTTTGCATATAATTTGGTATCTGTGTTCTGCAGAGAGATAGGTCTATAATTCTGGCAACGCGTAGCATCCTCCCCCCTTTATGGATTACTGTTACAGGGGCCTCCAAGGCAGATGCTGGTAGCATGCCCGTGGAACTAGCATCATAAAAGGCCCTGACAAAGTGGGGCACAAGCAGGTTCACATAAGAAAATACTGTGATGTGTAACCATCAGGCCCTGCTTTGGCTTTTTGTCTTCTAAGCAACCTAGCTAAGAGTATGCCACTCTTATTTCCATTTTCATAGTATATGCTATTCCACATAATAAAAGCTCTACTAGTCTTGTATTCCAAGCGTTTAAAAGTCTTTTCCTGGCTTCTATCAGTTCTGTCAAGTGTGTCTCTAGTTTTAGGAAAATAGATTAATAGATAACGGTACTATGAGGCAAATTAACAAGACAGAGCTTGAGAAGAAGAAACAGAATGAGAATAAAATAGAGATCTAAGGTAGTATAAATATGAACTACTGGGTCAGCGCTCAGAATTTGGGCCGGTCAACTATATATACACTGGAGGACTTATAACTGCACCCTGCCCTATAACCCTGTAGCTTGTGCAGCCAAGAGTGGGAGGAAACCTAACATAGCCTCCTTTAGTTGGGGGGGTCAAGAGTTAAATTCTCTTCATGAGTGGCCAGCTGGACAGAGAGCGCCCAAACTGATTCAAAAAGCATAGGGATAAACAGAAACCATCTCCTCTGTAGTTATGGATCTGCAATAATAAGCTTTGGGGGGGAAAGGTTAGTCAGGTGACCATGTTTGCTTGTGCACATCACCACCACTAGTGGTAGCAGTTGTAATAAGAAGAGAAGTAATATTTTTGCTCCTCGTATTATCCCAGTATAGCCGATATGCCCAAGCAATATCTGGGGACACATGGAGCCCCCAATCTAATTGGGTTGTCATATTTATCAAGTCTGCAGCATGTGTATCTATGACTAAGACTAAGTGCAGTCTATAGAGGAGTTTAGTCACGACAAAGCCAACTCACTCTCTTTATGTGCTGCTATGAACATCTGTCAGGCCATCGTGGAGCCCACTCCCCGGGTGCAATGCAAAGATGCAAGTACGCATTTCTTAGGTCTATATAAACTTGTGCTTTAGAATCAGCATGCCTTTCTTTTCTCCCCCCGCCACGTGCCAAGGCATACCCTACCACAGACAGGATCCCCCAGTGGCCCTAGATGTCACCCCAAGACCGCCAAAGCTAGTCGGTCCTTACCACGCCCTCTCCTGGTAAACAATCAGACTGCACCAGTGTGCAGCATGGGTGCTCCAAACTAATCAATTCAGCAAAAGATGATTATCTATAGTATAGTGCCCATGGGGCTGCGTTCATAGCAATTAACCTGGGACACTAGTGGGATTGCCAAAGCAGACGAGAAAGACTATAATGAACTATAAGTACATTCTATTGCTTACCACCTGTCCGTTAAACTGCTAAAGATCAGCAAGAAATTAAACCTTCTGATAAGTGGTGAAAGCGGTTAACCTAGGTATAACTTCTATAGAACCCCATCTGGAACCTCAGTCCCTGTGTTTGAGCAAAAATTAACTAAGGTAGGCATAAATCATTTAACAGCTGCAACCAATCACTGGTAGCAGCAACAGTAATACACCAGCCACCTGCATGGAAAAATAAGGTTAGTGGATACTATATGGCCATGGCGGGTCAGCTTAAGCATGTAATCGCTTAGTGTAAGTTTACGATCCTGGCTGTTGGTTGGGGTCTTCTTGCTCAGTATCTGAGGCAGCTCTGGGGCATCTAGCCAGACCATCAGGATGCAATGCCCAGCACTGAGAGTCATATTCCCTCTTTCTGCTGTGGGTGTCGGTGCTCACAGCCAATTGGTCTTCTTGGAATTCCCAGAACCAGTCAGGAGCTCATCTGGGAACTGTAGACTTACTGCTCTCCTGTTCCTGGTTGCAGCTAGGCAAAAGTGAAACCGCTGCAGTATATCCATTAGAGGTCTCAGGGCTCACATGTTGGAGGGTTAGAGAGATATAATTCTATTGTTAAAATTAAAGAGGCCCCAAATTGGCCCCAAATATCCTTTTGGTTGTCGCCGCTGCCATCCGGCTGCTTCAGGGCCCGATCTTCTGCCCCCCCCTGCCGGCTTAGCTGTCTGTAAATGACAGCAGAGCTTTAGCCGTGCTCTTCAAAGTCCTGCGCCACTCAATGGAGTCTCGCAGAATTTCTGGCTGCTCCATTGCACCCCATTAATCCCAAATCATTCAAAATGCCACTAATGGTTTCTTTGCTCTGGTCAGGGGTGATGGATTCGGGCATGACTCGTACCCTGATGTTGCATCTTCTTCCCCGATTGTCCAAGTCCTCCATGTGGCGTTGTATCGCTATCAAATGCCTTGTATGCATGGTTGATGTGTCCTGTAGCTGACAAAGGTTCTCTCATGTGTCAGTGCCCTCTCCTCCACTTTGTCCAGTCATGTAGTTAGGCCCCTCATGTTGCCCCGGATATCTGCTAAAGCTTCTGCAATGGATGCTTTATTGTCCATGGCCATCTGGGGTAGGTCTGCCCTGGTAAGGAGCTACCTGATTTGTACGCCCATGCTGTATGTCTGAGAGACGTTGTCACTGCAATCCTCTCTATCTCACTGCAGGCAGGTCGGCGTCATACTGGCGCTGGCGGAGCTCGACCCCTCCACTCTTTGGGGCTGGAATGTCTCCGAAATCCTTTTCTCCCCTTGGGTCCCTGCGTTCCTCTGCGTTCTGGAGGTGTTTTGTGACCTCCCCATATTAGTTTCGATGGCGATAGGGCTTGCTAACTGTTGCGTAGGAGAAGTCTCTGTTAGAGAAGACGGGTCAGGTGGCCATCAGTCCCACGTTCCAAGCCATGCCCCCAACAAGACACTGTCTTGAGCAAGATTTCACTTATTTTATCAAAGGATTCACATGTAGCAGCCTGTTCCAGCTGTATACTTCAACAGATTAGTTCAGGAACAAAGTCACTGTAGTGTATCAACACAACACCAGACCTTAGTCTCCTCTTAAATAGTTCCAGACAGATTTCAAAGTCCAACTGACACAAGAAGTTACCTGGTCCTTTAGCTTTCGCCACAGATTCACAGTGACTTGGCTTGGCTTCTGGCTAAACCCTTGAACTGCCAGCCACATGCAATTTACGTGGCTGCATCGGCAGCCAATGATATATATTTCACAAGTCTGGCATTTTCCCCCCTGTCCAGGTTCCAGTGCCGATGAAAGGGAACCACATGTTCATTTTTTTCATTGTTAAGGGTTTAGCCTTTGATAGTTATTGTAAGTTAATTGCAAGGTGCAGTTAGTTGTATTTTATTTGAACATTTTATAAAGCGCTCTTTTCAGTTTGGGGTGTTTCCTGGGCAGGAACAGATATTTACGGTACTTATGTGGTAACATCCTAATCAGGAGGAGTGGAGCTTTTATAAACAATATGATTTTCTTGAAAAACTTACATTTTCTATTTAAAAAAAATGTTATAAAATGTATTTTTTTATTTGTGTTCCATATATCTACCAAAAATATTGAGAAAGCCCTGAAAAAAAACCTTAAAAATAGCTTAGCAATAAGTAGTGACAACACCTCTAGGTAGGCTGGCCCTGAAAGTGTTAATGGTTCGCTTAACGCCTGTCTTCTCCACAGGTTCACTGCATGGACTTCTAGATGGTTCAAATTCCAGGACAACCTACTAATTTACCTCTGACTGGTTCCTAGTTTATATAACCTCTGATCCCACCAAGATACATCCCAATTGCAAAGTTGGTTTAGCAAGGCACATGTTCCTGGCAATGTGAGTGAAAATTTCCAGATTCCTCTGAGCAGGGTTGGATTGGTCATAGGAAGGCCCAGGAGAATTTTTGGCTGCTGCTTATAACACTCCAATCCAATCCCTTCATCTCCACTCTCCATCTAATCACCCTGTATTCAGCTCCACTGTACCCCAAAGTTATTGTTCTGCCCCCAATGCTATAGCCTCTGCATCATAGAGTAGGTAATGTGTGTACATAAAATAAACTAGAACACAGCAGCATTGCAATCAACAAGGGATGAAAAATCACAAGAATACGTCTAGGAGAGATGAAATGGAAAACTGGGGCAGGTTGGGGAAACTTGGAGAAGGTCGGGAAAGTCAGGGTTTGGGAGAAGGGGGCAGAAGTCCGGGAAGCCGTCTCGTCAAGATGGTCTGGGAGATGCAGTGGGGCTCCTTTGTAGAGCTCAGGTCTAGGATACTACTTGGGATCAGATGGAGGTACACAAGGGTAGACCACCCTAGGGAGAAAGGATAGAAGGATCAGTATTCATTCTAAGAAAATGGGTTTTACAGAACTTACCTGTTGAATGGCTTCTGGTCTCTTGAGGGTCCAGGGTCAGACATTGAGATGTCCCAAGGGTGCCGATTTGCCCACAGGGAAGAACCTAGGGAAGCAAGGACAGGTTAAGGTTCTAGGATATAGGAAGGATAAGAAACAGACTTGAGAGCCCTGAGAAAGTTCCTTACCTGGTTTATGAGCTTCCCTGAACACCACAAGGCAATGGAGACCCTGGTGAAAAGGTAGCTGCCTTGTGTCTGCTTTTCCCATGCTATTGGTAACTTCACATGCTTAATTCAGTCCTAGAAAGAGAAGCCCCATCCACAGTAATGTTCCTGTAAAAGAGAAGTGTGGTATTTCTAAAGGAAGAGAAACTGCTTGTGTAACAATCATCTCTGAATGCTAAAGGTTGCTGAGTCAGTTTTCTGAGTCAGCCATGCACTACAGAGATACTCACCTATTTCTAGCAGAGCTTCATCCGAAAGGGGGCAGGAAACAGCCACACCTATGTGAACAGCACCCCCTCCTAAAGTGGACACACTTCACTGGTGTGTGCAGCTATTTCCTGTCTGTTGTCATACAGAGCTTTCTGCCTAATTTTCCTAGAGAAATTTAAAGGGTGGCACTTAGGAAGATTTGGTAGAAGAAACTCACCCTTTCCCTATGAGCAGCTACCACTGCTGAAGATCAGTGTGAGTCTCATCACCCTTACACAGCAGCAGTAGTGCTGCTGGCACTGTGATAGGCTGTCAAGACTGTCACTGTCGCCAGCAGCATTGCAAACCAGAAGCCAGGACTGAAGAGGCAAGCTCCCAGCTTCAGAGCTGGAGAACGCCAGGACAGTGAGTACAGTCAGAAGTGTATGGTGCAGTGAGTACAGTCAGAAGCACATGGTGCAGTAATTACAGTGAGAAGCACATGGTGCAGGGAGTAAAGTCAGAAGCACATGATGCAGGGAGTACAGTCAGAAGCGCACGGTGCAGGGAGTACAGTCAGAAGCACATTATGCAGGGAGTACAGTCAGAAGCACATAGTGCAGGTAGTGCAATGAGAAGCACATGGTGCAGTGAGTACAGTCAGAAGCACATGGTGCAGTGAGTACAGTCAGAAGCACGTGGTGCAGTGAGTACAGTCAGCAGCACATGGTGCAGTGAGTACAGTCAGATGCACATGGTGCAGGGAGTACAGTCAGAAGCACATAGTGCAGGGAATGCAATGAGAAGCACATGGTGCAGTGAGTACAGTCAGAAGCACATGGTGCAGTGAGTACAGTCAGAAGCATATAGTGCAGTGAGTACAGTCCGAAGCACATGGTGCAGGGAGTACAGTCAGAAGCACATGGTGAAGTGAGTACAGTCAGAAGCATATAGTGCAGTGAGTACAGTCAGAAGCACATAGTGCAGTGAGTACAGTCAGAAGCACATGGTGCAGGGAGTACAGTCAGAAGCACGTGGTGCAGGGAGTACAGTCAGAAGCACATGGTGCAGTGAGTACAGTCAGAAGCACATGGTGCAGTGAGTACAGTCAGAAGCATATAGTGCAGTGAGTACAGTCAGAAGCACATGGTGCAGTGAGTACAGTCAGAAGCACATGGTGCAGTGAGTACAGTCAGAAGCATATAGTGCAGTGAGTACAGTCAGAAGCACATTGTGCAGTGAGTACAGTCAGAAGCACATAGTGCAGTGAGTACAGTCAGAAGCATATAGTGCAGTGAGTACAGTCAGAAGCACATAGTGCAGTGAGTACAGTCAGAAGCACATGGTGCAGTGAGTACAGTGAGAAGCACATGGTGCAGTGAGTACAGTCAGAAGCACATGGTGCAGTGAGTACAGTCAGAAGCACATGGTGCAGGGAGTACAGTCAGAAGAACATGGTGCAGTGAGTACAGTCAGAAGCACATAGTGCAGTGAGTACAGTCAGAAGCACATAGTGCAGTGAGTACAGTCAGAAGCACATGGTGCAGTGAGTACAGTCAGAAGCACATGGTGCAGTGAGTACAGTCAGAAGCACATGGTGCAGTGAGTACAGTCAGAAGCACATGGTGCAGGGAGTACAGTCAGAAGAACATGGTGCAGTGAGTACAGTCAGAAGCACATAGTGCAGTGAGTACAGTCAGAAGCACATAGTGCAGTGAGTACAGTCAGAAGCACATGGTGCAGGGAGTACAGTCAGAAGCACATGGTGCAGTGAGTACAGTCAGAAGCATATAGTGCAGTGAGTACAGTCAGAAGCACATGGTGCAGGGAGCACAGTCAGAAGCACATGGTGCAGTGAGTACAGTCAGAAGAACATGGTACAGGGAGTACAGTCAGAAGCACATGGTGCAGGGAGTACAGTCAGAAGCACATGGTGCAGTGAGTACAGTCAGAAGAACATGGTGCAGTGAGTACAGTCAGAAGCACATGGTGCAGGGAGCACAGTCAGAAGCACATGGTGCAGTGAGTACAGTCAGAAGAACATGGTACAGGGAGTACAGTCAGAAGCACATGGTGCAGGGAGTACAGTCAGAAGCACATGGTGCAGTGAGTACAGTCAGAAGCACATAGTGCAGTGAGTACAGTCAGAAGCACATGGTGCAGTGAGTACAGTTAGAAGCACATAGTGCAGTGAGTACAGTCAGAAGAACATGGTACAGGGAGTACAGTCAGAAGCACATGGTGCAGGGAGTACAGTCAGAAGCACATGGTGCAGTGAGTACAGTCAGAAGCACATAGTGCAGGGAGTACAGTCAGAAGCACATGGTGCAGTGAGTACAGTCAGAAGAACATGGTGCAGTGAGTACAGTCAGAAGCACATAGTGCAGTGAGTACAGTCAGAAGCACATGGTGCAGTGAGTACAGTTAGAAGCACATAGTGCAGTGAGTACAGTCAGAAGAACATGGTACAGGGAGTACAGTCAGAAGCACATGGTGCAGGGAGTACAGTCAGAAGCACGTGGTGCAGTGAGTACAGTCAGAAGCACATAGTGCAGTGAGCACAGTCAGAAGCACATGGTGCAGGGAGTACAGTCAGAAGCACATGGTGCAGTGAGTACAGTCAGAAGCACATTATGCAGGGAGTACAGTCAGAAGCACATGGTGCAGTGAGTACAGTCAGAAGCACATGGTGCAGGGAGTACAGTCAGAAGCACATGGTGCAGGGAGTACAGTCAGAAGCACATGGTGCAGGGAGTACAGTCAGAAGCACATGGTGCAGTGAGTACAGTCAGAAGCACATAGTGCAGTGAGTACAGTCAGAAGCACATGGTGCAGGGAGTACAGTCAGAAGCACATGGTGCAGGGAGTACAGTCAGAAGCACATGGTGCAGTGAGTACAGTGAGAAGCACATGGTGCAGTGAGTATAGTCAGAAGCACATAGTGCAGTGAGTACAGTCAGAAGCACATAGTGCAGTGAGTACAGTCAGAAGCACATGGTGCAGTGAGTACAGTCAGAAGCACATGGTGCAGTGAGTACAGTGAGAAGCACATGGTGCAGTGAGTACAGTCAGCAGCACATAGTGCAGTGAGTACAGTCAGAAGCACATGGTGCAGTGAGTACAGTCAGAAGCACATGGTGCAGTGAGTACAGTGAGAAGCACATGGTGCAGTGAGTATAGTCAGAAGCACATAGTGCAGTGAGTACAGTCAGAAGCACATAGTGCAGTGAGTACAGTCAGAAGCACATGGTGCAGTGAGTACAGTCAGAAGCACATGGTGCAGTGAGTACAGTCAGAAGCACATGGTGCAGTGAGTACAGTCAGAAGCACATGGTGCAGTGAGTACAGTCAGAAGCACATAGTGCAGTGAGTACAGTCAGAAGCACATGGTGCAGTGAGTACAGTCAGAAGCACATGGTGCAGGGAGTACAGTCAGAAGCACATGGTGCAGTGAGTATAGTCAGAAGCACATAGTGCAGTGAGTACAGTCAGAAGCACATGGTGCAGTGAGTACAGTCAGAAGCACATGGTGCAGTGAGTACAGTGAGAAGCACATGGTGCAGTGAGTATAGTCAGAAGCACATAGTGCAGTGAGTACAGTCAGAAGCACATAGTGCAGTGAGTACAGTCAGAAGCACATGGTGCAGTGAGTACAGTCAGAAGCACATGGTGCAGTGAGTACAGTCAGAAGCACATGGTGCAGTGAGTACAGTCAGAAGCACATGGTGCAGTGAGTACAGTCAGAAGCACATAGTGCAGTGAGTACAGTCAGAAGCACATGGTGCAGTGAGTACAGTCAGAAGCACATGGTGCAGGGAGTACAGTCAGAAGCACATGGTGCAGTGAGTATAGTCAGAAGCACATAGTGCAGTGAGTACAGTCAGAAGCACATAGTGCAGTGAGTACAGTCAGAAGCACATGGTGCAGTGAGTACAGTCAGAAGCACATGGTGCAGTGAGTACAGTCAGAAGCACATGGTGCAGTGAGTACAGTCAGAAGCACATGGTGCAGTGAGTACAGCCAGAAGCACATGGTGCAGTGAGTACAGTCAGAAGCACATGGTGCAGTGAGTACAGTCAGAAGCACATAGTGCAGTGAGTACAGTCAGAAGCACATGGTGCAGTGAGTACAGTCAGAAGCACATGGTGCAGGGAGCACAGTCAGAAGCATATAGTGCAGTGAGTACAGTCAGAAGCACATGGTGCAGGGAGTACAGTCAGAAGCACATGGTGCAGTGAGTACAGTCAGAAGCACATATTGCAGTAAGTACAGTCAGAAGCACATAGTGCAGTGAGTACAGTCAGAAGCACATAGTGCAGTAAGTACAGTCAGAAGCATATAGTGCAGTGAGTACAGTGAGAAGCACATAGTGCAGTGAGTACAGTCAGAAGCACATGATGCAGGGAGCACAGTCAGAAGCACATGGTGCAGGGAGTACAGTCAGAAGCACATGGTGCAGTGAGTACAGTCAGAAGAACATGGTACAGGGAGTACAGTCAGAAGCACATGGTGCAGTGAGTACAGTCAGAAGCACATATTGCAGTAAGTACAGTCAGAAGCACATGGTGCAGGGAGTACAGTCAGAAGCACATGGTGCAGTGAGTACAGTCAGAAGAACATGGTACAGGGAGTACAGTCAGAAGCACATGGTGCAGTGAGTACAGTCAGAAGCACATAGTGCAGTAAGTACAGTCAGAAGCATATAGTGCAGTGAGTACAGTGAGAAGCACATAGTGCAGTGAGTACAGTCAGAAGCACATGATGCAGGGAGCACAGTCAGAAGCACATGGTGCAGGGAGTACAGTCAGAAGCACATGGTGCAGTGAGTACAGTCAGAAGCACATGGTACAGGGAGTACAGTCAGAAGCACATGGTGCAGTGAGTACAGTCAGAAGCACATGGTACAGGGAGTACAGTCAGAAGCACATGGTGCAGTGAGTACAGTCAGAAGCACATATTGCAGTAAGTACAGTCAGAAGCATATAGTGCAGTGAGTACAGTGAGAAGCACATAGTGCAGTGAGTACAGTCAGAAGCACATGATGCAGGGAGCACAGTCAGAAGCACATGGTGCAGGGAGTACAGTCAGAAGCACATGGTGCAGTGAGTACAGTCAGAAGCATATAGTGCAGTGAGTACAGTCAGAAGCATATAGTGCAGTGAGTACAGTCAGAAGCACATGGTGCAGTGAGTACAGTCAGAAGCACATGGTGCAGTGAGTACAGTCAGAAGCACATGGTGCAGTGAGTACAGTCAGAAGCACATGGTGCAGTGAGTACAGTGAGAAGCACATGGTGCAGTGAGTACAGTCAGAAGCACATGGTGCAGTGAGTACAGTCAGAAGCACATGGTACAGTGAGTACAGTGAGAAGCACATGGTGCAGTGAGTACAGTGAGAAGCACATGGTGCAGTGAGTACAGTCAGAAGCACATGGTGCAGTGAGTACAGTCAGAAGCACATGGTGCAGTGAGTACAGTGAGAAGCACATGGTGCAGGGAGTACAGTCAGAAGCACATGATGCAATGAGTACCCAGACTAGCCAGTTCTTATATTGCTTTGTGGCTCTTCTCCACAGTCCAACAGTGTCTGGCATAGACCCCGAATTCTCCTCTATTGATCTGAGCATATGGTCAGAGTCTCTGGTCTTCTGTGAAGGGGATTTACAGGATCCAGTTTCTTCTCACCGACCATTTTCCATCTTCCATTGATAGCTGTGAAGTGGAGAAGTAGAAAAGCTGACAGCAACTATTTTAACCACAACCAGTCAGCTAGTGAACTTCCTTTTTAGCAGCATCTAGAAACAATAGCCATGTCCTTTAAGAGAGTTTCACAGGGGTAATACACATGCTAGAACCCAAAGATGTCAGTGACTGGGGCGGACTGGCCATAGCAAGACCTGGAAGAAGTAGAGAGGCGGGCCTTGGAGATGATGGAGGGCAGTCTTTGGTCTGATAGCAGAGTAAAATGGGTTAGGGAAGTCGTTAGAGGGTGAGTCATGTGGGGTGAGGTAGAGAGATGATTTAAACCAGCACAAAGGGTGTCAATTTTGTTAGTGAAAAATGTGGCAAGCTGTTCAGCTGTTATTTGGGAGGTGGGAGGAGGAGGTAGTGGGCGAAGCAGAGAGCTATATGTTTTAACCAGTTGTTTGGGATTCCGGGCCTGTGTAGATATGAGGGAGGTAAAGTATGCATGCTTAGCGGATGACAGAGCAACCTGGAGTTCCTGAAGGGCTTGTTTGTGAAGAAGGAAAGCCCCAAAGGATTTCAATTTCTGCCAGTGCCGTTCAGTGACTCAGGAATGCTGTTTCAGTTTAGTCATGTTCATGTTTAGCCATTGTTGTTTGTTAGCACAGTGAGTGTGGATGTGGGTGAAAGGAGCAACAGGGCTAAAGTTAAGGTGCTGTGGTAGTGCAAGGCTGCAGAGTCTGTGTCAGTGAATGAGGAGAAATTGTGCAGAGGTTCCAAAGAGTCAGCGAGTTAATGAAGGTATAGTGAGCATATATGTTTCGCCGCAAGGTTGCCTGTGTGTGGGTAGAAGCAGTAGAGGGAATAGAAGAGACGGTCAGAGTAAGTAGGTTGTGGTCAGAGAGTGGTAGAGAAGATAAAAGGAAGTTTGATACTGAGCAGAGGTTAGTAAAAAGGAGGTCTAAGGTATGGCTGTCCTTGTGGGTGGGAGAGGAGGACCACTGTGTAAAGCCAAAGGAGGAAGTTGTGAGAGTAGTCTGGTAGCAGCAGGACTGGTAGTGTCAATAGGTTGTAATCTCCCATGATTATTGCAGGTATGTCAGTGGAGAGACAGTGAAGGAGCCAGGTTGAGAAGTGGTCAAGAAAAAGTGCAGTGGGGCCAGGGGGGCGACAAATGACTGCAATTCGGAGCTGGAGGAGGGGGGGTATAAACAGAGTGAACTTCAAAGGTAGGAAAGGATAATGATCCCAATTTGGGAGGATCCACAGTGCTACACTAAGCAGAAATTCTGAGATAGGGCTAATATACTCACCTACCTCACAATATTGGTTCCCTAACCACTATGCCATGAGTTCCCCATCTCCATCCTTCTCTTTCTTTATCTCGGGTCTGTTTCTCTTCTTGTTTAGTTTCTGCCTGTTATCCCCCATAACCTTGCTTTTTCTTGCTTTTCTGTATCTTGTCCCCTTTCTCTTGTTCCCCCTCTGATCCCATTCCCTCTTTTTTCTCCTTTCCATTTCCTCCGTCTCTTTCTCCAGCTCTCTGTCTCCATATTTTAATCTGTTTCCCTGGGGCATCCTGTTTTAGGATGCTCTGCTCTGTAAAACCGCCCCCCCCCCCCCCAGATTGCCCACAATACTCAACTTTTCAATGGGGATCGGGATGCCCCTCTTTGTGAGCCTGCAATTCCCCTGGTGTCCCAGCAAAACTCACCTCTTCCAGCGGCTCCCTTGGCAATGTAAACATGGGAGTAAGAGCGGCCCAGCATCTCTGGGCTGAGGTGCGCTTTTTCGCCCAGCCAATCAGATGAGCTGGGGATAGGAGTACACTGCATCTAGGAATGTGGCCGCTCTGGCTCCCAATTGTCAGGAGCAGAGCTGTTTGCTGAGCATTAATAAGCACAGCAAACACCCCTAATTGGACAAGAGTCGGGGGGGGGCAAGGAACAAATCCCAGTATTGTCAGAATCCTGGGTTTTGTTCCGGTTTAAATTGGTTTTGGGTATCTAGAGATGATTGAAAAGATTCCAGATCCTTTTTGAAAGAGCCTGTATGTGTGACCTCAGCGACACAGATGCAGCGGGCGCATGGCGTTCTGTTGGTGTCACCCTCCCTCCAGCACTGGGCTATGTACATATAGAGCTGGGAGCCAAGCAAAACACTGATCTCCCCTCCTTCCCCTTCCCTGGAATTAGTCATTATTATAGTGTTTGCCCAGAAGATATGATTGTATTTCACAGCAGATCGCATTTCTCCTATCTCTCTCTCTTCTCTGGAGTCCTCCGGCAGGATTAGAAAACCAAAAAAAAAAAAACTTCTGGATGGGGTCACTGGTTCAATAGGAGAATAACGGAGCCTCCAGGAGCAAGTAGCGTTGCCGGTGGCGTAACTGAATGTGACGGGCCCTAGTGCGAACATTAAATGGGGCCCTGTCAAGGTTCATACACTAAACATTTTTCTGTCTTTTAACTCAATTGGATGCAGCTACACAACAAAAGACTAAAACAGCCGAAACAAGTTATGCTTTCTTTCTCTTTCTCTAAATGATGGCAAGTGAGCACAAAAATGATAGATGAGGAGGAGGAGCAAAAGTGATGGGGCCCCTCTGACCTCCTGGGCCCCGGTGCAGTTGCACCCCCTATAGCTATGGCCCTGAACATTGATATTATTCTAAAAGGTTTAATGTGGACTTTGGTCCAATTAACAGGGGGATTTTGAATGCCCCTCTGTGTATCCCTATGGATTCTTCTCTGACGCCATTGCAGAGAAGAAACAGAATGGAATGAGAGGGACGCTGGCTGAAATGGGTTTTGGTCAACTTAACTCCAGACCAACAGCTTTGCACAGCTGAATAAAAAAGGCTCCCCAAAACTCACTTGCCCCATGTACATGCATGATACTGATTTATTGTCAGCACTTACATTTGCTTCTGCATCCACTCAAAGCTGAAACGTTGCCTCGTTGAATTTCTCTTAGTCTTGGGCATCTTGGAGCACCTGGAAGTCATCCTCCTTTCCAAGCATCCCAGCCATGCTGCTGCCTGGACTTAACCGACATAACCCACAATGCACAGCGACAGGTTTCAGCAAAGGATGAACAGAATGAACACCAGCGATTGGCCAGCGGTATAACGAAGAAACAGTGGATTTACGGGAAATCTAGGGGGAATCACACTGCAAGGCATTTCAAATCAGGCGGGAAGAACAATACTCAGGATAGTGAAAACTCTAGGTTTTGTTCCTCTTTAAAGTGAAATAAAATTGTTTAAGTGTCAAAATAAAATTGTGTTAGTGTCAAAACATAATTGGGAAGAATTGCCCTTGTTTAGAGCCTTCCCTGGAATTAAACCTTCCCCAGTGAGGGTCCTGGTCTGTGGCACCCTAATTGTTACCTGCACTATGCATCCAGACACAGAAGCACACTGCAACACGGCTTGCCCCCTATAGGTGGAGGTTTAGCCGCTATACTTGTGTGTGGTCATTTTTGGGTATCCTCGGAATAAAGCAATCTGTTATGATTGGCTGGCGACACCTGCCAATCTATTCTGATTGGAGGAGAACCCTTGCATGTGATGTGGAATCACCAAAGAGGTAAGAATACTAGGCTAACTGTGGGGCTAAAATGCCAGGGGGGGTTAGGACAAACTTTAAAGTGAAGTAATTTATCTGCCAATGGAGCAGAGAATGCCCCCAGTATTGTTAGCCATACTAAGCCAGGGGTGTCACTAAATGACAGGAATTGGCTAAATATATCAATAAAACAGATAGATAGATAGATAGATAGATAGATAGATAGATAGATAGATAGATAATATATAAGTAGATAGATAGATAGATAGATAGATAGATAGATATGGCATAGATAGATATGAGATAGATAGATAGATAGATAGATAGATAGATAGATAGATAGATAGATAGTAGAGTAAGTAGGAAGGTGGACATATTGATTATACAATAATAATTATGCCTTTTCCAAGGCATAAAAAATAATTTTCCAAGATGCGGGGCTGGTTACTTCAAATGGTTAATTAGCACAGGAACATCCAGCGACCAGAACAGCAATCTCTGAGAGGCAGTAGCCTCCATGCAGGGCTGGGAGCTAAGGCTGGAGGCAAAGCTGCGCTCCCAGTTATGATGTCTACAGGGGGAACCCCCACCCAGTGACACCCAACCACCCAGCGGTGCCTCCTCTCTGTACACAGCTATGTAGTGTATCTGCCCTAATAACTACAGAGCTAATGTAACCTTTCATTTTTTTTAAATAACATCTCTCTATCATCTATCCATTCCAAATGTACCTATCTATCTCTCTATCAATATATCTGCCAATCTACAATCTTTGTATATCTATCATATATCCATCTTTCTATCATCTATCTATCTTTCTACCTTATTCATACATACATGACATATCCATACATACATTTCATACATATCCATCTGTCTTTATGTCTACATATCTATGAATCTATCCCATGTGTATTTATCATTAATCTACCTACCTTGCTATCGTCTACCCATTGTAAATCTGTCTATTAATATATCTTTTTTCTTTCCTTCTAGCTATATGTCTATCTATCTATCTATGATAGATAGATAGATAGATAGATAGATAGATAGATAGATAGATACCTGTCTATCTTTCCTTCTAATTATCTGTCTACCTCACTTTGTATCTTTTCCGTATATATATGTATATCAACTATCTATCTTTCATCTATCTGTGTGTGTGTGTATATATATATATATATCCGCCTGCATCATGTATCTATCTATCTATCTATCTATCTATCTATCTATCTATTTATCATTATCTATCTATATGTATCTATCTATGTTTATTTCCTTCATCCATTTCACATCTATCTTTCCGATATCTATCTATCTATCTATCTATCTATCTATCTATCTTATATCTACATATTTTTCTTTATGTGTCTATTCATCTTGCTTCCTTCATCTAGTTTCTATCTATCTATCTATATTTAAATTCAAATCAATTTAAAGGGGCTTTATTAACAGGTCAAAAAATATATAGCATTGCCAAAGCAAAAGAGAATAACAAATGAGGTAGTGGGGGACTGATGTGGAAAATAAAGAGGGGCAGGATTGGGGGTATAATGGTCCAGTGTCTTTTCTTCTTCTCGGTTAGTGGGGGTTGGAGATATGTAGGGGGCATTAAGGGGTAGGGGTTTATGAAATCCATGTATTCTATTTGTCCTCCTAGCTGGTGACAGGTGGCGATGTATAGGGGGCAATGGTGCGGTGGAGTATAGAGGCAGTATAGAGGTATAACAGTCCATGGACTCTCATGGTCCTCTTAGTTGTTGGCAGGTGGAGGTGGCAGTTGGAGACCTATAGGGGGCAGCATAGAGGTGGGGTATAGGGGCAGTATAGGGGTATAACAGTCCATGGTGTCTCATGTTTCTCTCAGCTGATGGGGACATATTGGGTGACAATTTGCAGGGTGGGCTCTGCTTCCCCCAGCAGGATTTGGAGTTTCCTCTCATCATCTATTTGTTTTTCTCTCTCTCTCCATATATATATATATATATATATATATATATATATATATATATATGTAATATATACATGTAATTCATCTTTTTGGCCTTTATCTATCTATCTATCTATCTATCTATCTATCCTGATCTATCTATATTTATCTAAACATCTTTCTGTCTATCTATTTTACATTTATTGTTCTATCCATCTTCCTATGTATCTGTCTATCACAATATACCTATATGTATCCATCTTTCTGTCCTCTATCTGTCTATCCCATATATCTTTCAATCTTGTTGTCCTTCGTCTATTTCATATCTATCTATCTATCTATCTATCTACACATCTATCTCTATATTTCTGTTCTATTGCTACAAGATAATCACCTGCCATCTATCCAACTCAACATCGACCCTTATATCTACGAATATATTACTTTTCTTTCTTTTTGACCCCTCTCTTTGCTTTTACTTAGCTATTTTTACCTCTATACATTTGCAATTCGTTATTCATTCATCCAATAGATATATCTCCATTTAACTATCTCTCCTTCTTTCTGTCCAAAAATGTATCAGTCTAGGTATTCATTATATCCATGTATCCAGACATTCTTTCTCTCTGTCTGTCTCTCTCCCTATGTACACATGTATCTGTATAGCAGATGACTAATATATATATATATATATATATATATATATATATATATATATATACACACACACACACACACACACACACACACACACACACACACGTGCAAAGCATATGTCTCAACTTCAGGGAGATGTGATGCATATAACACACATCCACACCCACCACCTATCACACACACTATACAGAGATTGAATAGATGTAGAAGGTACAGTGTGATATGGCACAGTGTAGGAGCTCTGGAATCTCTGGTGCATGCAGCTGCAGTGGCAGTAGCGCAGTGTGGGCACAGTGAAAGGCTGGAGAGCCAGCTGGGCCTGGAAGGGGTTAATATGGCTGCACATGTAAAAGGTGACAGCCCTCCCCGCTGAGTGGCCCAGCACGTCAAACGTCACAGTCCTGATGATTCAATTAAAGGCCCAGTAAAAATATCCTGAGGCTTGGAAAAGGGCCATTGCCCTTAGCAACCATTCATTTTCAATGTGTCTACTGGTTGCTATGGGCAACGGCTGCACTGCAGGTATTTCCCTGCTGATACCGGTGTCCCTACCAGGTGTAGTATGCCAATATAACCCAATATTAATGAAACCTGCAGCTTCTGAGCTCCTGTCACCAAACAGGGCCTGCTGCACCCACAGAGCTTGCAATTCATCCATGCACCATGCAAACACCTACAACAACAATATTCGGAATTGTAACTGTTTATTAAAAAGTGACAATACAAGTAACACTTTCATTTGTACTGCATAGCTTAGACGTTTTTCCCATAATAAAGATCATATTCAGATATAAAATTATGTCATTTACACAAACCAAATCTATAATCTCTACTACTAATAATAATATTAATATATGCAGATAAATATTGCTGAATGATGATAGTATGGTACTATAAGTGCCAGCATGCCATGCAATAGTAGCAGTAAGCATTCTACCACCATTAAGTATAATACTATGACTAAAGTATTTGAATACATATGATTAACCATAAAGAATACATAGTATATATTGATAAATACAGCATACACAGGCAGCTCCCTGCACTACAGGTCTCAGAATGTTGCAGAAAATAATTGCTCATGTTACCAATACTACTGCTTATAACAATATGAATACATAGATAGACTGAGATATTGACAGCTTTCTGTTATAGTTGAAGTAAGTTGAAATTGATCCACACTATGATATATATATATATACATCATATACGTTTTACAGGCCCTAACATGTCACAGATATAAGTAATATTAACAAAATGATATACATTATAACATAATATAATAATAAAGCTAACACCCTACAATCAATACCAATAAACTGATACAGATACGTTTTAGACCACGCTGTCCTGAAGTTAGTTTACATCCCTGCTCCAGTTTCTGAAGGACTGCAGGTGCCAGCATGTATGTAAAGCAATATATATAACTAAATATATAAATATAGAGATTACGTTTTTTTAATAATTTGTTTTGATGAACTGCAGGTCCCAGCATGTATGTATAACTATATATATAGAGAGAGAGAGAGAGATTAAAAGAAAGATGGGGTTTGTCCATATCTGAGAAACTACAGGTCCCAGCATGTATGTATGTACTATATATAGAGAGGGATGATGTTCACTTCTTCTTCGAATGAACCAGATCTCATTCTTAATTAATTATCTTTCAAATGTAACCAAAAACAATGCAATGAATATTAGACCATGCTGGTTCACACCTATTTTCCACTGGACTGGTCTGATGGACTACAGGTCCCAGAGTAGCAATATATAGAGAAAGAGAGGCATGAGATTGGTACACAACTTTCTTCTGAGTAACTACAGTCCCCAGCATGTATCTATATCGATACATACCAATATATATAGAGAGAGAGTGAGGGAGAAAGAGAGAGACGAGGTTTGTTCACATCTTGTTTTGAGGAACAACATGTCTCAGCATGTATCTATATCAATAGAGAAAGAGGGAGAGAGAAAGAGAAAAAGAGATGAGATTTGTTTACGTTTAGTTTTGGGGAACTACAGGTCTCAGCACTTATCCATATCAATAGAGAGAGAGAGAGAGATGAGGTTTGTCATCTTGTTTTAAGGAACGACACCTCCCAGCATATATATATACACTTATACTGTGGAACTACAGGTATATATATATATATAGAGAGAGAGAGAGAGAGAGAGACATGAGGTTTGTGCACATCTTGTTCTGATGAACTACGGGTCACAGCATGTATGTATAGCAATATATAGAGAGAGAGAGAGCAATTCAGAAAGTGAGAGTTGATGTCTGTCTTCATCTTGTATTGAGAAACTACTGGTCCCATCATATACGTATAACAATATATATAACGAGAGAGATAGAGAGACATAATGTTTGTACAAATCTGGTTCTGAGGAACTACAGGTCCCAGCATGTATGTATAGCAATATATATATATATAGAGAGAGAGAGAGAGAGAGAGAGAGAGAGAGAGGGGGAAAGAGAGAGAGAAAGAGAGAGATAATGAGAGACGAGGTTTGTCTTCATCTTGTATTGAGAAACTACTGGTCCCATCATATACGTATAGCAATATATATAACGAGAGAGATAGAGAGGCATAAGGTTTTTACAAATCTTGTTCTGAGGAACTACAGGTCCCAGCATGTATGTATAGCAATATATATATAGAGAGAGAGGGGGGGAGAGAGGAAGAGAGAGAGAATGAGAGATAAGGTTTATCTTCATCTCGTATTGAGAAACTACAAGTCCCAGCATGGCCTAATATAACAAAACAAAGCAATTTGCTACTTGCTCTAATGAGTATACATACACTTCTGTTTTTCATAATATTAGAGATACTAATGATTTGAGCTCGATACATACACATGTGCTACTACATATCTACACAGTATAGTAAGTAAGAATGAATGAATGGTGCATCTAAATAATAACAATAACAATGTAAGAGTAATACATGCAGCTAGCAGGACTAGCATAATCAATAAGCGGGTTTTCCTTACACTGGAGTGTCATTTATAAAGTGGCAAGCAAGCAATAGTGAGGGGTGCGCAGGGCAGCGCAGCAGCAGACTCCCCGGAACAGCCCTGGCTCCAGCAGCAGGCTCGGTCGCTCCCCCGGCTGGTTGGCAGTGTTGGCCTGAAAGTCACATCAGAGCTGAAGTTCCATTTGGGTCCTGAGCAGTGTGATTGGTGCAGAATGTTTCCAGTCCTGTATCCAGTAGGATTTAGTGACGAAGATAATGATGGCAGGCAGGGGCTTGACGGTTGGGGAGGGGGAGAGAGGAGAGGAGAAAAGGAGGGGTGGGATGGAGGGGGGTGTTGTGTTGTGTTGGGGGGGGGGGGTTGGATAAGGGAGGTGGAATTTAATTTCTACCACTAAGCGTTTGCTAAGACTTCAAGGTATAATCTAAGGCAGATCTTTTTTTTTTCCCAGAGAGGGAAACTTGGTGATCACGTTTTTCACATGATGCTCACGTTTGGTGCTCCATTATCCCTCCCCACAAAGATAGGTGGCGTGTGTCTCAGGGTCTCCACTCCGAACAAGCAGAAAAAAATGTCATTAGGAGCAGCCTAACGTCACATCAGACCGTCCCCAGGTTCGTGTTTCCTGAAGTGGCAGTGAGAGATCAGTAGTAGTAACCTGCTCAGCAGGAATAACGGTCCCTCCTGCCTTTCCTGTCTGCCTGTCCCGACCCTCTGCTGCCACAAGGAGCCCAGCCTAGATCTCCATGCTCCTGCTCACCTCTGCCCAGCCACCCACCGGACTGTAAAGGTAGGTCCTTCCTTTAAACCCTTTTCTCCATCCAGGTGGAGCCCCTAAGACTTAAGCCTTTGCTTTATGTTAAGCCCCATCCTTAGCATCCCTCACCTAGCCAGGCAGGTCGAGCCTAACCACCCTTTTTAATGCTTTTATATTTTATTTAATTTATTTTTACTTTTTTCATTTTTTACTTTTCATTCAATTTGAAATATGTTTTACCTTCAAAACCCATCGCAATACATCTCACACAATTTGGGTGTTTTCTTTAATTATCTTATATTCTTGAAACTCTTACCCAAGCTCATTTTTTTTCTGTTCATGTAGCAAGTTTCATTTCTGTATATATATTTTTTTTTTTATTTTTAATGCCAAGATTTGCTGTGTTACCTAACAGCTCTTATAAACAGAAGTGAAAGTCGCCCTGTGAATTCCTATAGAAAAAAGAGGGACTTTAGAGTGTTAAGTTAGTCAAAAGCCATCTGGGAATAAAATCTATTTGATTTATTTTTCATTCTATTCAGGTCTGAATCTTATTTGTTTATTAGATTGTTTTACTTTTAGGCATTATTTTTTTTCTTACCTAATTTTGATGTATTATTTTATTTGACATCATTTTTATTATTTTACTGTGCCCTTTATTGATAGGATTAAACATGTGTTAGAAAAAGTTTTGTATTATTTTCTACATTTTGTTCTATTTTTTATTTAATGTTGATTTATTTATTTATTTATTGTATATATATCTTCCTTTATATGAGTTAAATAGTTAGTTTATAGATTTTATTTTCATTGTATACGTTTTCTTTATAGGATTATAATTTATTTCCATTACATTGTTTTAGGTAATGCTAGTTTTTGGCTTTTATTCATAGTGTATATATTTCCTTTATAGGAATATATTTTTTAAATAGGTATAAAAATAGTTTATGGATTTTATTTATTTTGTATCTATTTTATTTATAGGAAAATATTTATGTTTTCTTGATATTAATTTAGGTGTAGAGTTAGTGTATGGATTTTATTTTTATTGTATACATTTTACTTATAGGATTATACTTTATTTTCTTGAAATTGTTTTAGGTGTTAAGTTAGTTTTTGTATTTTATTTTCAATGTAGTGTATTGGCTTAATGGTGTTTATATGTCAAGCATACCTCTATTGTGTTACAGAAACAGTTAACTAGTTTACACTGCACATTTAATAGGTTACAAATCAAAAAGTAGGGCTTTCTTAGTTGATCTATCACACCCCTGTGACACTTACCTTTAGTCAATATTTAAACACATAACTATTAAGGCTGAAAGGTATGGGCATCTTATGGGGATAGGGGGAGGTTTGAGACACATATTTTATCACTTTTTTGTTTTAATGACCACACCACCACCACCACCACCACCACAAAAAAACTTTAATTTCACATTTATTTTCATGCAGTCACAGCTGCATTTGTGGGTTTATGTTCTGTAGTGGAGCCTGAAGTTATGGTGACTGTGTGTATTTCTTGTTTGTTTTTAACACACCAAAGCTGCTGTTATCCTACACAACCTTCGTCGTGTGTGTGTGTGTGGTTGTGTTTATGTTGTTTAGAGGGTGGTGTATTTATGTCCATGTTGACTTAGTGAACCTTACTCTGTCACATTGCAATGTAGAGGAAATAAACTGGCTCCTAAAAGAAAAACAGATTAAAATGCACCCAGCCTAGAACGAGTCTTCACATCTACTCCCCCAATATTAACTCATCCCCAAGTTGGAAGAAATCTATTGGGAAACTCTTTAGCAGGGCAGGGCAAGTGTTGGCTTCCCTGAAAGTTAACTGTAGAGCAGGAAAGGGTTAGTTGTCTCTATGTGCAATTGGTAATGTTACATTGCAAATGTTCAGCTGAGGGGTCGAAAAAGGTCAGTTTGGAGTCAAAATAAATGGTAGTCCTTATACATAGGATGGAATTCAGCGCAGAAAGAGTTAATTGTCCCTTCTTGTTTAAACGAATCCCTGAATTGGAGTTACAAGTCTGGGGTCTTGGGTGTGAGGCTGGGCAGTGGAGTGGAGGCTACAGCCACAGAGTCCTCTAAATAGGAAAGGTTATTTAGGGTTGTTCAGTGCAGAAAGGGTTAATGGGCATTGTTTTACTGTTATATTATTTGTCTTTTCCATTATTTGGTTCCCCAAGTGAAGCAGAATGTTAGAGGGAAGTGGAAGCTTCAGCCATTGGAAGTCCAAATAGGTCAAGAATGAGGAGCAACACAAATGGTTAAATGTCATTGTGTTGTGTTGGGGAGTCCATTCACCCTCTTTGAACCTTTTCGCTAAATCAGAAGACAAATAGATTGACCAAACTCCAGTGAGGCTGGCTGTGAAGTGGAAGCTACAGTCTCTGTAGGAAAAAAGATAAGTGAACTGTCCCTGTCTTACAGATAGCAGTTAACCTTCTGTTTATATAGACACCCCACCTAAATGAGAAAATAAAGCCTCCAGCACAGATGGGGTTGTTCCTAATTAAACTGACCACCAAATTATATATATATATAACAATGTTACTGTTATAGTAAGGGTTAATGTCCCCTGCCTTGAGAATTGCAACGAAACTATGAACCCCTTTACGACCTCCCATACACAGAATAAAAATTCACACTCCTGCAAAATTGGTTCTAGAGAGTAGAACAGCAATCGATAATTAACCCTGCCTTTGAATTGCATTGCCCCCTCCCCCCTCCCATTAAACAAATCCCCCAAAACATGGTATCCCCCTAAGTACACACTTTCAATCTCCGGTTGGCTATTAGAAATAATAGAGAATAAAGACTAGGTCAAAGCTAGGACAGTAAGGGTTAAACACCCCTAATGTTGGATTACCCCCGTTTAAAATGACCCACATAAAAGAAAGAAGGAATCCACAACAGTGGGGGTTGTTGAACCCTGCATTTTGCCTTTAAATGATTATAACACATTAACCCTTTTAACACACTCTCTCTCTCAAAGATTAAAGCCTAGGTCAGTTCCAGAACAGTAATGGGTTAATGGCCTTTGCCATGTAATCCCCATTTTCACCCCTCCTGTATACACACAAACATTTACAATCCAGCAAGGTTGGTTATTAGAAGTAAGAGAAAAGCCTAGGTCAGTTTCAGAACAGTAAGGGTTAATTATCCTTGCCTTTGCCTTCTCAAAATCCCCAAATGATGAAAAAAAATGAACCCTTTCTCCTCCATGACCACACGAACATTATTGACACTCCAGCAAAGTTGATTATTAAAAGTAACAAGAGATGAAAGCTTACGTCAGTTACAGAATAGTAAGGGTTAATGACCCCTGCCTTTGCAATCTCATAGTCCCTAATTTATCCATAAAAATTAACCTCTTATCCCTCCCATAGTCCTACAAACATTCACACTCCTAGCAAAGTGTGATCATTAGAAGTAATACGAGATAAAAGCCTAGGTCAAATCCAGAACAGTAAGGGTTAATGGCCATTGCCCCCTCATAATCCCTAAATGTTTGTATCAATTAACCCTTTATCCCTCCCATATTTGTACAAAGATTCACATGCCCAGCAAAGTTGGTTATTAGAAGTAATAAGAGATTAAAGCCTATGTCAGTTACAGTACATTAAGGGTTAATAGCCATAATACTCCAATGGTAATAAATATTAACCCCTTACCCCCCAATAGCCATACAAACATTCCCACTCCGGCAAAATGTCTTATTAGATGTAATAAGAGATCCATTCCAGAACAGTAAGGGTTAATGTTGTCGTAGCACCCCCTGTTTCAAATGATTTTAACCTAACCTATAAGCCCCCTTATCTAAATGTAACGTTACCTTTCAATGTGGGACCCCCCTATAGAAGAGGCTTGGCGCTTCCCCAGCCAGGCAGTGAGTCCCGACCACTGGGTCCCACTTAGTGCAGTGACTTGGCACATAGGAGCAGGCAGGAGACAGGAGCCCCCTGGGTGTCACAGGCATCCCTCAGTCACTGTCCAGCAGGGATCCGCATATCCTGTTACCAGTCAAAGTTAAGCTGGGAGCTCTGCTGGGTGAGGAGGATGCGAGTCAGGAGGGGTCGGGAGGAGGTGGGGGGGGGGGGGGTGAGTCATGCTAGGAGTGCTGAGAGTCCTGAGCAAGATGTAGTTGTGCTGGGATCCAGCTACCGGTGCTGAGAGCCCCTCAGCAGCCCAGGAGGAGGACAGGGAAGCAGCCTAGGGGGGCAAATCCGGAGAAGGAGCGGGAGGAGGGGGGCTCTGTTCTTTCTGTACATGGGATCCACCAATGCCCACCCTGTGCTGTGCTTCCTCGTTGTCAGAGTCGTCCTGAAGCCCCTTGTCCATGAGAAGTGGCGTCTGATCCCCTCTTATCAATGAAGCAGGACATGATGGCGGATGGTCCCAGGTGTAAGAGGCGAAAACAAGCCAATCCAAGGAGGAAGAACGGTAAGCTCTTGGGCCAAGCGAGCCCCTTTTTTGTCTCTTTCTTTGCGGTGGTCGTTGTTGCTGCTTGTTTAGGCTTTGTGTTGAGATGAAAGGTGGGGGTCTCTCCAGCATTGAAGTGTGGGGCTCACCCTGACATACAGGGGGTGGATGGGGAGTGGGTGTCGGGCTTGTGGCTGAAACTTTGTGCAGTTCAGGCTGACATAACGGTTCTGGCAGTGACAGAGGCAAAGGCACAGCTTTCTTCCTTTCTTTCTTCTCTCAGCTCCCAGCCCTGAAGGCTCAGCTTACACAGCCAGGCAGCAGCAGCAGCAGCAGCAGCAGCTCAGCTCCCCTCCAGCATGGGGTGGGGGGTTAGTCCTAAACCTCAGCCTGACCCCAGCACCCCTTCATTCTGATGGGAGAGGGGGGCTGCCATACATGGCGGAGGGTTCTGCTTCACCGATCAGCCATGATCACCCCAAAGATAGGGCTGACTCCTCATTAGACCTGGCATTATCCATGGCACCCTCCCTGGTCCGGGCTGTTAGAGGTTCATTTCCACCCAAGGTCAACAGCCCCCACAAACACTTCTATCTTACTTCAGCAAACTTTTTTTTATCTAGAGACAAGCGACTCTGCTGAATAGCTGCGGCATCCATCACCCCATTCGATTATTTGCGTCCTTTTAACCCTTTATGGGACTCTTATGCTTTACCAGTAAACTTAAATAGGGGTCAATGACCCCCCCCCCCCCCCCCACCTCATACTAGAGCAAGTTGCCCCTTACCCGATGTTTGTTTCGTGTTAACCCTTCCTAACACAGGTTGCTTTGGTACATTTGGGTACCAGTTGGGGCCCTCTAACATATTCTGGGAACCAGTTGCTCTTTAGAGAGATATGCCTCTGCTGAATATCTGCAGCATCCTTCACCTACTGTAATTAGTTGTGCCCTCTTTAACCCATGATAGGTCACTTGCATCTTCAATGGGAGTGAATGTGTTATTTTCTCAGTTATATAACTCTGACTAGAACAAGTTGCCTGCACTGAGAGGGTTTTTTAAGAGTGAATGTATCCTTTCCAGTATAAGACCCCTCTTATATGTACTAGGTGTGTTCCTATCATTCCCAGGTAACCCTTGCTAGGACAGGTTGTTTTTCAACAGAAAATGGATGCATGGACCAGCTTCTACTAAATGTGCCCTACATATTTCAGGTTAACCCTTTCTTGAAACCCTTTCAGAACAATTGCAAAGTAAGCAAAGTGTGCAGCTAACTCTTATTTCTGGTTAACCCTTCATAGAGAGAAGCTGCCTAAAAACAGGGGATACATGTGACCTTTTAGTTGTTTGAGTCCTTATTATTTCCTTCCTTAGACAACTTACCCAATTACTGTGGGGTAGTTGGACCCCTTTAATGTCTTATGTTCAGCATGCTGTCCCCAAGAGATGCTTTAAAACCGTAGGGTGCTTTGCCTGCTTTAGGGCATCCCAAGGGAGCTTATGAGACCACATTAAATAGAGCACATCATGAATGTGCCTTCCATCATAGGTTAAGGGGAACTGCAGAAGCTCTATAGATTAAGGTCATTAATATTTTAAAGTGATACACGCAGCCATTTGTATACAACGTGAGCTGGGGGATGAGTCAAGATGAGAACAGCTGCTTTTAAACTTTTTGTGTCCATTATAAACCTGTAACTAATAAAGACAGTTATTATGCTTTACTATTAAATTCAGTTATGTCCCCTTTCAGGTTAACCATTCTCATCCCAGACAGCGAGTCGGGTTAAGGGAGGCTTTTACATGCCTTTGATTTTTCTGTTTATCTTACTAATTAAAAAAAAAGAATCAGCCTTGGCCCCAGGACTAGAGGAAGCATTGCTTCTGCCCCTGTCTATCACTCTTTAAGGTGGTCCCAGTCTAGACCTCCAAGCTAGACTGACTCGAGCCTGAAAACCATTACATTACAATGACATGTCAT